>CM031977.1:8053254-8380892 GCA_018804465.1 Populus tomentosa | reverse complement strand
GCCCCACTATGACACGGTGGGTAGTTGGCCCAACTTCACGGATGTTGTGGCAGTGGCGAACGTATAGAGCAAGGAGTAAAGAGTGGAAGGATCTCTACACCCGTGGAGAGAAAAAAGGTTTCGGAGTGAGGAAGAGAGAGATTAATTAGTTGAAAGTAGTTATTAAAGCAAGAAAGGCCCTTTCCAAAGGTATAATAACTCAATCCTCTTCATCCAATTGCCAACACTAATTTCAACCTTCCCAAGCTCACAAAAAAAACTTGAACCCCAAAACCACCAAGTAAAAAACCAGTCGGACGTTTCCCCAAAGGGAACTACCAAAGAACCACAGAACAATTGCCTCCATTGTCGTGCCACCCCCTAGATTAAATGTACCAAAACTACTAAGTATCGGGCAAGTAGTCCCTAGTGCCTTGGATACAACCACCGTACCCACCAGCTGGTGTAAACCGGATCTCACTTGCGAATACCATGCTGTTAGCTGGACACTACATCCATACCTGCAATGCCTTCAGAGAAACTTCTGCAACTGATCAAACAGGATGGATAGCATTGAAGATGCCCCTAATGTGAATGTAAACCCTCTACCTAATCATGCTTCAGGTAGTGGGTCTATAAACATGTTAGAATTGGAACACTCAAAAATCTTAAGGGTGTCAATGGATAAGATCTACCAAATGATGGTAGATGCAAGGTACAAAGAGGGTAGCGAGAAGTGCTGTGAACTTCTTAATATAAAGGGCCACGTGATCAGCCATTGCGAGGGCTTTCACAAAAAAGTGAGGCAGATGATGAGTCGTGGGTTGCTGCGAATTGAGAAAGCAGCAAGTGAGGAGGTGTTCATAATGGAGGCACCAAATAAAGAGGTGTGTCGAGTACAATTCACTACCGGGAAGCCACCCAAATTGGTCCTATCCAAACCAGTAGTGGAACATAAAGGAAACTATAGTGCTTTACCTCACGAATATGGGTACTCTTTCAAAAGCACTCCGCAACCACCTGTTTTTCAAGCAGAAATTGGGGGGTTGACCCGTAGTGGCAGATGTTTCACTCCAGAAGAGCTAGAAAAACAAAGAAAAGTTAAGGGTAAAGAAAAGGTTGACATAACCGAAGAAATAAACAAACCTGTCACAGAAGAGGAAACCAACGAATTCTTAAAGCTGATGAAACACAGTGAATATAGTATTGTTGAGCAGCTCAAGAAGACTCCATCAAGAATATCGTTATTTTCTCTGATTCTAAGCTCTGAGCCACATAGGAAGGCTCTACAAAAGGTATTGAACGAAGCCTACGTTCCTCAAGACATCAATCAAGAAACCATGGAGCATTTAGTGGGAAGAATCCAGGCCTCGAATTATATATACTTCACTGAAGATGAATTATGTCCTGATGGTACTGGGCACAACAAGCCGTTATACATTACGGTGCGTTGCAAGGATATTCTGATCGGAAAGGTACTTGTCGATAATGGTTCTGCACTGAATGTCCTACCAATGCATATGTTGAAAGAAATGCCTGTCGATGAGTCACATATGAAGCCCAGCACCTTGATGGCGAGAGCATATGATGGTTCGCCAAGACCGATAATTGGGACCCTAGAAGTAGAGCTATATGTGGGGCCGCAAATGTTCTTGATAACATTACAAGTAATGGACATTCACCTATCTTACAGCATACTATTAGGAAGGCCGTGGATTCATGCAGCTGGGGCAGTGACTTCTTCATTGCACCAGTGTTTGAAGTATATCATGAACGGAATGTTGATAACTGTCAAAGCTGAAGAGACAATCTCTATGATAAAAAATGTGGCCATACCTTTCATTGAAACTGAAGATTGTAGAGATGGGAATATTCATGCTTTCGAAATTGTGAACGCGGAATGGGTTCCTGAAGGCACGGTGTTGAGAAAGCCTAAAATCCCAGAATTAGCAAAGATGGCTGCCAAATGCTTTTTAAAGAATGGGGTTCCTTTTCAACGTAATCTTGGGATTAAAATGCCTAACCTAATCAAGCCAAACTATGCAAATCAAAGATTTGGGCTTGGATATAAGCCCAAGAAAGACGATTACAAGCGGGTCTTTCAGTTTAAAAGAGAGGCAAGAATGGCGAGGATTGAAGGAAGAGAGCCAGAAGAAGAGGAACTTGTCATCCCACCACTCCAAGTATCTTTCCCAAGGGCTGCAGAAATGATTAGATCTGGCATAATAGATCTCCACATCAATACCCTGGAGAGCCAAGAAGAAAAACAAATAAAGGAAGCGGACTTGGAAATGAAGGATGAAGTTTTGCCACAGCTCTCCATTCACACCGTTGATGAACCTCCTGCTAGATTTTTCGTGCGAAGATTGGCTGAAGGGGAGGTGTACCAGAATTGGAAGATGGAGCTTGCTCCTATTGTGTTTAAAAAGTAATTGTTCTTGTTTGATAATGCTCGGACTTGTTTTGCCTTGTTTTGACTTGTGCTGAACTTGTTGGTATTTTAGCTCATGGTACCGCAAGATTTTCTATGTTAACCAAGCACTTTTGTTTTAATGAGATCATGCATTTTCCTGTGTCTAATGTGTGCCTGCATCTTTTATCTTTTCGTGAATCACACTTACACGAGCACGCCTTGAACTTTCAGGATTCCTGAAAGTTCCATCAATTCACAAAACCGTTGCACTAAGAATAATTGGCCAAACTTCGATAATATGATTGCAATGGATGATGAAGAATGGGGAGAGGAGGATATAAGAGAGTTTACTAAGCTGGTAGAATGTTCAGAAAAGGCCTGGGAACCAGCCTATGAGAAACTAGAAGCCATTAACGTGGGAGACGAAGAAGAAAATAAGGAATTAAAGATTGGCACTCTTTTTACAATTGAAGAAAGAAATAGACTAGTTTCTCTACTACACGAGTATGTAGATGTTTTTGCCTGGACTTATACAGATATGCCTGGTCTAGATACTGACATAGTAGTACATAAGATTCCTTTAATAGAAGGAAGCAAGCCAATTAAGCAGAAAACCAGGCGAATGCGTCCAGACATGTTGCTCAAGGTAAAATATGAGATACTGAAACAATGGGATGCAGGGTTTCTAGATGTAGTCCAATATCCACAATGGGTAGCCAATGTGGTCGTAGTCCCCAAAAAGGATGGGAAGATTCGGATGTGTGTGGACTATAGAGATTTGAACAAGGCGAGCCCAAAAGATGATTTTCCTTTGCCCCATATAGACATTCTCGTTGATAATGCTGCAAGAAATGCTACCTATTCTTTTATGGATGGATTCTCTGGTTATAATCAAATTAGAATGGCAGAAGAAGATAAAGAGAAGACCACTTTTGTCACACATTGGGGGACGTTTTGCTATAAAGTAATGCCATTCGGATTGAAGAATGCTGGAGCCACATATCAAAGAGCAATGGTTACCTTATTCCACGATATGATGCACCAAGAAGTGGAAGTTTATGTGGATGACATACTTGCAAAATCGAAGAAAGAGGAAGATCATGTGCAAGTGTTAAGAAGACTATTTGAAAGGCTGCGGAAATTCCAGCTAAAGTTGAATCCTACAAAATGCTCATTTGGGGTGAAAACTGGAAAAATATTGGGCTTCATAGTAAGCGGTCGAGGAATAGAAGTCGATCCTGATAAAGCTAAAGCTATTCAGGAGATGCCTGCCCCTAAGACAGAAAAGGAAGTAAGAAGTTTCCTCGGGCGCCTGAATTACATAGCTCGGTTTATATCCCAGTTGACGGTGACTTGTGAACCAATCTTTCGTTTGCTTAGGAAGAAAAATCCTGGAGTATGGGACAACGATTGTCAGGAAGCCTTTGATAAAATAAAGAGGTACTTGCAAAACCCACCATTGTTAGTACCTCCAACACCGGGAAGGCCTTTGATTCTATACTTGACAGTAACAGAAACAGTTATGGGCTGCGTGCTGGGACAACATGATGAGTCAGGAAGGAAGGAGAAAGCTATTTACTACTTGAGTAAAAAATTCAATGACTGTGAGTCGAGATATACAACAATTGAGAGGTTGTGTTGTGCTTTGGTTTGGAGTGCGAAAAGACTTCGGCAGTATATGCTATACTACACAACTTGGTTGATTTCGAAATTAGACCCGCTCAAGTATATTTGTGAAAAACCTTACATGTCAAGTAGAATAGCAAGATGGCAAGTGTTATTGGCAGAATATGACATTGTCTTTATGACAAGAAAAGCTGTAAAAGGAAGTATAATTACCGATCATCTTGCAGATCATGCCATGGAGAACTACGAGCCGCTAAACTTTGACCTCCAGATGAAGATGTGATAGTAGTCGAAGATGAAAGTGGAGAAGGCGATCAATGGACCCTTTACTTTGATGGGGCAGTAAACGTATCAGGAAATGGGGCCGGAGCTGTAGTGATTTCCCCAGAAAATAAGCAGTATCCTGTTTCAACGAGGTTACTGTTTGAATGTACCAATAACACTGCCGAGTATGAAGCCTGCATCATTGGCCTGGAAGCTGCTCTAGAACTTAAGGCCAAGAAGCTTGAGGTTTTTGGAGATTCCTTACTAATTATCTGCCAAGTCAAAGGTGAGTGGCAAACTAAGGATGAGAAGTTGAAGTTGTATCAAAGTTATCTCTTGAAGCTAGCCAACGAATTTGAAGAAATCAAATTCACCCATATAAGCAGAGATAAGAATCAATTTGCTGATGCCTTAGCAACCTTAGCTTCAATGACGCAAGTTGATTATAAAACCAAGATCCAACCAATAAATATCGAAGTCAGAAGCTTCCAAGCCCATTGTTGCCTAATTGAAGAATCTCCGGATGGGAAACCATGGTACAATGACATCAAGAAGTTTCTCCAGCATCGAGAATATCCTGAAGGGGTTTCCAAGACAGATGAAAAGACTTTAAGAAGAATGACCATGAATTTTTACTTGGATGGGGAAATTTTATATAAAAGGTCATTTGATGGGACTCTGCTTAAGTGTTTGAATGAAAATGAGATTGAGCAAGCATTAAAGGAAGTCCATGAGGGGATTTGTGCTACACATGCTAATGGTCATACAATGGCGAAACAAATTCAAAGGTCTGGATACTTCTGGTTGACCATGGAGAGAGACTGTATAGACTATGTCAGAAAATGCCACAAGTGTCAAATATATGGCGACAAGATAAATATGCCTCCGGCGCCTCTGTTCAATATGATCTCGCCTTGGCCTTTTGATATGTGGGGTCTAGATGTCATAGGGCCAATCAACCCTAAGACGAGCAATGGACATAGATTCATTTTGGTGGCCATTGACTACTTCACCAAATGGGTAGAAGCCAACTCTTACGCCCATGTAACACAAAAAATAGTCAAGAGATTTATTGAAAAGGATTTGGTTTGTCGTTATGGTTTGCCGGCAAGATTGGTAACTGACAATGCCCAGAATTTCAATGGGAAGTTGATTGATGAATTGTGCACCAAATGGAGGATTAAACACCTCAATTCTTCCCCTTATAGACCAAAGATGAATGGGGCAGTCGAAGCAGCTAACAAGAATCTCAAGAAGATTATCCAGAAAATGGTGGTCACCTACAAAGATTGGCATGAGATGCTCCCATATGCACTTCATGCGTACCGTACCACAGTTAGAACTTCTACAAATGCCACCCCATACTCTTTAGTATATGGAATGGAGGCGGTTGTGCCCTTAGAAGTGGAAATCCCATCACTGCGGATCCTAAAGGATGCAGAACTGGACGAATCAGAATGGGCAAGGTCAAGATTTGAGCAACTAACCTTGATCGACGAGAGAAGACTAGCAGCTATCTGCCATCACCAGTTATACCAAAGCAGGATAACCAAAGCTTACAACAAGAAGGTTAGACCAAGGGTGTTCAAGGAAGGGGATTTGGTGCTAAGGAAGATCCCACTAGCATCAGGAGAAGATCAAAGCAAGTGGACACCAAACTACGAAGGGCCATATGTAGTGAAAAAGGCTTTTTCTGGAGGGGCTTTAATTCTGACTACTATGGATGGAAGGGATCTACCAAGACCTGTAAACTCAGATGTTGTAAAGAAGTACTATGCCTGATGTATTTACCTTCATCAGTCAATGAAATTGAAGTTTGGCCAAGATTTCTTTAATGTGTTTCCCTTAAAATTATGCATGATCTCATGTTTTCACAAGTTTTTTTTTTTTTTTTGGGAATTCAAAGCTTAGTACAAAAACAGAAATCATTCTGTTTGATTTTTCGAAACAAACAAGTTCTGGAAATTAAGGTGATTCCTTAGAGAGGTGACCATACACCTAAAAAAAAAACCCAAAAAAAAACACAACACGAAGTGACTCTAAAGCTGGGTTTTACTTGCATGAATAATGAGAAATCACTCTGCATACTCGCATGAAAGCAAGGCTTACCGATCCTGAATGCATGCATTTGAGATGAAGAAAGACCATCTTTGATAAACCTTTCACAAGGCTGAAATATATCATTTGTAGTCCCCTTTTGAGCCTAATAAATTTTTCTTGAAAAACAACCTTGGCTAGGATCACACCCTACCCTGGGGGGCAAGTGCAAAAAAATCCATAATGATTGAAAGTGCCTAAATACCTCTTAGGGGCATGAAAAAGTCTTCAACGATGAAAGTGCCCAAACAATGCTGGGGGGCATAAAAGAAAATTCTCAATCATCAAATGTGCCCAATCAAAGCTAGGAGGCATGAAGAAAAATCCAAAGGATCCAAAAATTTTGAGCAAAAAAAAAAAAACAAAAAAAAAACAAAGCTAGCGCAATGATGCTCAAAATCAAATGAAGAAAACAAAGAGAAAGAGCCCGAGCCTAACACTGGGGGGCACCGTGGACCATTTTACAAATCAATTCCAAGGTCCAGAAATTCATGGAAAAACAAAAGAGTTTGGGATATAAGCACTTATGATCCTTAGTCTTAAAGTCCCTTAAACACCTTTTGAGCCTACATATATCATTTTCTTCATAGCCAAAAGCCCAAGCCTACATTACGTGCCTAATCAAGCCCTTTCTGATCAAAAGCAAGCAATCTGGATCGGTAGGCAGTGCTTTCTCATGCGAAATAAAATCATTATTCATGCAAATAAAATGAATGCTTTGAAAACGGTTCTCAATAACCCACAAATTGAAATTTAAACCTTTTGTGACCAACTAGATGTCACCTTCGTGTTCATCACATTTTCACCAACGGTTCTCAATAACCCACAAATTAAAATTTAAACCTTTTGTGACCAACCAAATGTCACTTCATATTTTTCACCAAAAATCAAAACAAAAAATGTTTTCATCACTTCTGAAAACCTCTCCATAGGAATCACTTGAATTTCTTTAGAATGAGTTTGCTTTGAATCGATGTCAAAATGATTTCTGTGTCTGGAATAGCTTTGAAATTCCAAAAATTCTGCATGAAAACAACTCCTTATCAAAAACCAAACCTACCTTCACATAGCCTCATCCTCAAACCTGATCCGAATACTTGGGGGCATGATCAAACTAGAGGACAATTCACCAAAACACATAGGGGTGGCTCCATGATTCCCCTTCTAAGAAAATGGAAAATGTTGGGTGAGCTGGAAATCTCTTCAGATAAAAGCTTGAGGGATAAGATGTGTGTTGATATCATATCCTGCCCGAGGGTCAAGATCACAAGATGTGACTCGAGTAAGCAAGAGTGAAAAGAGCCATTAAAGCTTACTATCAGACACTCCAAATTTTAAAGAAAAGAAAGACACCATGAAGAAGAGGGGACCTATACTTCTCAGGTAAGTATACATGCATATTGATCATGATGCATTACTTTCATCCTTGACATATCAGTGTCTTACCATTACTTTTTTGAGTGGGCATTGAGCCCCCATCATTCAGATAGTATGCTTTCTAGCCCTATCATCTTTCTCTTTAAGTGCGCCTAAGAGTCCTCGACCCTCTCGGATAGTGTGTTTTCTAACCCTAACTCCTTTCGAGTGTACTTTTCAGCCCTCGTTCCCCTTCGGGTCCTATCATGCCCATTACGAAAAAACCATTTTGAGAAATTCTCTCATTTCTCACCGCCTCTAAAATTTTCACCAGAGAAGGTCACCCAACACAACAAGACCACTTTGAAAATTCTCGTGTTTTTGAAAACATCTTTGTATTTTTCAAAACCTTTCCTGGGCAGGTCACCCAACGCAACAAGACCACTTTGAAAATTCTCGTGTTTTTGAAAACATCTTTGTATTTTTCAAAACCTTTCCTGGGCAGGTCACCCAACACAACAAGACCACTTTGAAAATTTTTCGTATTTTTGAGAAAATCTTTGTATTTTCTTCAAAATCTTTCACGTGGGTAGGTCGCCCAACACAACAAGACCTCTTTGAAAAATCTTAGCATTTTTCATATAATAATAATAATAAAAAAAAACTCTTCCAGTTTTACTCTAAGTATGCTTTCTAGCCCTCATAAGGATTCATCATTCCATCACCTCTCATTCTTCGTTTTCTTCTTTACAACGCCTACTATCGAAAGTCTCTTATGAGACTTTCTATCGCAAGCCTTGTAAAGAGGGGGGCAACTGTCATAACCCAATTCTGGGTTATTCCCCCAAAATAAAATAAAATAAAATAATAATAAAGACAAAAAATAATAAAGGCTGGCAACGTGGAGAAAGTATGCCGGGAAATCAAATTGCAATTTTTGGAGGAGATTCAAGACCTATTGGCACCCCATTGTGCCTAAAATTGGAGGAAAAAATGCAAATTCAAGGTTAAATTAAATGATTATTGGACGACTTTGCATAAGAATTAAGTCCAAGGACATAATTAAATTTTAATAGGCCAATTTGATTTAATCATGGGCCAAATTGAATTTTTAATTATGTTTAAGAATTAATTTGGGTCCAATTGAAGGATTTAATTAAGTGCAAGGACTTAATTATACTTTAAATGGGTCAAATTAATTTTATTTGGGGCTTAATTAGTGAAAACTTAAGTCCAAGGACATAATTAAATTTTTAATAGGCCAATTTGATTTAATCATGGGCCAAATTGAATTTTAATTATGTGTAAGAATTAATTTGGGTCCAATTAAAGGATTTAATTAAGTACAAGGACTTACTTATACTTTAAATGGGTCAAATTAATTTTATTTGGGGCTTAATTGGTGAAAAATTAAGTTTGGGAGCTTAATTTGGGCTTAATTGAGAAGATTGGAATTTTAAGAGACCAAATTTAATTTTTACCAAGTTAATTGATTGAAATCAGGGGCCAAATTGAAATAAAATTGAAGTTTTGGGGTCAATTTGGGGTTAAATTAAGAAAATCTAAAGACAAGGACCAATCTGCAAAAGGCGCCAAACTATAGGGGTCTAATTGACAAAATCCGGGGGTCAAATTGAACGAAATTGAAAGTTGGAGGGCTAAATTGAAAATCAGCAAAAATTCCTAATTTTTTATCCCAAACGGCGCCGTTTTGGTGTTAAAAAAAAAAAAAAAAAAGAGGGAACGGACCAGGCGACGCGTCGCCTGGTTACTGTTCATCTTCTTCCTCACAAAGCTGCCCGAGTGGCTGCTTTCCAGGCGCTGTTTCTCACTCGTGTGGCCCCCAATTCCGACAAAGCGTGCACGAACATGTTCCCCTGAAACATCTTTATCCCGTGGAGTGGTCCGGTCGGGTCGACAATCTTGGAAACGGCTCCGTTTATCAGCCCAAAGTGGCACCCTCGGGCAGTCTGCAGCCTTGGATTGCCAAATTTAGCAGTTCGAGGTGCACACTTTGAACCAACGGCTTGGATTCCTCGAGTCGAATCAAGGGCTGAGACTTTTTCCCCGTTGAAGACCAGATTACCCTCTTTCGATCCCTATAAATAGGAGCCAATTTCATGCTCAGTGGAAGGAGAAAACGGAACGCAAAGTTGGCAAAAAATCAGCTTTTCCTGCCCGGTCTTCCTGCAACCAGTCCTCTTTTTTTTCTTTCTCTCCGCCGTGGCCTCTAGCCGCCACCACTGACCTCGCCACCATCCTTCCCCTGAAACACCGCATCCCATCCATCACCCAACAATCTCACCGAAGCCTGCAACACCTCTCTCTCTCCCCCTCTCTTCTCTGCACAACGTTTCTCTCTCTCCACCAGCAGCAGCCCTTTCCAGCAGCTTACACTCCTATCAACAGCAACTTGGGTAGCATTTTCCTCCTCAGCCACTCCAACAGCTCCAGCCGTGAGCTCTCCCTCTCCTCTGCAGGACCTGCGTCTTCTTCTTCCAGCCGCAATCACAGCTCACCGCCGGTCTCACCACCTCCAGTCATACTGTCCGCCACCAGTCAGGTCGCCATTTCCTTCAGCGCCAGGTGAGTCTTCTTCCTCTCTTCTTCTTCTTCTTCTTCTTCTTCTTCTTCTCTTTGTGGCATCACTACGTGAACAGTGCAACGTGAATTATAATTCACGTTGCACCGTTCCTGCAGCTTAGTCACTGGGCTGCCCAGTGACTAAGCTGCTATGGGCTGGACTTCCTTTGACCCGGCCCAGTTGGCTGGGCCAGGTCCAGCCCGTCCCTAAAAATGCGAAATATGTTGGGCCGCGTCCGGCCCTAATTGTTTTTGGGCCTATGATCAATACATCTGTTTCTGGGCCTGTCTTGGGCCCAATCCACATGCTTTAATGTATTTAATTGCTTAGTACATAGTTAAAAATAAAAATAAAATAAACGAAAGTTTTTTCCAAAAAAAATAATAAAAAAAATCCTTTCAAAAAAATTTGTAATTTTCCCAAATATTTTTCAACTAAGTTTGCTTAATATTGGGTTGTATACTTACAATGTAAGATACAAGTCCGGTATTAAAATACCTGGTTTTCTTTGAAATATTTCAAAAAAAAAAAATGTTTTATTGCATACGGCCAAGTCCTAAAGAATTTTCCAAGCATGTTTTTTTTTCACAAAAATTCCATTTTCCTCCCATTTTAAAAATTCAAAAATGGATATCGTAACTAGTTTATGATCATCCATTAGGGTTTGGCCAAAATATCAAAAATCTTTTCCCAACCTTTTTTTTCTTTTTTCTAGGATCCGGATGTAGACTTTAATATTTGTGGGGTGTAAAATTACACGATAATGTACATCCTCGGGTATTAAAGATACAAGGTGTAAGTAAAAACAATTTTAAAATTCAGACTTTAGAATGGTTAGGGTTTAACCGAATAAGGTAGAGACTCCCTCACGAGGGGAGATCTGCCTTGAACCTTAGAAAGGACTAGCGAATAGAAACTCGACCTAGAAAAGCAATCAAACAATAATGCAGCTTACTTTAGGTAGGGTGCACTAGGGGTGATGCGTCTTTTCCTTGCACAACCAGTCCCTTACTCAGACTCTCGCAGACCTTAGGTTCCTAGTGACCATAATACTAGGTGGCGACTCCCACGAACCAAGCAAAAATGAAAAATAAACAAAAAAAATCGTCAGCCGATGCCGCGTAGATTTTCCGACGTGCGACAACTACTACTCCTCTTTCTCCTCATGCTATTATTATTATTATTATTATTATTATTATTATTATTTACATTATTGTACGTTAAGTATGCTCTGTGTTTGATCAAGGATCCTGACATTGTTGGTCTTACCTTGTTCATTTGCATCAGAAATCTGTTTATATTATATAATATATCTCTTTGATCTTTTTATAAACTCAGTATATAGACTGGAAACCTGTGACCCGAACTTTTAGATCATTCTCAGGTATAACAACGCCACTTACTGAGTATTATTATTATTATTATTATTATTATTATTATTACTATTACTATTATTGTTATTATTATTGTTATTATTGTTGTTGTTGTTGTTATTGTATTGTTATTTATAATTTATACAATTAACCTCTCTGTGGTTCGACCTCGGTCTTGCCGGGTTATTTATTACTTCGACACTCCTACACTTGAAAGAAGACATCAATCTTTTGATCGTGTCACTTAGCTTGGTGTTGCCCAAGGAGCTTGGCAAACCTTTTCTCTCAGTAGGACTCTTTGGTATATGACAAATTTCAAAAAAAAACATGAGTGATGTTGTTCTTCTCAGAGGTATGGTCTATTTGGCTTCTCCATAATGATGTGATATTTAAGCAGAAGATCCCAGACTATGATACTCTATTCTTCCTTATTATTACTCGGCTTTGCTTATGGATAAAGGCTATAGAACCTGATTTTCCCCATTTCTCTTTAGATTTGCTAAAATCCGTAGAAGGTCTGATTCAATGGACTAATTCTCAAACTTTGAGGACTGGTGTTATGTGGTCCCTCTATGACTAATATCTTTAAGTGGAATGTTGACAGATCCTCTATCGGAAAGCCGAGCCCCTCCAAAATAGAAGGTGTTTTGCGGAATCACTATGGAATACTTTTATGTATTTTTTTTTTTATCGGTTGGGATCTTAGACTCCAATGTAGCTGAGCTAAGAGCGGTTGTCAAAGCTATCAAATTATCAGCCTCTAATTTCTTCCTACATCATAAACATATTATTATTGAATCTGATTCTGCCAATGTCATTAGCTAGATAAATAACCCTCATAATAGGCCTTGGCTTCATCATAAACTCTTCTCTTCACCTAAGAGGCTAGCTTCATGTTTTGATTCAATCATCTACGTTCACTCTTACCATAAGAGTAATCACATGTAAGACCACCTCGCTAAACAAGAAGTGCACATAATATCTAATTTTGTTGCTTGGCTATGACTCATTTAGATAATCTATGGGTACTCTGTTCTCCTCTACAACTTGTGCTCTTTGGGGCAATGATTTGGTTCCTATGCAGGGATCAAGATTCAATTGCTTGTTGATGACCATATGGTGGAAAGAAACAAAATTAATTGGTGTGATATGTTACTTAAGGGAAGGATCTTTAGAGGTGTTCCATTGTCCATAACTGCTTTAAAGCTTAGGTTTTTATATTTAGATAGTTAGTACTTCGACTTTTCTCTACTGTGTAATGTGATGGCAGAACACACTTACGTTCTAATTAATTATATCAGCTTTTTTTTTTTTTTAAAAAAATGAGAGATCAAATAAAACATAATTAAACTTCTATGTTATTATAAACTTTTGAATAACTTGAATGGTTTTAATATGACTTGATCCGGTATAAAAGATTTTCTTGATTTTTCTAGTTGTATAGATGTATCTTAAACTTAAGTTTATGATATGAGCTTTCAATTGATTTAGGTTAAAAAAAACTTATCATAAACGCATGTTAAGACATTGTGATTCAAAGCATTTAATAAAAAAAATTTATTTATTTGTTTTTCTTTTTTACAACTTAGTAGCAATATTAAATTTTGTACCTTTTTTTATCTACATAAGCGGTAAAAAAGACCTCATATATGTTTAATTTTTTCACAAAAGATTTAATTGTATAAGCAATCCATGTGTTATAACTATAGAGTACATTTTTAATTGTATCTATTTTACCATTGGATATAGAAAATAGATCGATAGTTAAGAAGTTTTTATTTTAGTTTTTTTCCTTCAATGGTATTAATTTTCTTAATCTATGTAGTCAACCAGAGTAATTCCAGTAAAAAGCTCACTTTAATAGGTTTATTCACAATACCTTAAAAGTTAGGACATATTTTGTTTTAGGAATCATTATATATATATATATATATATATATATATATATATAACAAGTAATCTTTCACTCTTTTTTTTTTAAATTACTCCTAGCATTCAATAGCTTGATTAAAATTGTACTTACTTAACCATTTAGTAGGTGGTCCATTTGTAAGAGTTTGGGACCAAGAGATTTGCTTCCCCTATAGTCTCACATTTGAGCCCTGTGGTTGCTAATATGATGACCACTAGAGGCTTACATGATCATTAACTTCAGGGCCCGTGGGATTAGTCAAGTGCGCGCAACCAAACCCGGACACCCATATTAATAAAAAAAATTATACTTATTTATCGAGTTTTTTAAAATTATAGTTTATATTCTTGGTCAATATAAATTATCAAATTAGATGAAAAGACTAAATTACCCTTATATGTAATATATCTGAAACTCAAACAAAAGCCAAATAAAAAATTCTCTCCTCCAAATAAAATTTATCTCTTTTCAAATATCATTTTCTCTCTATTTTCCTAATGATCTAAACTCGAATTGAAACCAAAATCTAGTGCTTTTAATCAATTTTTTCTTTTCTTATGTTTGGAATCTTACCCTTTATTGGAAGAGTAATTAGTTATATTGTTTTTCAAAAGCCCTAAAAAAACCCCCCAAATTGAAGCTTAGAAAGACACCTTAATTTTTTCAATTATCTCTTTGATTCTCTATAAATCCACCTCTTATCTATCATTTCTAGAGAAAATCATAAAATCTGTCAAATACTCATCAAAACCAGGAGTGTCTCTTTACTCATACTTCATATATGTATGTGTTCCTCCAGCAAAGTCATCATCCTCCACATCAATCACTTTCTCATTACTTACCATTGCTATTCATGATCCCTTCGATGGTCCATTTGTACCACCACCATCTTTTTAGTATAGGTTGGGCTTTCGGGTTAAAGCTAAACATTTTTATTTTTACCACTTTGATCAATTAAATAATTCAATAAAAGAAACAAACTCCACTTCCAATAAAGCCTTAAATTGGCAAAAATACCCTGGAAAGTGTCCTAGAATGAATTGATAACATCCTAAACCTAAATTGTTTTCTTCATAACTCTTAGTGGATAAAGACTCTTTAACTAAGTCATTTTTTTTCTATTTCATTTTAAAATTGTTTACATTTTATTGATCAGGTTCTAAAGTCTATTCACCCTATTATATGAGATAAAAAGAGAATTGAAAAAATAAAATTATCAATTTAGGCCAGGAAATCAAATTCATAGAACCCCTAAGCATTTTTTATATGGATTGCCAACTCCATACCAAAATTGCATAGTGTAGGGATAAAATATAGTGTAGATCTGAAATGGGTTATGGATTTATGGTTGAAGATGGTAGTTGGTGAGGGATTAAGGGGAAAGGAAGGTGGAAGCTAAATTTTTTTAATTCAATGGAAAATTTTTAATATGTAATATAATAGCTTTTTAGTAATTAAATGACAAAAATGATAAACTCGTAAATAATTAGATAATTTTTATTGATTTTTTTAGTACTCCATATAAAAAATGTAAATTGTTACTGTTGCACGAAAGTTTAGGATACAAACTGTAATTTCTCAAAACTTGATAGGCAAATATAATTTCGATCAAACTATATGATGTTAAGGGTAATTTTTGTTTTTTGTACTCCTCTAGTCCATTCATGGAATTCACTCCTAGATTTATGAATAAACCATCAATAAATCAATAGGCTGTTAATCGTTTGTTTACTCAAAAGTAGTTTTTTTTATATATAAAATAATTTCTATAAAAACTAAATTCCTAGAAAATAAATTTTTTGTTAATGTTTGGCAAAGTCATGAAAAATAATTTATGAGAAAATGGATTGCTTTTCATTTTTTAATAAAAATGAGCTGAGAATTATTTTCTAGTCTTTGGACATATCTAAGAAAATAAATTGAGAAATAATTCATTTTAAGTTATTAACTTTTTGAAAATAGTATATTTTATTTTTATTATTATGAAACATTTTTTTTTTTTGGTGTTTGGAGAACATTGAATTTGAATTTCTTTTCTATGGTATCCTAATTTTATAACTCAATTTATTGAATTTAATTTATTGTTATTGTTGTATAATATAACATGTTTTGCATTCGAATATATTTTCTAGCAATATTATCTAAATTAAAGTATTATATACACGGATATATCAAATTAATACTTTTATATTGTATATTAATATATCCTAAGATTTTTTTTCCTATATAAATATATTAGTAATTTATTATTTTATAATAATATTATATTTGAAAGTATTATATATGTATATAAGAATAATGAAGTATTGTACCACTTTAGTTTTTGTGGTCCTTTATGGTAAGTGTTTTTTACTTTTTTAAAATGGAAAATACTTTCCTTCATATAAAATAATATTTTTAATTGAACGAAAAGTGAATTTCATTGAGCAATTTTTCACAATGTACATAAACTTGAGAAAATACTTTTCAGAAGAACACTTTTCAACAAACAAACATGGTCATTTTGATTAGTGCAACTATCTTGAATTTTCAATGATATTTATCGTAGTGATATGGTAAGTATCACACTAAAACATGTCTCCAATATCTTATAAAAATATTTTTATATGAACAAATAAAAATATTATCATGTATCCAAAAGTGATTAGCCTTAAAGGATTTGAAAATCCCAATTCCTTTCATCAATTCAATCCAATTGAATAAAAGTATATAATAATGATAAAATAGATTTGTCTAAAATTTTGTTTCTAGGTTTTGAGAATCACAAACATCAGATGTTACAAAATATAATAATGCTACTTAACCCAATAAAACTTTTTACTTTTCAATAAATCAAAACTCAATATAATAGAGGTCTAGGTACCCAACAACCAGGTCCATGTTGCAAACATGTCTTCATGTTGCCCAACAAAAACTCATCATACCTTAATAATATTGACATTTTGATGTTATGATAAATGCTTGCACTAAAACCATATATGTCATTAGATAGTTTTAATTAATGGAACAAAACTAAGAACACCAACATAACATTTCCTCACTTATGTATATATTCCATTACCCTAAGATGTGGGTGATGAGTTTCAAGAAAACCCTAATAGATTAATGTATTTCTATATGATAAAAATAATAACATAAATGGACTATTGATTTTGAATTTTTTTTTTTAGAATCATGAGCACCTATAAAAACAAATTCTCTATTATACTTCGAGGACCCTGTAATACGTAAGTTAGCAAATTTATATGAGAGATGAAGCATAAAGGTTGTTTTTTTTTTTGTGTATCTGTTTATATGTTTGTGTTTACTACGAGGGAAAAGAAAGAAAATCATAAGATCAAAATACTATAATATGAAAATAAAGGTGTTCTTCCTATTTTTATGGTACATGGATGTGTGTGTGTATCTATATATATATATAAACCACGTCCATTTGCATGGTGATAAAAGAAAGAAAGAAAAAAAAATATTGTGAAGTAAATAGTAATCATTTGAGTTTATAAATCCTAATAGGTGATGGTGTATTGTTGGGAAAGAAGAGATCTTTTTATATAGGTCATCAAATAGACTTAAATGAGTCCAACAATGAAGCCCCAATACTTTTATATAACATAGTGGTACCAAAACCATTTTTAATGTAGGGATTGGATATCATTAGACTAATTAACCCAAAAGCAAGTAATGAGCATCACTTCGTCTTAGTAGCAATTGATTACCTCTTATATGTATATACTCTAGAATATAGTCAAACGATTTGTTAAAAAAACACCTAATTTATTGATGCGGTTATTTGGAGACTATAGTAACAAACAATGCCTAAAATCTCAATAAAAGGATGATTATGGAGTTATGTGAAAAATGTATTTTATCCCAACTTTTGAGTAAGTTATCATGCTTAGTTTAATTCAGCTTACTAGATGGCCCATAGAATCTCATGTTTGATTTGGGATTTGCCCCAATTGATCAAAAGTTTTCCCTAACTCAAGTACTCAGTTCCTACAAGAAAGCTTGAGTTTATATTACAAAAAAAAAATCATTTACAAAAATATTATACACATTGACACAAATCATTATTCACCTTAATTATGTAATTACATGTTTGCCCTTTTAACAAAAAAAATGTGAATTGTTCTTGGGGATAATTTGGTTATTTTAATAGAAGTCATTAGTCATTATATAAAGGGATAATCTTTTGACCTTTCGAGAGCATAGTAAAAATAATATATTATACATAAAAGAAAATTTAGTTAATATGTTTATTTGGGTCAATTTGATCATTTTATATTTTTTTAGGAACAATGTAAAGACTTTCATACCCTTGAAAACAAAAAAAAAAATGAAACTTGCAACTAGGGGTATTTGCGTATTTTTTTTTTTTTTGAAATTAACATGTTGGATCAGGGTGATTTGAGCTTTTTATTAATTAAAAAAATTATTGGCGTGTGTGAAACATGTGCCAGCAAGTAAGTGACACTTATGTCTTTTAAATAGTGTGTGGCGTCGTTCCATGTTCAAATACCACCTTCTAGGATGGCAATGGAAACAGCTCATTGTGGTCTTTGTAGTGGTGCCACGCGTGTTGGCGGCAAAGTAGTGGTTGAGTTCCGATGGGTTTTTTTTCTTGCTCCTTTTTCTCTCTCTCTTAGCCTTGCTCAAAGTAAATGTGTCCTTTAGTTTCTTTTTGAATCAAATTTGATCCATATTATTTTGATTGCTATTTTTTTATTTTTAGTATTTTTTGATTGATTTTTTCTTCAATTTTGTTCCTAATTATTTGGTTTTATTTAATTTTTATATTAAATATGGCTTTCTTTCTTTTGATTTTTTTTTTTGTTTTTATCCCTTTTCTAATTGAATTTATTTTTTAATTTAATCCCTTATTTCAAATTATTTTTATATCAAATTTAGTTACCATTCTTTTTATTGTTATTTCTTTTGTTTTAGAGCTTTTTTTTTTTATTGCGTTTTGTTTTAAATTTTATCCCCTAGCATTTTATTGATTTATAATTTTGCTTCGTTAATTCTTAGAGTTTGCCTTCTACAACATTAATTATTTGTTCATGGGTTTCGAAGGTTAACATGAGTTAACTTTGATCTTTTTTTTATTATTTTTTTTAAAAATTCATTTTCATCTTTCAATATTTGATTTATTAAGAATTGATTTTTATGTTTTTTTTCCTATAGAGTTATCTCAATCTTGTACTCATGGTCATAAGATTACCAAGTTAACCCGAGTTAACATGAATTTATTTTGTTAATTTTTTTAATTAATTTTTTTCTGGTTTTACTTTTGAATATTGAGTTATTTTATAATTGAATATCATAATTTTATTTAGTTTATTTTTAATAGAGTTATTATGATTAAGTTCTAAATTTGAAATCATAACCCAAATGTGCTTGGATCATTTTTTTATTTTATTTTTTATGTTATAATTTTTTTATTTTTTTTTATTGTTGTTGCAACTTTTTTATTATTATTATCCAGATATCCCACTAAAAATGCTACCCAAGCATCATGATATTGGGCTCATGATTCTCAGTTCTTGTTTTGCTACTTTCTCCGCACTATAACAAATTCCCCTTCTCCGACTCTCTTGGATCTTTGATGCATTCTACCTTGGAATGTTTCTTCACAAGCATAGCTGAAACCTCTCCTTCGCTTTAATATCTCACATTCCATTCTAAGCAATTGTATTTCTTCCACATTCTCATACTAACATAGTTCAAAACCTAAAAAGAAATGGCGAGGCCACGCAGCAGCAAGCGTAATTCTTCCTCGAGTTCTTACACATCAACAATAACCACCGTAGCCTTCATAGCATTATGTGTTATAGGTGTTTGGATGCTAAATTCCAACTCAAAGGTTACTCCACAAACCACCAATCACGCCACCAAATCCACCACCACCAACATTGCCGCAGACGTGGATGTTTCTACCTCCGCTGAGGTGGAAAACACTGAATCCAGTAACAAAACGGATACGCCTATTTATGAAGACAATCCAGGAGATCTTCCCGATGATGCTATCAAATCCGATGAGCCTAAAAGCAATAATGACAATGACAATAAAGAAGAAAGTAAGGACGGAAAACAAATAGATGATGGTGATAGTAAGGCTGATCAAGAGAGCTCATCACAGGATTTAAAGGGAGAAGGATCTGGCGAGGAGCAGCAGCAACAGGAAGAAAGACAAAATCAGATATCTGAAGAAAGTTCAGACACTCAAAACCAAACAGCTGATCAAACCACCCAAGAAAGTTCTCAATCTGAAGGTAGCCAGGAAACAAACGCTAATCAAGAACAAGAAACAAGCGCTAATCAAGAAAAAGAACAAATTACAGTACCTGAAACTGATGATAGTAATTCAGAGGATTCTACAATTCAGAATGAAGGACAAGATCAGAAGCGGCAAGATGTCGCAAACAGTAGTAAAGATTTACAGGATTCTCAGAACCCAGAATCAAAAAAAGACCAACAACAACAAGAGAGTACCGGACTCAAAGAAAACGATCAAGAATCTAATCAAAATGAGAAATCATATGAAGACCAACAACAACGACAACAAGAGAATACTGGACTCAATGAAAACACTCAAGACTCAAATCAAAATGAGAAATCATATGAAGAGCAACAACAAGAGCAAAGACAAGAAGATGCTGGAGTTCAGAATTCTTCTCAAGAATCCCAGAATGAGGTATCTGAAGAAGATAAAAAAAAGAGAATGCAGCAGCCGCAGCAACAACAAACATCACATCACCAAGAAGCACAAAAAGAATCCCAGGTTGATAGCAGCACAAACCAAGAAACCAAGCAGGACTCAAGCTCTGGCGAGTCAGCATTTCCAGGTAGCGAGAACCCAGGAATACCAGAAGAATCAAAGGAGTCAAAGAAGTCATGGTCAACTCAAGCAGCAGAGTCAGAGAATCAAAAGGAGAGAAGGAAGGAAGAATCGGACGGTAATGATAGTATGTATGGGTACACATGGCAGCTCTGTAATGTCACTGCAGGTCCTGATTATATACCTTGTTTGGATAACGAAAAGGCCTTAAGACAATTACATACAACCGGGCACTTTGAGCATAGAGAGAGACATTGTCCTGAGGTTGGACCCACTTGTTTGGTCCCACTTTCTGAAGGGTACAAAAGACCCATAAAATGGCCTCAAAGTAGAGACAAGGTATATCATTGAAGCTTTATGGTTAGATTAGGATGATTTTTGTGGTCTTGTAACTTTGTTTAGTGTTTGGTCTTGTAGATATGGTATCACAATGTACCTCATACAAAATTGGCAGAGGTCAAGGGTCATCAAAACTGGATTAAGGTTACTGGGGAGTTCTTGACCTTCCCTGGTGGTGGAACTCAGTTCATACATGGAGCTCTTCACTACATTGATTTTGTTCAACAGGTAAACTAATCCCATAATTCAAATTCTTACATGATGCATTGTGTTAGTGGGGTCCTTAAGGAATATTTCTATGCCGTTTGAATTCTATTAGAGGTGGTAGGGTGGATATTTACCAAGAGTAATTCTGAAGTAATTATTGGTAGGGTGTCCAAGCTTCACTAAATATTAGAAAGTAAGGCTTGGTCTCGATGCAATAAAATACCACAGAGCTATGAATCAATAAATAAAACTAATAAATGTCATCATTGAAGCGATGCGAGCATTCAGGCTCATACATTAATATTTAGCTATGCTCTTGAAGAAAATATGCTCGTCAAGTGGGGATACTTGCCATCCATATTGCCCCGTTTCCGTTGCATGAATTCTCATTTTTATCCAATGTTGGTGGTGCAGGCAGTGCCTAAAATTAAATGGGGAAAACACACTCGTGTGATACTGGATGTTGGGTGTGGAGTTGCAAGCTTTGGTGGTTATATTTTTGAAAGGGATGTTCTTACAATGTCATTTGCACCCAAGGATGAACACGAAGCTCAAGTTCAATTTGCCCTTGAAAGAGGAATACCTGCCATATCTGCTGTCATGGGTTCTCAGCGTCTCCCATTCCCTAGTAGGGTCTTCGATCTCATCCACTGTGCACGTTGTAGAGTCCCTTGGCACGCAGAAGGTTACAACTCCTTCACATCTCCAGTTTGATCAGTACCATATAAATTATGATTCCAGTTGAACAAACAGCATGAAGAGCATATTTCTTGTAATCTGCCTTTGCCAAAGAGGTTTGTGTACTTGTTCAGGTGGCAAGCTGCTTTTGGAATTGAATCGCGTTCTCCGACCTGGAGGTTACTTTGTGTGGTCAGCAACTCCTGTTTACCAAAAGCTTCCAGAAGATGTGGAGATATGGCAAGGTTGGATACCGAGAACTGATCTTTTGAACAATTTATAAACTTACCTCAACCTGACCTCGTGTTAATTTTCTAGCTATGTCTGCATTGACGGCATCTATGTGTTGGGAGCTTGTGACTATCCAGAACGACAAACTTAACGGTATTGGTGCTGCCATCTACCGCAAACCTACCACAAATAATTGCTATGATCAAAGAAAGAAAAACAGTCCCCCAATGTGTACAAGTGACGACGACGCAAATGCTGCCTGGTCAGTTTTCTCTCAACCACTCTTGATGGCTCTAACAAGTGGAAATGGCTTCAACAATAGCTAAACTGAAATTATGTTCATTCTGGTATTGCATTTTCAGGTATGTACCTCTGCAGGCATGCATGCACCGGGCGCCTGTTTCTAAAACTGAGAGGGGGGCTAAATGGCCAGAGGACTGGCCTCAAAGACTGCAAACACCTCCTTATTGGCTAAACAGCTCCCAGATGGGGATCTATGGTAAGCCAGCTCCTCAAGATTTTGCTACAGATTATGAACACTGGAAGCATGTGGTGAGCAACTCATACATGAAGGCATTGGGTATCAGGTGGTCGAATGTGAGAAATGTAATGGACATGAGAGCTGTTTATGGAGGGTAACGATATTTTTTTCCGTTGTTGTTACTAATGTAACTTGCAAGATGGAATCGTCCGATTAAAAAGCATAATTTTCACATGGTATTGATGCAAAATACATGCTTTATGCCTCCAGGTTTGCAGCAGCTCTCAAGGACATGAAGATCTGGGTGTTCAATGTCGTGAACACAGACTCCCCAGATACTCTTCCGATAATATATGAGCGAGGTCTTTTTGGGATATACCATGATTGGTGTGAATCCTTCAGCTCATACCCTCGAACTTACGACCTTCTACATGCTGATCATCTCTTCTCAAAGCTGAAAAAGAGGTAAATCTACATGAGATCTCATTGGATTAGTACCTTTCATTTTCCAAGTACGATTCACTTTCTTCTTCCTGAGAGCTTGATGACCAAATAGTGTTGTGGTTTTTACAGGTGCCAACTTGCTCCTCTATTGGCAGAGGTTGATAGAATCGTGAGACCTGGAGGTAAATTGATTGTTCGAGATGAGTCAAGCGCAATCGGGGAAGTTGAGAAGTTGTTGAAGTCTCTGCATTGGGAGGTTCATCTAACCTTCTCCAAAGACCAAGAAGGTTTACTCAGCGCACAAAAGGGCGACTGGCGACCACAGACATATGCAGCTCTCTCCTGATCAAGAAGAGAAACAGCATCTGGCTCATAATCTTGTGCTTCCCCTTCTTAACAGTTTATGGACTTGCAAATGGCAGCTTACTGTAGAACTTTTCTTCTTTAAAATGTAAAATCTTCTTTTGAAATACAGCTAGGTTAATGTATTTGTTATTGTCAAGCAAACCTATCAGTACTATAATCACTGCATAGAATTAAAGTATCCCGAGAGGAGAAATTTGGCATCAGAAAGTTTGTCGCTCATAACTCACTAACTTGTCTGCATCCATGAATCTGGGATCTCACCTGTTCGCTAACCCTAAAAGCCCTCCTTCACCACTAGCAGATCATTGTGATACTCATGGAGCTTAACAGATAAATTGACAGAGACTACCAGGGATTGCGTGTGCGTAATAGGGACCTATGACTAATAGAGTTCACTGTGATCCAGCCAACACCATGATAAAACAGTTTTGCAATCCAATTTTTAATCGCTATATTGTTTTGGTAGGAATCTATTATTGATTCAAAATGAAAACTGCCACTAAACCTTCTCCAGTGCCAGTGCACTCTCCCTCGTACATATAGGAAAACCCGTGGATAGGAAGAACTCTTGCGATGCAAATCCAATGTATCCATCACAGAAATGCCACAGAATCATTCAACATCAGCAACTGAAATTAATTAGCTGCATTCATGATGCTAATAAGAACTCATGGGAACTCCAATTTGGTAAATAATTCGCATGATGCTTGCAGAAACACATCAATATTGGGCGATGTACACCAAATTCTTAGGAAGACATTCTCTTGATATTTTTATTCGTGTATAAAATATGATTCGTATGAACCACAAAATGATCTTATGATCCCAAGTCTTCCATAATCCCCCCTCCCCCCCCAGCTCTTCGTCGGTGCATTAACAACTGCAGTGAATTGGAGACATGCCTAAAAGTAATGAACAAGTCTCCGAACTTTCAGACTTAATCTTGCTTGATCATTCCCAACTTTCCCTTTGCTTAGCACTCAAGACTTGACCCAGTACGTAGATGGGCCATGCCTACCTGCATGTCCTTAATCAAAAAGATACATCTTGGTTTGGAAGAACAGGTCTTTTTTTTTTTTTTCCAAGGAGTCCGACGTGTCATCTATATTTTTCATTAAGCGGGTGACAAGCTTCTGATAGTGGCAGACGAGCAGTCGCCTATTGTTATGTTTTTTTTTAGAAATAGACGATATATTATTCTTTCTTTTTTTTAATTAAGACGGAGACAACCTGTAGCGGCAGCCTATTGTTATGTTTTTTGATCACCTCCAAATTTTTTACCTCGAAAACTCAATTTTAAATCATTTTTTTTCTTAAACACATTGTAAAATTCTCCATAAATCACTTACCAACCCAAAACACCTCAATAGAGAAATGAACTAGATCAAAAAATCTAAATTGAACTTGATTTACCTTGCCATGCATTTTAGAGAGAGAGAGAAAAAAAAAACATTACCATTTAAAATTTCCTATCTAATAGAACTCATTGACACAAGAAACGACGAGTTTCGTCATTGAAAATTATAATTTATCAATTTTCTTTTCTTTTATTTTTTTGCTGTTTTCAGACAACATGTTTCTTTTTGAAATATAAAGATTGAAATGTAAAGAAAATAAATTTTTAGATCAAAATTAAATATGTAAAAACTGTAGGGATTGCAAAGTAAGAGAAAGGAAAGTAGATGGACTAAATAAAACTATTTCTAGCGAATTTGAGATTGGAAATGAGATTTCTTCTTATTTTATACTTTGTTCATCTTTAATTGATATTTTTTCTTTAACAAATTCTAATAAATTGATCATTAATTTGGACATGGAATACAGTAACTCAAAAAAAAAAATTAAGGATAAAATTGTCATAACTAAATATGACATCAGAGGTATTTTTCAAAGACTAAAGCAATATCATGACACATTAATATCGCAAAATATTAGATATCAATCTTTTTTACTCGTCGATAAAATAGAAAGAAAAGTTGCATGACAAAAAGTCTTATCGGTGATGCAAAGTAGGTTGTCACAACTAAGATTCTTTTTTAATTACGAAATATATTTACCATTATAGGATTTGGCTGTGTAGTGAAAAAATTGTTCGTCTCTAAATATCAAATGCATTGGTGACAATAAGTGTTTCGTCCATGTGTATTTGGGAGCGTAGTTGCTGTTATTTTTTAAAATACATCAAAATATTTTTTATTTTTTAAAAATTATTTTTAAAATCAGCGTATTAAAACGATCTAAAACACACAAAAAAAATATTTTAGCAAAAAACAAAATGAATTTTTTAAGAACGCGGTGCCTAAATGGTGTCGTACGTTACTGATTTTCTATGACAATATAGCATTTAAATATCTAAAATTTAACAAAGATAAACATTATATCACTATTAATTAATCTCATTTTGCATCATCAATGAAATTTGAACATTTTATAGCATAATATATATATATATAAAAAAAAAAAATTTGAACATTTTATAGCATAATATATATATATATATATATATGTTATATTTATTTAATATGTCCTATCTCTATATACCATTAAAGGTGTGATGTCAATTTGTTTTTTCCCTTAAAAGTTCCACAAATCAACACAGCAGGTGCCCTACAAAGCCATGATTTTCTTCTTCTTTTCTCATTTAGGTTCGATCCCTAATTCCTCAACCTGAATTAGGTCTTGAGTTTTCTTCTCCCCCTTAATTCACCATTTCTCCAATCTCTATCAATCCCCCCCCCCCTGCCCACTAATTCTATCAGTATTTTAGTCTTTCAATTTTGCAGCTAGGTAAGTTTCTTATCCACTGGTTAAAAAACATGGGATGAAAGGATATATTATGCTTTTATTTAAATATCGTTCTAGTTTTTTTTTAAAAAAAAATTATCTTATTTAATATAATCTGATTTATTTTTCTTCAGATTTTGGGTTCTTGGCCTTGGTACAAGTTGTTAGTCGCTTATCTAGGACTTTTTTTTATTTTGCTTAAATTTTTATTTGATTCAATCTTTTAAAAGGTGTTTGTTTTTAGGTAGCTGGTGTGTTTTGAAAAAACCATAAGAAATTATTGTTTGTTAAACTTTCAATCACACTTTTAAAATATGAGGCCTAATTATATTTGTGATTCAACAGTAAGTTCATAAGAAGCAATTCACACATGCTTTTGAAGTTGATTTGAAAACACATTTGTCTCTCCATCGACAATTTTTGAAAAGAAAAAAAATAACCATTATAGAAAGTGATCAAAATGAGCCGAGGTTATCTTTCCATTCAACCTCCCTTTCCTTTTCTTTGTTTTTTCTTTCTTTCTTTCTTGTGTAATTATCTCTAGTCTTCCAAACCTTCTAACCTTGGTTCCAAATGCATGTCTCAAAAAACAAACCCATACAAATAGGAAAATAAAAAATCAATCCATGGAAACAAGGCGAGAATAGCTGGGAATCCATCCATCAGATCTACCTGCCTTTAATCTTCAACTTTTTTAATACAGATTATTATTTGTATTATTTGTTAATTTTGCTATTTTAAAATAGAAGAGAAATTTGTGTTTTATTTGGTCATTTTATGTACAACAACAATTTCAATTAAGATTTTAATCAAATATATTATAACATGTTTTTGATCAAACAGCAATTTAAACCATAATTTTAACTTAACATATATTTTACCTAGCCCAATCAAAAGTAAAAAAATGATTTTTAAAATATTTTTTTTTTAAATTACAACCACAGTAGTTACATAATATAATTTATTGTGTTTTGACCACAAATTATATATATATATATATATATATATATATATATATATATATATATATAAATACATTGTTAACATGCAAATTGATATATAAATTAGTTGTTCTTTTTAGTAATTTAACATGTTGTTTTTTAGTAATTTAACATGCAACAACTTCAACCATAATTTTAAAGAAACACTTATTATTTACTTTTTTTAGAAATATTTTTAATTATAGTTTTAACCAAACATCTATTTAAATTAAACATACCATAATAAAAGGTGATTTTTGAAAACTAACTTTTTTTTCAAACTACAAATACATAAACAAATAAAATTTTAAGAAAATTATGCTTATCAATTATGTGGAAAATGAGAATTCCTTCACTAAGTCGTGGAAATTTCTTAAGAATTGACAACATATTTGGAGGATTGGGTCTAAGTGACTATTTAGTGTATATCACTTTTATAATTGGCTACAGCCGATGATTCGGCCATATTCAAGTAGTATGATAAGTGTTTAAATAGCTAGATGAGTATGATGATAGTGTGATTGATCTTTATAGTTGTAGTTCCATGGTAAGAAAATGAATATCTTGTTGGACTTTAGGATAGAATAGCAGTATAAATGACTCATAGAGTATTAAATAAGGAGTAGAGGGTAGAGGATAGGCTTCAGCTCCTGTGAACAAGCTAATGTGTTTGGAAACACGGTATAGGTTGTATTTAAAAAAAAATTAATTTTTTTTTAATTTTAAATAGTTTGAATGTGCTGATATCAAAAATAATTTTTTAAAAATAAAAAAAATTATTTTAATGTATTTTTAAGTAAAATATACTTTAAACCGCTATCACTACCACAATCTCAAACAGATAAAAGAGGTAATTTCCAGTATTTTAAAAATATTTTTTAAAAAAATTATTTTAATTTTTTTCTTCAAATTACCACTCTTGTGAAATATTTAAAATTGTAATATTTTCAACTAAAGAGTGATATTTTCACTTAGACATGCATGGTGAATTTTTTTTTTGTGAAATATTTAAATGAATTGTGAAATTTATATTAGTAAATTTTGTTTTAGAGATATATTTTTGTTGTGGTTTATTGAGAGCTATCTCATTGTTGTGGTTAAAAAACATAAAATACAAAAAAAAAAAAAATTACAATCTTTGATGAAATCACCAACAAAATAAAATTGTTCATTTTTATTTCCACCCAAAATTTAGCAATTAAATTCTATTAAGAGACTAAATAGCAACAAAATTGTTGATGAATTTTTTTTTTTTTTGTATTTTTCAATGCCAATTAAATAAAAAACCTTGAGAAGATACTTTTCGATGATGATTTTTCATCAGCAATTCTATAATAGAATTTTGCCTCAACACCCACAAAATATTATGTTGGTGTTTTACAATTTTATGCTTGAGTTTGTACGCCATTAAAGAATAAGTTTCTTTCTCAAAAGATGTAATTTCAAGATTTTAACTCGAGAAATTAAAGAAAAGAAGAAACTTGTTTGGCAACATTGATCCAATCCTACCTTTTGTAGTTACTGAATTTGTTTTATCATATAAGCTTAAAGAACCAAATTTATCCCATCAATGTTTGGGACTGGCTAATTTTCTTACATCTTCGTCCCGTATTAATCGGTTCAGAGAAGAGGAAAAATATTTTCCTTCACACTTGCGGCGCAGCTTCAATGATTTCCCATTAATAAAAAAAAAAAAATATAACGTTTTAAAATTACAATGTAGTTTGGTAACCAATATGCAATGCAAATATTAATATAAGGTCCATACAAATATTGAATTTTATTATAAGTATGATATACAATTAAATTTAAATAATAAAAAAGTAAATTGAAGATTTATTTTAAAATATTCATTATTTAATTAAGAAACAACAACAACAATATATTTATATATAATCAGATTTGGATTATGGATACATTTTCCTTGCCTCCAAACTCATTATTTAGCAAAGGTCAAATGCCTCTCATTTCTGTTGACGTTGATGGTTTGTTTGAAATTACGGTGAATATTATTTTTTAAAATATTTTTTATTAAAATAATTTTTTTAATTTATTTTTTTACTCTAAAAATACAATAAAAAATTTCAAAAAAAATTTAAAAGCTTAAAATTAGAATATATCGCATATTTATTTATGGTGTATATAATTTTGTCAAATTAATAAAAAAAATATATTTTTTCTCTAGTCGATTCTTAAATTAATTTGGCCCAAATAACTTCTACATATTTTTAGAGTTGGTCTGAAAAAATTATAATTTTTTTTAAAAAATTATTTTTTATGGAAAAATATTTAAATAATTTTTATTTTATTTTTTAAATTTTATTTTTAACATTAACACATTAAAACAATACAAAAACACATTAAAAAAATTAATTTAAAACTAGAAAAAAAAAATTAAAAAGCTTCTAAAAACATAAATATACCACTGGCAAACAAGTGCTCCATAAACAAGACCAAACCAACAGAGGGGAGAGCTTTGCACCAATTTATGAAGGATTATCATTATCAACTAATAAGCGTCCTTAACACAGTTATGGAAGAGGAGGTTTAAGGAAAGGTCTTATCAGTAAATTGCTTTCATGTCCTGTCAAGGTCGATGAACTTCCCAGTATTTCAAACTACCCTCAGAAACCACAGACATTCTAAGTTACGCAACAATCAACTTTCCATCTCCCTTTCCTTGTTTAGAAACTTCACTTAATCACTTCTCTTCCTTTTTCATCTTCTTCTCTTTCCCTTCAAGAAGCCACTGTGCAAGACACCCTTGTTGTCTCTCTCTCTCTCCCTCCACATTTTATTTACTGCTACAGCTTTCAGAAAAAAAGTAAAGGAAAACTATGGGTCGTGGAAAGATTGAGATCAAAAAGATTGAAAACCCCACTAACAGGCAAGTCACCTACTCAAAAAGAAGAAATGGTATTTTCAAGAAAGCCCAGGAACTCACTGTTCTTTGTGATGCTAAGGTCTCTCTTATCATGTTCTCCAACACCAACAAATTCCATGAGTACATTAGCCCCTCCACGACGTACGTGTACAATACATGTTTCTCTCAAAGTATTTCTTTTTTTTTCTTTGATCTCTCTGTCTTCGATGATGCAGCTATATGAAACCTTAATAACGGAACTGTACGTGTTGGTTTTATTATTATGACCAGGACAAAGAAGATCTACGATCAATATCAGAAGGCTTTAGGCATGGATCTGTGGAGCGCTCAATACGAGGTTAACATCTCTTTCTGTCTTTCTTCTAATGTTTGATCTATATTCATAGGATTTTGTTTGTGAGGTTTGCAGAAAATGCAAGAGCAATTGCGGAAGCTGAAAGATGTCAATCATAAGCTGAAAAAAGAAATCAGGTAACTTTGAAAAAGAAAGAACCTTGATGATCCATACATGTACGTACGTACGTACGTATGTATGTTTGTATATGGTTGTGGTTGTGGTTTTAGTTTGTTTCTTTTTAATTAGGGGAATATTTGTGAAGTGGAGCTGCTAATTAAGGTGTTGGTTTTAACAGGCAGAGGATAGGAGAGGACCTCAATGAATTGAGCATTGATCATCTGCGTCTTCTTGAACAAAATATGACTGAAGCCTTGAATGGTGTCCGTGGCAGGAAGGTATGTCAGATGCTGGATTTGACTTGTGGCTTTTCCTAATTCGTAAAAGTGATTAATTTGGGCTTCTTGTTAATTTTGTGGACATTTATTAATAAAAAATATTAATAAATTATGATCTTCACATTTGTTGGCTCAAAGGAAAATTTAATTATTGTTTTAAGGAAAATTTATACTCCTTCGAACTTAATTATGCTTCTTTATTTTTGCGTTATGGGCTTTCATGAACTGGATGCTGGGTGCATGCATGCCCCTGCACTCATTTCATACATATTTTAGGAACTTGCCTTGTCAAATTAACAGTTTATACTAACAATTTTAATATTCTTTGACTGTTTACAGTACCATGTTATCAAAACACAAACCGAAACCTATAAAAAGAAGGTTAGTGATATATAAAACGCGTTTTCAATTTCATGAATGCAGCTTTTTAAAGAACAAATCACTCTTGTTATATAAATAATTGCAGGTAAGGAGTTTGGAGGAGAGACATGGAAACCTCTGGATGGAATATGTAAGAATCTAAACTTACATGTCTTGTTTTCACTAACTTCTCAACTTAGAATAAACAGAAGGACTAAATCAGAGAATTTCTTCTTCTTTTGTATGGTTTTCTTTTGGAATTCAAGGAAGCAAAAATGGAGGATCCACGGTATGGATTCGTGGAAAGTGAAGGAGATTATGAATCTGCTGCTGCTCTTGTAAATGGGGCTTCCAACCTCTATGCATTCCGCCTGCACCAGGGGAACCACCACCACCATCCTAATCTTCACCTTGCTGGTGGGTTCGGACCCCATGACCTCCGTCTTCCTTGAGTGGTCCTAGTCTTCAGACATCTAATCTGAGTGCTCTCGTGCTAATTAGAGATGCTATCTGATATTGAATAATGAAGAACGTAGTAAGGTGGACTGATTATAGTCCTCTGCAGATATAATTAAACTATATTTATGCTTATATAGATTGTAATTTGGTGCATTAAGATAATGTGTTGGTAAACTTATTAGACTCTGATTTGAGCAACTGAGAGCAAATGGCCATTTGGAAAATCTGGGAATTTTGTGCACGGGTACTGGAGATGGCAGAAAAATCTCTCGGATGATGATTTGTTTTTGTATTTTAAAAATATTTTTTAAAAAATAAAATTTTTATATTTATTTTATTTAAAATTAATATTTTTAAATTATTTTGATGTGTTGATATTATTTTTATTTTTAAAAAATTTAGTATTTTATTCTACTTGAGTTAAATTATTTTTAATATTAGTAATGATAAACATAAAAAGAATTTAAAAATACAAATACTGAATTGGTGCAGTCTATATAAATGGATTTTATTTTAAAATAATAACTCAACGATCCATTAGTATTTTTAGATTTTTTTTTATTATATATTTATTTTAAAATTCAACATTTCTCTCTTAATATTTTTTAATAAATGCTTCTGTACCTTGTTAACAAAACCCTTTCTGAATCATCTCTTAAAAAGTTTTTTTTTTTTTTTGTGAAGTGATTCTGTTTAACACTAAGATAAAACAAAATGAAAATGCAATAATATTTTATACAAGTACTTTTCACCAAACAATTAATTTCCACTGTAAAAGATTAAATAGTTACAAGTAAATCATGGAAATTTTGAATTTTAGAAAATAGCTTGTTCTATTTTCTTACGTAAAAAGAAGATAATTAAAATACATATATCACCATAAAAATATTTATATATATAAATTTTTTATTTAATATTATTTATTTTTTAAAATAAATATAAAAAATAATTAATAAAATATCACTAATTACAATTTTTTAAAAAAATAATCTTATATTAAATAATTATTATATGCGTCGTCTAAACGAACGATTGTTGCCCAAAACCGTACGGTAATATCCTAACGGATATGGACAGAAACGTTACCCGCGTTTTTTAATTGCACTCCTCACTCTCACTAGGCAACACCAGAATCCCTATCAGAAACAGAAACCATAAAAGAAAAAAAGAAAATCCACTCCAAAATCCAATTCCCATAAAAATCAGAATTCAAATCCTTCAATTCCACTATCCGAAAAAGTAAAATCTCTTCCAACACGTTAAACACTACATATTTATGGCAGCAATTTCTGCTACTGCCACTACTAGTGTTACTACCACCACTTCAATTCCTCCTCCTCCTCCTCCTCCCCCATGGATCCCCGAAGACGACCTCTTGTTGAAAAACGCTATCGAGGTAAATTCAATTCCTCTTTTCTCTCAATCACATTCCACAATTCTCATTTTCTCTAAACTTAGATTTCACTTTCCCATTTCTCAAATTCACACAAAACCCTAGCTATCAAAATGGTTTATAAATTTGATTGTTTTTTTTGTTTTGTTGATTAAAGGCAGGTGCTTCGTTGGAAGCGCTGGCGAAAGGGGCGGTGAGATTTTCGAGGAAATTTAGTGTGCGTGAATTGAGTGATCGCTGGCATTCTTTACTGTATGATGATGATGTTTCGGCTGAAGCGTCTGGTCGAATGGAAGAGTTACAACTTTCTAATTTGTCCTTTTCCAAAGTAAATACTATTACTAGTAGTAGTAGTAATAACAAATTTGGTGTTGTTGTCAAAGAGAGTGATTCTGTGAAGAGAAAAATTGAATGTGTTCGGCAATTGTATTATGCAACGAGGAAGAAATTGCGGAAGCGTGGTGGTGGAGGGTGTGGTGATTTTTGTTTTCTTGATTCGCTGGATGGTGGTTCTTTTGATGGGGGTGTTGGATTTGGTGGGAATGGCGGGTTTGGAGAGGATGATCGAGTGCGTTTTGGATTTGTTGGGGGAAATGAAGGTGGGGAAGGGGATGTGTGTTTTGAAAGAGAAAATGTGCGAAAGGATGTGCAGGATGTTGAAGATGGATTAGTTGAGTTTCGAGATTCTGAGAGAAGTGAGGAACCTGGGCCATGTGGTGTGCCAGAAAGTGATGCTTTGATTCATGCAGGGCGAATTGAGTCTTTGGCACTAAGGGTGCCATTATGGAAAGGGATGAAGGATGTTTCTGCACCTAAAATGCCAGCTAGTGTGAATGTTAGAGGTAAAGGTCAAAGCGAAGGGGATTTGATTGTAAATCATGATGATGTAAATGGGTATAAAATGAGTTTTGTGGGAGTTGAGGTTGATCACTCCAGAGTAGAGTTGCGTGATGAACCTGTATTTGATGTGCGTGATAGGTCAATTGCAATTTCAGAATCTGATTTTCCAGATATTTCAGACTCGCTCTTGAACTTTCCAAATGACAATGAGCCACTTTTTATCGATGTTAATGGGAAAGATGCTATAGATAAAGCTTGTTATGATAGCATTACTACTTCACTTTTGGTGAGTTCTCCTAATGATGTTCAGGGTGATGTGCCTGGTGTTAAAGATCCAGTGATGTTAGCTTCAGATACAAGCCTCGGAATACCTGATGGTGCATGCCCTGCAGAGTTAGAGGTTTTTGCAGAGGAATCGCATTCTGTTGGTGGTAAGCAGGATATTCATTTTGTGTCAGAAATGAACGCACCACCATCTACATCAGCACCAAAAGTTTTGTCCGCTGAAGAAAATGGTGGAGAGATGGAGTGCACGTTGAATATGGAAGACTTTGAAATCCCATGCAATGATGATATTTTCATAGGTAAAACAATTGCTTCTCCCATAATGGAACAAGTTTCTAACCTGACTCACAACCTGCCTTCCTCGAGCCTTGATAAAAAGGATTGCAAACAAGAGATAATCTTGCTGAAGAAAGAAGAAATCCCTGCTCATTGTCTTACTTCTCCGCAGATGGTAGGGTGTAGTATGTTGCCAGTAAGCAGTCCAAGACACCAACCTGTTTGCAGTGGTGCCAAATGCGAGCCTCTTGCTTTAATTTGTAGACCAGTTATCACAGCCCATGTAGAACCAAGCGAGGGCAGAGTAGCCTTGGGAACTCCTACTCCTTCCACAGTGGGATTGCCAAAGTCTGGGTCATTACATGAAAAATTAAGTTTGCCTATAAAAGTTATTTCAGTACCCTCAACATCAAATCAGGAAGAATCCGGGAGTGATGATGACGTTCCCTGCTTTTCAGACATTGAAGCCATGGTAAATTAGATTCTGTTAATTGATGGCCTTCTAAGAATTCTGTTTAAATACATTTCCTAAATTTCTCTTATATATATTTTTTTCGTCTCCTTTCAGATACTTGAAATGGATCTATGCCCTGATGATTCAGATTCATTTTTTAATCACGAAGGTCAGGCACCAATATTTGCTTGTTGTGCACCAATTTTTGCTTCTTGTGTTACTTGATTGTTCGAACTCTACTGACCAAAGAATCACACGCTTAGTTATAAATACTTGCACACTAACCTCAGTAACTTTTTAAATTGCTGTGGTTATTGCTAATTAATAGAATCTGCTGAATAACATCAGTTTAGGATTAAACGAGAAAGACATTTTGATTCTTTAGTTGGACAATTGAGATAACTCTGCTATTGTAACTGTTTTTTGAACTCTGAGCTGATTTCTGTTAAATTGAACTTTCTAGTCTCAAGATATCAGAATGAAGATGCAATGAGGGCAATTATAAGGTTGGAACAGTGTGCTCAGTCTTCTATGCAACGAGCCATTGCATCTCGAGGAGCACTCGCTGTCTTGTATGGGCGCCATTTGAAGCATTATATCAAGGACACTGAGGTATGTTAAATCAATGTTGACCTTTTCTTTTTCTACATCACGTGTCTGGGTCAGATCATTTATTTGCATGGAGGATAACTCTCTTGTTCTTATGAACCTCCTGCTTATGTGTAGGTTATGCTTGGCAGAGCGACAGAGGATATGGATGTTGATATTGATTTGGGTAGAGAAGGGCCTGCCAACAAAATATCAAGACGGCAGGTGAGATTTCTCTGAGTTTTCTATGATTCTATTCTTTACTGATTTGAATTTATTGCTGGTTACCAGACCTTGAGTTTATACGGTTCTGTTTTACTTGAGGAAACTCTCTTTAATTTACAGATAACAACTTGTAGGAGTCATAAATTTTTTATGTAGATATCATGGTCTGCGAGGCTGCATATCTGAACATCACTACATAAAACTCAAGGGAACATGGAACTGAAGAGGACATAAAGAAGAGGTGAAAAGAGTAGCAATAAAGGAATACAAAAGTTCATCTGGGAAAAAAAATACATGTGGAATTGAATTTGTGTTATCTCACAATCTTTGAGTTTGGCAAAGGATCCTGGTCATTGTTTTCCTCACCCGATGAGCAATTTATAATTCAAAGATGATAAATATTTGGACGGAATTTAGGTGTTATTAGATAATCTCTATAACTCTGTCTCTAGCTGACATTTTTATAAAACTTGAAGTAGATAATTTTTTTTCTTTTGATAAATATTCACTGCTTATATTTGTTTTCATCTGAAGCCTTTTTAGCTTCTTAAGATCCCATGCTCTGATTTTCATGCAAGGATAACTGATTATCTCTCATTTATCAGGCACTAATAAAGATGGAAGGAGATGGTTCTTTCTTTTTGAAGAATCTTGGTAAGAATCCAATGTTTTTGAATGGCAAAGAACTTGCTTCTGGACAGCGTATGGGACTGAGATCAAGTAGTTTGATTGAGGTATGCAGCTTCTGCACTCCCCATGTATTCAAGTCTGATAAGTTTGAAACTATTTTGAGTTGTTTTACTGTCTTATTGTCATTTATATGTTCCGTTGAATTTACCTTGTTCTTGCATCCTGAAGCTATTGTATCTCTTGCTTGGATTTGTTATTCGTGTGCAAGATAACTAATAGCATTGAAATTGTTGAATCTTCAGATTAGGGAAATGGCATTTGTCTTTGAAGTGAATAGCAAATCGGTGAAGCGGCATCTGGTGAGTGTCATCAAAAACCAAGAAGAAAACAATTTCAAATCTAAATGGTCAGATAAAGGGGTACACCACCGAGAAACTGATTTCAAGTTTGAATGGTCAGAAGGGGTTCCATGACCTGAGAAAAGTCACCACCAGGTTCCTTCATTTTTCCATCTTGAGCTTGTTAGGGCATAAAAAAAGTTTAACTGTAGTGCACCCCTTGTTGCTAGCATTTGTATTATCCAACCATATAATGTTTAGACAATGTCCTGCAGTAGAGATAATTTACAGATAACCATGTTATGTATATGAATAGTTGTGGATTCCAAAATTAGAAAGTTAAATGGCTGGATGAAGTGCCAATTCTCGTCAACTTTAGCCTTTCAATGCGGGGGCAGTCAATGCTGATGCTAATGCTTCTCCTTGCTGTTACTATTTTAATCTGCGTATATGTGCACTGTATATGTCTTGTGATCGTATTTTATGGCACTCCACTAAAAAGGAATCATGACCTGGGGTGGGGGTTGCGGATTGCTTTTGAATTTTGGTTTCAGACATGGTTTTGATTGGTAGCCATTATCAGTGGTTTTATTTTGTTCTATCCGATTACAAGGAGTTTTGATTGCATGATGGAAACATGGATAAGCACTGACATGATTACTCGAAGCTGTGCTTTTTACCTCAGTTTGGTGAAATTTGACTTTCACCAGATGGGAAAATGACATCACCAGACTGACGTACAAAACTAAGGCACAATAGGAAGTAACCCTAATTCACTCTCTCTTCACTAGATGGTCATCCGCACAGTAGATTCCCACTTGGAAGATCTAGAGCTGTGGCTTCTGACCGTCAACTTGTCCTTTTTTACCCACCGATCGCTTGTGTTAAAACCATTTTTGGGTTCCTGCCAACCAGTACAGATCACTAGGATAATGTTATGTTACTGTCTTACCTCTTTGGATGCAAGCAGAAGCGTGAAAATTTATGAAATTTATCTTGAGAGTTGTTTGCAATTCACGTTAGCCAGCACTAAATGCGACACGATTACCCATTTTATTTATAATATTAAAGAATCCCCCACCAGCAGCTACTTATTTGATTATATTACACTCAAACTTTGCCTTCACTTCGTTTTTCTCTTGGAACCACGCATTGGTCATTCTCTGTTTTGAGTTGTATTTTTTAGTTTTTTCATTGTTGTTTTTTAAAATATTTTTTATTTAAAAATATATTAAAATAATATTTTTTTATTTTAAAAAAATTATTTTTAATATTAAGATATCAAAATAATCTGAAAATATTTAAAAAATATTAATTTAAATAATGAAAAAAATAAATAAAAATTCAAATGTTTTCATAAACAGGAATTAGGCCCTCTTAACGAACGCATGACATGGAAATTAAATTAACAAGAGGTACCTTGCGTCCAGGCTTAAACAAGGGGAAAACATGCTGGAAATTGAGAACCAAAAATCAAGATAGTAATAAGATTGTTCAGCAATGAAGGATTCTTTGAACTTGGTGGTGGCTTTGAATATGTAAAGTTTCAATCATATATAACTCACCAGCATTGGGGCCCAGATTCCCATTCCATCCACCACCTTTGAGTGTTCTTGCAACAACTGCATCGTATATCATTTGATTCCACCACCACCACCACCGCCGCCGCCACGTAATTTGTCGCATCACCACCACGTAATTTGTCGTGATTGAGGACTGATTTTTGGTTCTAATAGTAATATAGATCATGCAGCCTTTGCCACTCTGGTGTTCCCATCATTCAAAGCAAACAATATGGGACCAACATTTTTTGTTTATGTTTAAAGGAATCCCAAGTGCTTAAAATCAATTTGGAAGTTAATCGAGAATATCATATTATCAATATCATAACCCACCAAACATTAACCCATGCTGCCTCTGCCACTACTGCTTTTTATATGGATGTGGAAACCAACAATAACAAGGGCGCCCATGTGACATAGGAGTTAAAAAGAGAAGCACAAGGGCGTTGGAACTGTGTATCTTTAATTTAAAAAATAATAATAATAATTTTATATTATTTTGATATTTTAATAGTAAAAATAATTTTTTAAAATTAAAAAAATATTATTTTAATATTTTTAAATAAACTAACCACTCCTACTATTCTAACGACGCCCTAATTCTGTACTGTACAGCATCTATCTACTCAACTCATGAAAAATTTTCATGCACATGAATTCAACTCAAATTTAGAAAAGAGAATCCAGGTTAAAAAAAAAAAAGCAAAATTACTGGTCCTATGACCCTGCTTCAAATGACTTCAACAAATTTACAAGCATGTTCTTAATTTCCGGTTTTCTTCCCTTCATGGATGATGATGATGATGATGGTATCAAGACCCAACAGAGCTCCGGCTGGGACAAGTCAATTTAGGAGAAGACACGTCATTACATGAACGAACAGGAGTGTCCTTCATAACTTCCAACACTCATTCACATACGATAATATAACCATCTTCTTCCATGGAGGCATGCAACGCCCATCCCAAATTAAAATACAAAGGAAACAATTAAAAAAGGCTCTGACAACTGACAAGCACCCCGTGAAGTCACTAACAAAAAGAAGAAGATAACTCATCCCAAAGGTGGCAAGAGAGTCCCTCTCTCTCACAAGCAGTTTCTTTCTTGCCTTCTCTCCGTCCTGATTCTCTAACTGAACGGCTTTGATTAACTCTCATACATTCTTCCCTCTCCCCCCCAGTTATCTCCTTATCTGGCTTTCTTCAAGTTTCAAATTTTCAGTTCCCACATCCACTTGTAGCGAAAAAACCAGCAAATGGGCACCCTCAGTTTTTCTTTATTTTCTTTGGTTCTGCTGATCTCAGTCACTAGGCTGTTGGTGGAAGTGGAGTCGAAGACATATTGGGTCGATTTAGAGGTTTTGAAGGAGGTTAAGACCGCGGTGGACCCAAACTCAGTGAGTCCAGGTTCTTGCTTGAGCGCATGGGACTTCACTGTTGACCCATGTGATAATTTATTCAGTGAGAGATTCACTTGTGGATTCAGGTGTGACATTGTAGTGTCCGGTTCAAGCAGAGTCACTGAGCTCAGCCTTGACCAGGCGGGTTACTCTGGTACTCTCTCTTCCATTACTTGGAACCTCCCTTATTTGCGAACACTCGACCTTTCAAATAATTACTTCTATGGCCAAATCCCTGAGTCGATATCCAACTTGACTCAACTAAGGCGACTCGCTCTGTCGAGAAACTTGTTCTATGGTGAGATACCCACCTCGATTGGCTCGCTAAGTAGCCTGGAAGAGCTGTATTTGGACAACAACAACCTCCAAGGCAATATTCCTGCAAGTTTCAATGGTCTTGCTAGTTTAAAAAGGCTCGAGATGCAATCAAACAAGCTAATTGGTGAGTTTCCCGAGCTGGGTCCACTTAAAAATCTCAAGTATTTTGATGCAAGTGACAATGCCATATCAGGTGATGTCCCATTAGCATTGCCAGCATCTTTAGTTCAACTCTCAATGAGAAACAATGGCTTACGAGGCAAATTAGACCCTCAAAGCTTTAGAAGCTTGGCTTTTTTACAAGTACTTGATTTGAGCCACAATAACCTCAGTGACTCGGTCCCTTTACCTCTCTTCACTCACCCTTCACTTCAACAACTGACCCTCTCATTCAATTTCTTCACGTCCGTACAATCCCTACCATTCCCATTAACCACAACTCTCCAAAGTGCACTGGTGGCCATTGATCTAAGCAATAATGAACTTAGAGGTTCTTTGCCTTCTTTCATGGCTTCAATGCCGAAGCTCTCAGCTTTATCCCTTGAAAACAACAAATTTTCAGGGATGATACCGACCCAATTTGCAATAAAAACGGTTTTACCCGGATCGGAATTGTCTCCATTCGATAGGCTTTTTTTAAGAGGGAATTACTTATGTGGACCTATACCGGGTCCTTTAATGGAGCTCCAACCAGGTTTTGCTGATGTAAGATTGAATGATAATTGTTTGTACCGTTGTCCGGTTAGTTTCTTTCTTTGTCGAGGTGGTGATCAAAAACCACAAATCGAATGTAAGAGTTTTAGCCCTTCGATCCCATGAATGCAATGCAGTGTAATGTAACTACGTTAGTTTTTGTTGATAATAATAATTATTTGATTTGGGTCTTTGGTTTGTTGGTAGTTGTTAGTTAATGTATGTATGACTTGCTTGGTGTTCATACTGATAGCGTGGTGAAGTGGATTTTTTTATTATTTTTTTGTTACAAGAGGGAGAATCCGGCGCCACAGAACTATATATTTTTTTTTATGTTTTTATACTCCAACACATTAAAAAAAAAGATTAATAAAATAATATAATACAAAAAAATATTTAGAAAATTAACACAATTTAAAGAATCACATATAATATCAACAATTCACGAAACAAAAATATTATTTGCCGACTCTTTTAAATTACAAATTTGATAAACACAACACTTAACAATAAGAGAGAGAAAGAGAGAAAAATTTTAGAGTTACATCGAAACTCCAATGATAACATAAATATTAATATCGTTAAAAATATCTTAATAAGACGAATCTAACAAAATTAAAAAAGATCATTAATGATGATTAGAGTGGATCACATGAGCATCCCACAAGCAATTAAGTGAACCTTGATATCTTTAGATGGCTTATCAGATCCACTTCGTTTATTATTTGTGATCTTTTTTGGTGTTGTTAGATTTATCTCATCGAAATCTTTTCAATGGTATTTTTAATGTCATCAGCGGAACTTCAATGTACTTTTAGATGACCTTTATTTTATTTTTCTCTTATCTCTCTTCCTTGTAATTTGTAAAGAGAGAGGAGAGAGAAAAAGGTTAAAAAATAAAAGACCCTGAAATCGCATCAAAACTTCAATAATGACATTACCAGTATCATTGAAAAGATTATGAAATAAATTTAATAATATTAAAGAAGATCACAAATGATAAACGAAATGAGTCACATGAACCAGCCAAAGGTATCAGGGTTTACTTACCTTTGGGCCACTCGTGTGGCCTACTCTAATCACCATTAATGATTTTTTTTGGGTTAATTGGATTCATTTTATCATGATCTTTTTAATGGTACTGGTGGTGTTGTCATTGGAGTTTCAGTATGACTCTAAGATTATTTTTTTCTCTTTCTCCTCTCTTCTTATTAAATATTGTGTTTATCAAATATGCAATTTAAAAGAGTATTCTATTAACTTTGTTATTTTTCTATATATTTTTTGCATGGTGTTATTTTATTATATTTTTTTTACTACTAAAAAAACACATTGTTTGGGTATCCTTTCCTTGATAGATTTATGGGACTTAGGGCATAAAGTTTTGTTCGGGCATGTAGGTTCATTTGCATTTTAGGTTATGTTTTATTTGGTGTTGTGGTTCAACCAAGCTTTTTTATTTTTTTATTTTATGTCTCTCTTTTATCACTCCTTTTTCATAGAAAGCTTGGCTTTTATCAAAGCATTTTATTGAAAATGAAAGAAAAAATACCGTTGAATTTGGGATAAGTATTTAAAGGAATCTCACCCCTTTTCTTCTTTTACTCTTTCAATCTGCATTCATTAATAAAACAAAAGGGTAAAAAAATTAACAAATTTTGGATTTTCCCCTTTCGGCCTTCATAACTTAAGGATCGAGTGAGTAATGGTTGTCTTCAAAGAGTTTTATCTCTCCTCCTTGAAGGGCCCATCGGGCTATTAAGAGCCTATTTCCTTGAATTACACTAAAAAAAATAAAAAAAATAAAAAATGAAAATTGCGGTGAGCGTGGATCGAACACGCGACCTTCAGATCTTCAGTCTGACGCTCTCCCAACTGAGCTATCCCCGCAAGATGGGAATGGTTTCAATTAATATAAATAAATACTCTAAAACATGAAGCTTCTTACACTGCAAGAGTAAGTTAATCTCTCCCAGCTCCACAAGGATTTATCATCATGGAAACGAACATTCATCCACAAGATGTTCGCCGTCTCGGTCATGGACCGTCCTGGTCACTTCCCATCATCTTATCCATGGTATGATCCAGGGGCGGAGACATGGGAGGCTGGCAGGAACCGGGGCCGGGCCCTACAAGGAAAAAAAATTTATCCCCTTTAAATTTATTCTTAGTATTTTTATAGGACTTCGCAGTATTTTAGCCACCTTTAATTTTAATTTTAATTTTTGGTTCCGTTTCTGGTATGAACATTCTTTAGCTTCTTTTCTAAGGATTTTATATGGAAACAAACGTCCTTGAATCATGGGTTATGCATAAACAATTTGGTAATTATGCTGTTAGGTCTTCTGCAAGTAATCTGATTTTATGCTATATATATATATATATAGAGAGAGAGAGAGAGAGACATTTTGTTCATGTTAGAGGACAGCAAGAAAAGTTCAAGTGCTTTTGATATACAGCCAAATAGAACAGGCTTGATAATAAGACAAACACAGATTCACGTGCCTAATAGTTGATAAAAAAGAAAGCCTATGTCTCTTGAGCCTAGAAAATCACTAAAATAGCATAATCTTGACTTTGAGGCCTAATTAACTAAACCCAATCACAGGAGAATGGCTGTTTTCAACTCTGCACAACCTTGCGCTTCCCTCTTTAAGTAAATTGACCACCTCTTCTCCTCACTACTTAAATAGCAAGATATCCTCGATCCTCACTGCTACAGATTCAAAACTGTCAATGGAGATTTCATGGCACACCAAAACCTTCTCTCTTCTGTTCTTTTTCATCTTCTCTACATTAGCCCCTTCCAAAGCATGCCACCCAGTTGATAAAGAAGCATTACTTGATTTCAAACACAAAATCACAGATGACCCGTCAAAACTGTTGCTTTCTTGGACAGTTTCCTCTGATTGCTGCACCTCTTGGGAAGGAGTTGCTTGTGATGCCTCAGGCAGAGTGGTCAATGTGTCTCGTCCTGGTCTTGTTTCAGACAATAATGACTTCATCGAAGACACATACATGTCAGGAACTCTGTCTCCTTCTTTGGGAAACTTGTCCAGTCTTCAACTTCTAGACCTGAGTAATCTCAAGGACTTGAAGGGACCAATACCACAAGAACTTGGCAAGTTGTCGAAGCTTACTCATCTCTTTCTTGATACAAACGAGCTCACTGGATCGATACCAATTACATTAAGGTACTTCTCTCAGCTGAAAAAGATATATCTTAGTGACAATTTTTTATCTGGTATTGTTCCTCCATCTGTTATGAAATCCTGGACTTCTGTCTCGGAACTTGGTTTATCAGGAAATGCTTTGTCAGGGCCAATTCCTCCTACAATTGGTAAGTTGGTTATGGTAACTAAGCTTGATCTACATGAAAACAACTTTACTGGTAGCATTCCCACAAGCATTGGAAATCTTAAGAATCTCAAATATCTTGATCTATCTGAGAATCAGATAACTGGAAGCATCCCGCAGTCTATTGGTGGACTTGCTGCTTTGGAACTACTCTATGTCAATCAAAATCACCTCACAGGAAGGATACCATCTTCGATATCTGGACTTAGTTCTATGATATTCTGTCGTTTATCAGAAAACAAGTTATCAGGCAGCTTACCACCATCAATTGGCCTGCTCTCGAAGATTCAAAGACTAGTCCTTGAGAACAACAAGCTCACCGGAAAACTACCTGCAACCGTGGGTCGTTTAACAACTCTTACTGATATATTTTTCTCTAACAACTATTTTACAGGAAAGATCCCTTCAAGTTTTGTAAATTTACTTGACCTTCAAACACTTGATTTATCAAGAAACCGGCTCTCCGGCCAGCTTCCTCCTCAGCTAGCTAAGTTGAAGAGCTTACAGGCTTTAGATCTTTCATATAATCCTTTAGGACTAGTTAGAATACCAGACTGGTTCCAGGAATTAAGAGTTTTCCGGCTTATGTTGGCAAAGACTGGGATTGAAGGGGAGCTTCCTCGCTGGCTATCTTCGTCATCAATATCAGAACTTGACTTGTCAAGCAATGCATTAACAGGAAAGCTACCTCGGTGGATTGGTAACATGACCCGTCTTTCATTTCTCAACTTATCAAATAATGGCTTTCACTCGTCCATCCCAGTTGAATTCAAGAACCTTTCACTTCTGATGGATCTTGATATCCATTCCAACAAGTTCAGTGGCCGCTTAAATGTAATATTCTCTAAAGAAGTCCAAGACCCGCTAGGTCATTTTAATTCCATTGATCTTTCCAGCAATATGTTCACTGGTCCAGTTGATGATGACATAGGAGAGAGACCAGCAATGGCTTCTATTAGTTCATTGATTCTATCAGACAACACATTTAGTGGACCTCTACCAAAGTCAGTTGGGAAACTGAAAGAATTGCAGGTCTTGAAGCTAGTGAATACTGGGCTGTCTGGGACGATACCAGTGGAGCTTGGTGATGCCAAAGAATTGTCCACAATTTTACTTTCAAAAAATAAGCTGACTGGTGCTATTCCAGAGATCGTGCTAAATTTGAAGGAGCTAAAACAATTTGATGTGTCTAGCAACGAACTAAGAGGCAGGATTCCTCCTCACAAAGCCATTATCCCTGCATCTGCATTCAAGAATAATCCTGGTTTGTGTGGACCTCCACTTCCACCTTGCAAACGCATTTAGTATATTCTCAAGATTTTCTTTTTCCTCTTTCATTTTTTACTTTGTTGTGATGTTTGAACTTTTTTCAAGTTCCATATTAATTGGAAAATTTTGTATTTATGTATTAAGTCTTTTCCTTGATCTCCTCCTACTTTACATTTCCTTTTTGGAAAATATATTTTTTTTAGAAAATAAATTCTGGAAAAAGTGAATTCCAAGAAAGTATTTTTTGATGTTTGGTAGTGTAATGAAAAATAAGTTGGAAAATACTTTCCAATGTTTGGTTATGTTATGGAAAATAAGCTGGAAAATAACTTATTAATATTTTATTTTTCTCAAGTTTATTAAAATAATGAGGAACAAATCTTACAAATTAAAAAGTTGAATGAGAATGAAATTGAAAAAAAAATATATAATTTCATAAATTATCTCAAATAAAATAAATAATAATCAAAATAATAGAGACCAAATCTAAAAAATTAAAAAAAATAAAAGATAAAGAAATTAAAATAATAATAATCAACATTTCATAAATTATTTCAAATAAAATAAGTAACAATCAAAAGAATGAGGATCAAATTTGATAGATAAAAAATTTCAATAAAAAAATGATAAGGAAAAAATAAATAGCAATTATAAAAATAAGGACTAGAGTTAATATAAAAATAAAATTTTAAGAGATGAAATTAAAAAATAAATATTCAAAACAAAATATATATAGCAATCAAAAGTTTGAGGATCAAATTTGATATAATCAACAAATAATGACATTTCTAAATTTTTCACAACTTCCGGAAAGTGTTTTCCCCTTAAATTTTTCAGGAAAACACTTTCCTGAAAACCAAGCTAAATTTTCGTTTTACTGGAAAGTGTTTTCCATTGATCAACTTTTCTAATGGCAAACAAACACAAGAAAGTTTGGAAAGTGATTTCCCTGAAACCACTTTCCGGAAAACAAACACAGTTAAAAAAAAAACACTTTTCTAAAAACCAAACCAAATTTTTCTTTAACTGAAATTGACTGGAAAGTGTTTTCCGTTGACCAGAAAATATTTTCTGTTAACCAATTTTTCTAATAATAAACAAACATAAAAAAGTTTAGAAAATAATTTTTCAAAAACTATTTTTCAGAAAACCAATATGCCCTGAAGCAAAAGCTATATGACCATATTTATCGTCTTATAAATTGAATGAGACAACATTGAGTGTTAATAGAATACGAATTATTATCTTCCAAACCTTTCTTGAAAGTAGCCTTTCAGTCATATGATTGTCAAATGCTAGTTACTGGCTCCACTCTCCTCATCTCTTACGAACCATTTGGCTCATTTCCAATGTAGCCACAGAATTGCTAACTTGATATTTTGCGGATTGGAGTCCACAGACTAGGTTTTTTCCCCGACAAAAAAGAAGAACAGTAACCAAAAAGAATAGAAATTGATTCAGGCATGCAACATGGTCCACGCTAATCTAGGGTGAAGAGTGGAGACACATGACTACATTAAAGCCATCGTAGGATTTTTCTTCTCCCTCCCACGTCCACATTCTATGATGTGGCCCAGCACCCACCGTATGAGAACTGAAAACTAACGTCAGGTTCCCCACGATTTGTTGGGTATAATAAGAAGTAAACCTGTTTTTCCCAAGACACATAACCTTTATTCCACTTTCTTACGAGAGGAAGCACATGCATGTCTGTTATTCACTCTAATTTTCATCATCCTGTTTTAAATCAGCTGCATTAACCACTAATCACACAGCACATAAACCTGAAAGGTGGGAAAACATATTATAATTATTTATATTATTATGTGTGACAGTTACGCATCAGGCACCAGTGGTCTAGTGGTAGAATAGTACCCTGCCACGGTACAGACCCGGGTTCGATTCCCGGCTGGTGCAAGTATCGGTGTTCCTTTCCCTTTTGTTTGGGATAACCCAAAGGTCAACAAACATAAATGGGCCGGAAACAGCTATCAGAGTTTTGATTCAATTTAATTTTTTTGATTAATTATGATCAATCCAAATTTCTTAGATTAATGAGATTGATCAAGATGAGCCTCAACTATCTTGAACAATTAGACAACATGATTATTTCTTTGGGCCAATTATATACTCATTATATCAACATGAGAAAATCAAGAGGGGAACAATCAGAACTCTTGAGTTACTTGAGTGCTTAAGTGGGATTTCTTCCATACATCTATTCTATTATCTAATGGAAGCACACAACAGAGAAGTTTAAGTTGGGATCCATCTACTTGAAGGACCGATAGAAGTCTGGATAAATATATATTTTAATTGGTTATTCACATACAATACTAATATTATAATGGTTAAATTATTTTGAATGAAATAATTAATCATCATTTTAAAACAACCATCACACACAATTAGTACAGAATATTATTGATATTCATCATTTTGACACCTTCAAGTTATTTTAACATCAATATCGTTGTAATCCCACCCAATTCTATGATAAATAGTTTTTTTTTTCTATGCATATGATATATCTAAATTAACATTTAACAACAAACTATTTCTGCTATTATATATGACATTAGTATTCACACTGGGAACAATAGTGCAATTATAATGACTTAATATAAATATGTTATAAGTTATTATGTATAAAAAAAAAAAATCAAATTATGGTCAATTGAATGTAATTTTAATTAAATTGCATTGCCTCAATCCTAATTGGTAAAATTTATAGCAAATTCAATCAAATTTTTAAAAATTAACAAAAAAGCATAGTTGACCAAAATTAAACATAATTCATGACACCAAATATAATTAATATTTTTATACTCAGTTGTATTAAATCGAACCTAAATTAGTAGCAAATTAAAATAATTCAAATAAAATACCAAATTAACCAACTTACCAACAATTCAATGCAACATATAATTCATAATTATACTGTATTCATGCCCTATTGCATATTTAAATACATTATTAGTTTATTCCCACAATCCACACAAAATTCATAATTCGATAACTTATCCAAAATTAAACATAACATATAATTAATTCATAATTAACTTGATTTATTATCATGTTCATCAATATTAAATAAAACCTAATTAATGGTATTCATAACTAATTTATCATTAATTCAACAAACCTTAAATTTACCGTAAACACTGGCTTCAACCTAAACAATCATTTCATTTCAAATAAACCAAACATAAATTCATAGCAATGAAGTATGTTTATCTTATTTATAAAACTAGAAAAAAGGTTGGCGCGACTATGATGACAGCGACGACAATGATGAATTTTGAACAAAAAAATATCCAATAATGCTTACAGGCGAAAATATGTTTGATTTTTTAGTGTTTAAAGGGAAAAAAACAAGTGTTTAATTTGGTGGGTGTTTTAGAGAGATAAGGGTTGGTGGCGTAGGTTTGGAGAAAGATGGAGTTGTTGTGTCTTTAATCTTTTTTAAGGAATTAAAAGATTAGTGAATGATGGATTTACGATATTAGGTCACATCTCCATTTAAAAAATTAAAAAAATAGTAAATGATGGATTTTTAAACACTCTTGATTTTACTAATTTTGGACATCATATAGATTGCTTATTAATTTATTTTCCATTCATGCAATCTATACATGTTTCAAAATTAGTAAAATTAAGAGTATATAAAGCTTTATCAGTTATTAATCTTTAAATTATTTCAGTTGATATGTGACCTAATCTCTTATGTTATAACTTAGAGGAATTTTCATCAATTTTGCTCTTTTTAATACTAAAATCAATATGCATTGATAAATAGTTGAGCTTAAAAGTAAGGTCTAGATTAATTCTATATAAATTATCAATTAATGTCTCACCACCAATTGAAACTTTAGTTTCAAAATATTAAAATATGCTCATAAAAAAAAATCCATAACCGACACTACAGAGTCTAGAAACTGAAATTTAATTTCTAAAAATAATGCAAAATAAAAAAACATTTTTTTGAATCTAAAATATGTCTAGATTTTAAAACTGATCTAAAAATTTACACAACTTTAACTTTAGGGTGCATCTGGTTTCTTGAATAAATACCACATTTATTTCCAACCTGTATGGAATTAATAATATAGATTCTAAAACCAGAATCAATCCATCATGTATTACTAATGAAAAGAGATTCATAACAAATATTTCTTTATGATACTTAAAATAATCTTTCTTAACATATATCCATTTCTTGCAAAAGAAATATTTGTTATTATTAACATGTTGTTTTATTGGTATATTTCTATGTTTCTTTACTCTAAGGGTTATTTTACTCTTTTTCACATTTCTCTTAACCTAAGAAAGCAAATGACCACTTCCAAATTTCTCAAGTTTCAATCTCCATTCTTTTTAAACACACATGGTCAATAATTCATTAACCAACAATTTTTTTTCTTTTATGTGTTATACAAAATCTTAAACGGATTATAATCCATGTAGAAAGAGTTTAAAATAAAATGAATCAAGAATGGCTTATAAATCCCAACATCTAAGGACTTCAATTGAGTTGTAGTGTTTTTCATTTCCATAATGTACTCGTGCACACATTTAGTATAGCCAAATAAAATATATGAAAGCCTTTTCATTAAAATCTTGGTTAATGCCTTAATAGAATAAACAAATTGATCATATATGGCCTTCAAGAAATCTTTTGTTATAGGGTACTGAGGGATAGAACCCCTAATATTTCTACTTATACAAGACTTTATAAGTATTAAACTTAAAAGATTAAATCATTCTCACCATTCATAATAAGTCTTCTCTTAAGTATTAATTACTTGATTCTTAATTAAGGATAGGTAGTTTATCCATGCAAAATAGAGATTTTCCTTCCAATTAGCAAAATTATCACCACATTACAATTGAATACTAGATGTATCTATAAAAGTAGTAGAAAAGATTGTGATAACCAATGTCGCACGTGTGCGGCGGCGCGGCGATCGTCCACCCTCAACCCTTCATGAGGGTGTGGTATGTTGTCTATTTGGCATGGAAAATATGGTGAGACAAGGAGTTCTTTGTCTCTAAGCTAAAAAATGGACAGGGAGTCGCCACCTAGTGTTCTGGTTACTAGGAACCTTAACTGGTCTTTAGAGATCGGGTACGAAGACTGGTTGCGTAAAGGGAAGGTATTAGCACCCCAACTACGCCCTACCTAAGGTAAGCTGCATTGTTTTAATGTCTGATAAAATCTAAGGTCGTGTTGTGGTTTTTTTATTGTTCGGAATACGCATTACATGTAATGTCATACCCCAGGTTCTATTGTCCAAAAAAAAAAGAATTAAATATCCGGAATATGCATTACGTGTAAAGTCATACCCCGGATACTAAGAGACAAACAAAATAAAATTTTTGTTGTTTTTGAAATATTGGCCAATATTCTCTTGACTTTAATAAACTGGTTATTAAAGCCAAAATGCATGCTAAAACATTTTTTTTTTTGTGTATGAAAAAATACAATATGAATTTTTAGCTTTGAGACACTTGGTCGTCTGCACAAAAACATTTTTTTCTTTTTTTTTAATTTTTTTGTATTTTATGAAAGTTTTTGATGAAAACCGGGTATTTGAAAATCAGATTTTTGTATTTTTAAGAACATAAAAAAATACCACCAAATATTAATCAAAATGACATAAAAATTACGCGGAAAAATTATAAAATGCTGAAACAAATATTTTTGATTTTTTTCTTTGAAATGGGTCGGATCAGGCCCAAATATATGGGCTGGGCCGAACCTGGCCCAAAGAATGGGCTGGTTACTGTGCACATAGTAACCGGGTTACTGTGTGTACAGTAACCAGAGAATTAATCTGGGGTTACTGTGCACATGCACAGTAACCGTGAATTAATTAGCGAGTTACTGTGCATAACTCGCTAATTAATCTTCATCTGCTGCAGAACGTAAACGTTCTGCATGCAGATGAAGCTGAACCAAAAAAAACGACGGGAAAGGCTACCTGGAGCGGTGGTGATGTTGGCAGCAACTGATGTGGCAGGGGTGGCGGCGGCGGAACTGGCTGTTCGCGGTGGCCGGCGGTGCTGTTTTCCTCTCTCTCTCTCCTCTGCTTCTTCTTCTTCTTCTTTTATTTTGCTCTCTCTCCCTTCTCTTCTGCTTTCTTCTCTCTGTCTCTCCCTTCTCTTCTCTTCCCCCCCTCCTTTTTTCCTTCTGTTCTTCCTCCATTTATAGCCCGTGAGCATGTTTTTTTTTTTCATCGTGGGGTCATGCGGCGGCTGGTCGGGCGTGGCTGTCCAGGCGTGCCTCCCTTAGTTTCGGCGGTGCGGTAGGCGGTCAGCCAATGTCTTCGGTCGGTGGGCTAGAGGGACCGGCGGTCGGTGGGCTGGAGGGACCAACGCCATTAAATATACATCTTTTTTCCTTCTTTACTGCTGTATGTTAGGCGGGGAAGAAAGGGGAACAGTGCCGTTCAAAACGGCACCGTTTAGCCCTCTTCTTTTTTCTTTTTTTTGCATGGGCTGGTTACTGTGCACATACTAACCGGGTTACTGTGTGCACAGTAACCAGAGAATTAATTAGCGTGCATAGTAACCGGGGTACTGTGCACACAGTAACCCGTGAATTAATTAGCCAGTTACTGTGCACAGCACAGTAACTAGCTAATTAATCTTCATCTGCTGCAAAACGTAAACGTGGGTTACTGCGACCAGTACTGCGCACATTTTTTTTTTTTTTGTATTTATTATTTTTTTATGGGGACCCAAAAATGGGTTACAACAGTTGCCCCCCTCTTTACAATGCTTACGGAGCAAAGATTTGTGCATAGTAAGTGTTGTAAAGAAAAAAACATTGGTCTTCCGAAACTGGTTGTTTCAAAATTTGATTGACCTAAAACTTCAATCGGACCCAAAGTCCTGTGTATGGTTGAGCTAAACTGAGATTCCTTTCGCCAATCCCCTTTAACCCGAAAAAAAGGAAAGAATGTGAAGTGTGGTCTCATTGTAATGGGTGACCTACCCAGATATAAAACATGGAGAATTGGTCGCATTGTAATGGGTGACCTACCCAGAAAAATGTTAGTGAGGGCTCAAAGGCGCACTCAAAAGGAGGTAGGGTTAGAAAACGCACTACCTAAGGGATGAGGGCTCAAAAGCGCACTTAAAATGGAGGTGAGGGCTCAAAGGCGCACTCAAAAGGAGGTAGGGTTAGAAAACGCACTACCAAAGGGATGAGGGCTCAAAGGCGCACTCAAAATGGAGGTGAGGGCTCAAAGGCGCACTCAAAAAGAGGTAGGGTTAGAAAACGCACTACCAAAGGGATGAGGGCTCAAAGGCGCACTTAAAATGGAGGTAGGGTTAGAAAACGCAATACCAAAGGGATGAGGGCTCAAAGGCGCACTCAAAATGGAGGTGAGGGCTCAAAGGCGCACTCAAAAGGAGGTAGGGTTAGAAAAAGCACTACCAAAGGGATGAGGGCTCAAAGGCGCACTCAAAATGGGGATGAGGGCTCAAAGGCGCACTCAAAATGGAGGTGAGGGCTCAAAGGCGCACTCAAAAGGAGGTAGGGTTAGAAAACGCACTACCCAAGGGATGAGGGCTCAAAGGCGCACTCAAAATGGAGGTGAGGGCTCAAAGGCACACTCAAAACGGAGGTGAGGGCTCAAAGGCGCACTCAAACGGAGGTAGGGCTCAAAGGCGCACTCAAACGGAGGTAGGGTTATAAAACGCACTACCTAAAAGATGATGTTGAAACAATGATTGTCAATGTTGAAAAGCAAATGCATTATGATTGATATGCATGTATACTTACCTGAGAAATATAGGCCCCCATTTCTTCATGGTGTCTTTCTTTTCTCTCAAAAGTTGTAGTATTGGTAGTAAACTTCGATGGCTTTTCCACTTTTACTTACTCGGGTTACATCTTGTGATCTTGACCTCTGGGAAGGATTTGATGTCATCATACATCTTTGTCCTTCACCCATTATCTCAAGAGTTACCAATTTTGCCTGACATTTTCCTTAGAACAGGAATCATGGAGCCAGCCCTACCATGTGTTTTTGATTGCCCCCCAGCTTGATCATGCCCCCCAAGTGTTCAACTTGGGTTTAGTGTGGGGTGAGGATATGTGAAAGTAAGTTTGGGTTTTTTGGTACAATGAAATGTTTTCATTCAAAATTTTTGGAACTTTCCAAGTTATTCCAATCACAAAAATTATTTTGACATTGGTTCAAAATAAACTTGTTCTCAAAAATTCAAGTGATTCCTATGGATAGGTTTCTTGAAGTGATGAAAGATTTTTGCTTTTGGTTAAAGATGAAGGTGACATTTGGTTGGTCACAAAAGGTTTAAATTTCAATTTGAGGGTTATTGAGAACCAAAATTGATTCAAAGCATTTATTTTATTTGCATGAATAATTATTTGACTCGCATGTGAAAGCACTGCATACCGATCCAGATTGCTTGCCTTTGATCAGAAAGGGCTTTATCAGGTATATAATGTAGGCTTTGGCTATTGGTTACGAAGAAAATGGATATGTTGCAGGCTCAAAAAGTGTTTAAGGGATTTCAAAAACTAGGAATCACTTGTGCTTGTTTCCTGACCTTTGTCTTTTGGATTTTTTTTTTTTTTTTTAACAAAAAATGATTTGTCCTGCCCCCCAGTGTCGGGTTTGGGCTTTTTCTCTTTGTTTTTGTTTTCTTCATTTGATTTTGAGCATCATTGCATTGGCCTTGTATTTTTTGCTCAAAATTTTTGGATCTTTTGGATTTTTCTTCGTGCCCCCTAGCTTTGTATGGGCGCCTTTGATGATTGAGAATTTTCTTTTATGCCCCCCAGTATTGTTTGGGCACTTTCATTGTTGAAGACTTTTTCATGCCCCCAAGAGTTATTTGGGCACTTTCAATCATTATGGATTTTTTGCACTTGCCCCCCAAGTGTAGGGGTGTGATCCTAGCCAGGGTTATTTTTCAAAAAAAAATTTATTAGGCTCAAAAGGGGACTGCAAATGATATATTTCAGCTTTGTGAAAGGATTATCAAAGATGGCCTTTCTTCATCTCAAATGCATGCATTTAGGATCGGTAAGCCTTGCTTTCATGCGAGTATGCAATGTGATTTCTCATTATTCACGCAAATAAAAACCCAGCTTTTGGAGTCACTTCATGTTTTTTTTTTTTTGGGTTTTTTAGGTGTATGGTTACCTCTCTAAGGAATCACCTGAATTTCCAGAATTCGTTTGTTTCGGACAAACATCAACATGATTTCTGTTTTTGTACTAAACTTTGAATTCCCAAAAATCCTCACATGCGATCATGCATAGTTTTGGAAGAAAAGGGAAATGCACCACAAGATTTTGGGCGCGATGGTTTCATGCTTAAAGGTTATGCTCAATGTGTTATTTGCATGAAACAACAAAAATGAAGGCATGTGATGAACACAACAAAACACATGATTTTATTAACAAGAAAGGCTTAGTGGACAAGGAAAGTCTTGTGGAATTTTTTTAGCCAAATTACCAACAAAAACTAGAATAGGTTGAAACAAAAAATCAAGTTTTTGGAGGCATGATCAAACTGAGGTAGTTATTTTGGCAGAGAAAGAACAAGCTCCATTTTGCAACGGTGATGCAATTCCCCTTCAAATTGTGTTGAGGCTCTTGATCATGTGGGCCCTCAATTTCTTCAGGTTGGGTCTTTGTTGGGGCTTGAACAAAAATGATAGGTCAATTGGAATGACCTTCACTAGAGGCATTTCTCAATATATGCTCGAGTAAGCTAGAGGTGAGTCAAGCTTTTGTTTAGAGACTCCAACTCTTCTTGAAAATGGATGTTGCAGCGAGCACGCTTCTTTATCTCCAATGTTTTTTTTTTCACTCAAAATTGGGTGTTGTAGATTCATAGGGGACCTATCTTTCTTTTCAGGTGCATGCATGCCAAATGTATGAACATGTAATCTATATGATGAATTCGCCCTTCAAAGGGGTGACATATGATCGTAATTGTTGCATGATGAAACAAGAATCTTGATTCTTGCCCAAACTCTACAATGAAAATTTTCTGAGCGACGGTCATTGTGTCACCCAAAAGTCTGGAGTTCAAGATGCTTCAAGAAGGGCTTACTCGGATGCAAAACAATGTATACGGAGCATACATCCTAAAGGTTGGTTCTAATCTTTTTAAGTGAGACAAAAGGTAGGTTTACTACTTGGTCTCTAAAAAGGGTCTCTCGTTGTCCCAGTGATTACCCTCGTAAAGGCAATATAGGGGCCCAGTAGGTAATGGGTTGGCACGTGTCCAACTATTACCAGTCTAAGCACTCAACGAAGAGTTGGGGTTTACACAAACTTAAACCTTGACTAAAAGTCGTAAGGTAAGCTGCTAGTTCCCCCCTAACCTGAAGCTTGTGTGTGCTTTAAAAAAATTAACTATGTGATGCATGAGATAAATATGTACAAAAATTAACGCGCACAACTAAATATGAACAAATATATAAAGAAAATGCATATTTAAAAAATAAACACGCAAACCACAACAATAAAACACAATCATTAGACAAAAACAAAGCTTAGTCCACAAAGTCCCCAGTGGAGTCGCCATTCTGTCGCACGTGTGCGGCGGCGCGGCGATCGTCCACCCTCAACCCTTTATGAGGGTGTGGTATGTTGTCTATTTGGCATGGAAAATATGGTGAGACAAGGAGTTCTTTGTCTCTAAGCTAAAAAATGGACAGGGAGTCGCCACCTAGTGTTCTGGTTACTAGGAACCTTAACTGGTCTTTAGAGATCGGGTACGGAGACTGGTTGCGTAAAGGGAAGGTATTAGCACCCCAAGTACGCCCTACCTAAGGTAAGCTGCATTGTTTTAATGTCTGATAAAATCTAAGGTCGTGTTGTGGTTTTTTTATTGTTCGGAATACGCATTACATGTAATGTCATACCCCAGGTTCTACTGTCCAAAAAAAAAAGAATTAAATATCCGGAATATGCATTACGTGTAAAGTCATACCCCGGATACTAAGAGACAAACAAAATAAAATTTTTGTTGTTTTTGAAATATTGGCCAATATTCTCTTGACTTTAATAAACTGGTTATTAAAGCCAAAATGCATGCTAAAACATTTTTTTTTTTGGTGTATGAAAAAATACAATATGAATTTTTAGCTTTGAGACACTTGGTCGTATGCACAAAAACATTTTTTTCTTTTTTTTTTAATTTTTTTGTATTTTGTGGAAGTTTTTGACGAAAACCGGGTATTTGAAAATCAGATTTTTGTATTTTTAAGAACATAAAAAAATACCACCAAATATTAATCAAAATGACATAAAAATTACGCGGAAAAATTATAAAATGCTGAAACAAATATTTTTGATTTTTTTCTTTGAAATGGGTCGGATCAGGCCCAAATATATGGGCTGGGCCGAACCTGGCCCAAAGAATGGGCTGGTTACTGTGCACATAGTAACCGGGTTACTGTGTGTACAGTAACCAGAGAATTAATCTGGGGTTACTGTGCACATGCACAGTAACCGTGAATTAATTAGCGAGTTACTGTGCATAACTCGCTAATTAATCTTCATCTGCTGCAGAACGTAAACGTTCTGCATGCAGATGAAGCTGAACAAAAAAAAACGACGGGAAAGGCTACCTGGAGCGGTGGTGATGTTGGCAGCAACTGATGTGGCAGGGGTGGCGGCGGCGGAACTGGCTGTTCGCGGTGGCCGGCGGTGCTGTTTTCCTCTCTCTCTCTCCTCTGCTTCTTCTTCTTCTTCTTTTATTTTGCTCTCTCTCCCTTCTCTTCTGCTTTCTTCTCTCTGTCTCTCCCTTCTCTTCTCTTCCCCCCCTCCTTTTTTCCTTCTGTTCTTCCTCCATTTATAGCCCGTGAGCATATTTTTTTTTTCATCGTGGGGTCATGCGGCGGCTGGTCGGGCGTGGCTGTCCAGGCGTGCCTCCCTCAGTTTCGGCGGTGTGGTAGGCGGTCGGCCAATGTCTTCGGTCGGTGGGCTAGAGGGACCGGCGGTCGGTGGGCTGGAGGGACCAACGCCATTAAATATACATCTTTTTTCCTTCTTTACTGCTGTATGTTATGCGGGGAAGAAAGGGGAACAGTGTCGTTCAAAACGGCACCGTTTAGCCCTCTTCTTTTTTCTTTTTTTTGCATGGGCTGGTTACTGTGCACATACTAACCGAGTTACTGTGTGCACAGTAACCAGAGAATTAATTAGCGTGCATAGTAACCGGGGGTACTGTGCACACAGTAACCCGTGAATTAATTAGCCAGTTACTGTGCACAGCACAGTAACTAGCTAATTAATCTTCATCTGCTGCAGAACGTAAACGTGGGTTACTGCGACCAGTACTGCGCATATTTTTTTTTTTTTTTGTATTTATTATTTTTTTATGGGGACCCAAAAATGGGTTACAACAACCAAGAAAAGACTTTAATGCTATTAACCATATACTTTATCTAAATTAATCAATGCTAACTTAGTAGTAAATTCTAATCTTCTAGTAGATACATAGTGGTCGCATCATGCATAAAATTTACTTATTATTTTAATAATAAAATTAATAAATAAAATACCAATAATAAAACTTACTCACTCCTGAACCCTAGAATTAAATTTACTCTTAATGTCCATTTATTATCTTATTCCAGTTAAATTATAAAAACAACCTCCTTGTAGGCCAAGTCATTACGTTTATAAAATAATTGCAATTAAATTATACACATTATAAGCAAATTAATTTAATAAACCTTAATATCATCATAACAAAAAAAAACTTGAGATATTGTGGCTACTCCCCCAAGTTAATCAACATCACAAATTCATTATAGCTTGTTTAATTATCAACTAAAAACTTTAAGTTGATAAAAATTAATAATGATGTAAACCATATCATGATTTTTCTTTAGCAATTTTCTACAAATAAATATATTAATAAAACCCAAACAACCTGATTATAAATTATCAGCTAAAAACCTAATTACTATATATCTATACAACTAAACAAAATACCAAGAATAGAGCCTTTTCTTGCAGACAGTATTGATAAGATGCGATGAACATAAGACCAGCACATGTTACAGTGATAATAGCAGTGGGGGCTTTCATAGAAAAAGCTTATTTACCAATTCTTTTCCATGTCGAACTAATTATTCTGAAATCTCATATTAAGTCAACAAAAAAAAACACCCCAATGATTTTGCAATGCATTAAAAAATACAAGTCAAATTTATCACACAGAAAGCAACCTAAAAAGCATCAAGTACGAAAAGGTCAAAATAGAAAGAATACCCATTAAAACACTGTCTTTGAATCTCTATTTCTAGCCACGAGATGCTAACTTTAGGTCTCCTCTCAATGTGACGCCAATCATCCATTTAAAAAAAAAAAACCAAAATCAAAGCACTTTATCTTCAAGTAGGGTTCAATTTCTAGGTATACCATAATCATACAGATATAAAATTAAATTAATACTAATTAATGTAACAACAAGATAGCTTTAATATCACACGTAAGATAATTCTAAGATACCAAGTATGTAAACGCAATAGAAAATTAATATGATGTATATCTTCTTCTATGATTAATTATGTATTGAAATAATTGTCCAGAAAAATTAGTATTGTCAAGAATAAAGCATTATTGTTTGTGGATGAAAGACACAAGATTTTTAATTATTATTGTTTTTATTAGACTAGATATCAATTTTTTTTTGTTCTTAACTAGGTATCTTCGTACCTTTTTAAAGGGTGAAAATAGTCTCGTTCGGGGTTCGTAGCTGCCCCTCTCAATAAATATGCTTCCTGAGAATTGAATTTATATTCTCATCTTTGTAAGGATATAGCAGTGCTTTAACTATTAGACCAATACTTCATCGGTGACTAGATACCATATATAATCTAATTTTTGCACCTTTATTCACGATAAATGTGCTTAATTAATCCACTTGAATCAAAATTCATTTAATTTAAAAACTTACATGATATATGCATCACCTGATAAATAATTTCCAACATACAAATGTTTAGTTCGTAGTTTTAAGCCAAAAAATTACAAGCGTTTGATGGCTTGTACTACTTGGACAATAAGTTAAAAGCATGAGTTTTAACTTTCCATCAGTGGTAAATCAGTGGGAGCGGAGCCAAACACTCCAAAATTCCCACCAGAGGTATTGGACAAATACCGATCCTAAAACCTTATCCTTGTTCTAAATATTTCCTAACCTTGAAACAAAGAAAAAAACTTAACAAAAAGCCACAACAATGGCCTTAGACAACAATGATGTAGCTTTTAATTGCTCCCAACAAAGGATTCCAGTCTTATTTGGTGAAACTATAGATTATGGAGCATTTTAATAATGAAAATATTAACTCCCAAGATTTATAGGACTTGACAATAGCTAGTCTAGATGAGCAAGCAATGTGGATAGTTCTAAACAAGGAGTAAAAGGAAAATAAAATGAAAGATGAAAAAGCGTTGGCATTCATTCAACAAAGAGTTAATAAAGGCATTCTTCCAAGATTGCTCATCTAGACTAGCTATTGTCAAAAAAAATGAAAGGAAAATATTGGAAAAATAATTCAGAGTCTGCGATAAAAAAATCTCCATCATGCTGCAAACTTATGACCAGGTTTCGATAGCTATGTAAGACACCGAACAGGTGCAAGAATTCCTTACAGGATTCTTTTCAATTATTAATCAAAACAGAGGCTAAGAAGATGCCATTGAAGACAAGAAAATCATTGAAAAAGTCTTGAGAAGCTTGGCAATCAAGTTTGAGCGTGTTTTCTCCATCATTAAAGAGTCAAAAGATTTATCAAAGCTCACTTCAGATGACCTAATGGGATTTCTCAAAGTCCATGAAAAAAGATCAAGTAGATTTGCTACTCAAAACATAGATCAAGCCTTTGATTCGAAGGTTAATATCGGAAAACAAAAAACCCCAAAGCTGGAGCAAGATGGAGGAGGCAGCATAAGAAATCAAAAGGTAAGAACAGCTTTCTAGCAGAGGAACTTCAACAAAAAATTACAATTCCGAAGTTGTAAGAGAAAAGGGAATGCAGCAATGGAGTGATGGTTTCGAAGCAAAAACTCCCAACCATTCACAGAGATTTCTGGTATAAAGATTTCTGGTATTTAATGATAAAAGGAACTACGCTGCTGAAAGTCAAGAAGGAGGCCAGGTACTTTACTTCTGTATGATCAGTGCACTACTGTCAGCTTATCACGATTTTTGGTAGGTTGACAGCGCTTATAGCAACATATGACTAGAAACAAAAATGTCCTCGTGAAACAAGACAATATATCATCAAAATTGATGGTCACAACTTGAAAGCATCTAGGTGTCAAAGGAAAAGCCGTGATTGCATTTCAAACAAAAAAAGGGAACACTTTTAATTCATCAACGATGTTGTTTTCGTCCCTAAATTGAAACTTAAAAAAAAACCCTAATTTTTTAATTTTTGTTCAATTATTTAGAATTTTGGAAAGCAGTCATGAATCCAAACCCATGACCTCTTCAACTGGGCCTCTTCAATCACTTAGAATAGGAGTAGATAAATGGGTGTGCCATCGCCGGAGAGAATCTTGTGCATCAACCATTTTTTCACCTTTCACTTTCCAATACTGGATCAAAGATCCAACGTTGGCGTGGTTAACCTGTAAAGCAAGTGATGAACCAAGACATCCTGTCTCATGAATCAAAAACTTTCCCATACGGGTACTCACCCTTCTTGAGCTCCAAGATCAGATTGCCCTAATGCAACTACTACCATGCATCAACAAGAAAATCAGACGATTGTTTGCATTGCCCTAAGACTTTCCTTTATTTTCCCTTTTGATCTATATGCTCTAGCATTTTTAATCTCTTACAGAAGGATTTGGAAGTGGATAAATGGTGATGGGATTGAAGCCAAAGATTTCTTCAATGTTCCCTCTTTCCTTAACAGGTTGTTTCTACTGGATTTTTGGGTGGATTTTGGCTAAGAAAGAGCATGCAAAAAGAGAAAAATTTCAAGGATAAAAAAAAAAAAGGCTATGAACAATGGGATGAATAGTTTAATGTATTGCTACAGTGAAAACACATCTTTTTTAGTTTATTGCCAGTTATATTGCCCACACGACACTGTCAAGCCATTTTAAAACAAAATATTTTATTATGATAATTAAAATAAATATTTTTAAAATATAATGATTTAAATTATAAGAAAAAAATGCATTTATGTTGTCAAAAAAAAATCTTATATAAGTATTTTCTTATTTTGGTGGAACAATGAATTTATTTCCAACAACATGTTTATTTGAATAAAATTTAAACCAATTAAAGTAAATATCCGTCAAAATTCAAATGATCTAAATTAAGTAGGAAAGATACATTTCTTTAGCCAAAACTTTATTTTTTATTATTCATTTTTTTAATTTTGGCTTGAATATATTTTTTTATATATATAAATTAAGTAGGAAAAATACATTTCTTTAGCCAAAACTTTATTTTTTAATTTTGGCTTGAATATGTTTTTTTTATTAGAAGCACAATTATTAATTCAAATAAAAATTTACAATGATCTATAAAGTAATATTTCGATTATTTTTATGTGATTAAACAAGAATAATTAATCATGTGACGTATTATAAAAAATCAATAATAATAAAAAATTAATAAAACATATATTCAATTCTTATTGACTATTTATATGCTTTTTTTACACATGCATATTAGTTTCAAATATGATCATAAAAACATTAATATTATAATAAAAAATATCAAATATTATTTAAAAAGTAGTGAACAGTTAAATTAGTTTTTATAAATATCATTATAATCAATTATTATCTAAATATAAAAAAACATGAGATCCTAGGGAATCAAGTTTAAGCGCATCTTGGCTTGCAACGCCGCAAGTATGCCGAGATTAGAAATGTAGGCCTCTCACTTGAGCTTTAGAGCTTAAGCAGTTTTTTAATGGATAGTAAATGATGTATTGTTTGCCTTCAATAATTTCAATCACCTAACTTGGCTCCGGTGAATTGAAAATTAGAGCCCTGAAAATAAAATTCCACACTATTTTTCACTTCAAAACATGAAAAAACATCTATGATGGATCTCTAAAATCTAATTTTCAATAACAAAATATATTTAATAATCAATTTAAAAACTCAAAATTAAATTAATTTTTTTAAAATTATGTAAGAGGTTTCTCGACGTAACCTAGCTAACTTGGTGGGTCTAAAGGCAATCTGAACAACAATATATATATAATTTGGATTTTTTAAGAAAAATTCATGAAAATATTTTTAAAAAATATTAAGACGATATCATATCAAATTGGTCAAGGTTTTGCGTTTGACCTGTCAAACTCTTGATAAAGGTCATGAACTACACTAGGTTTAATAACTTTGTATTTTTTTTAACTACTTAATATTTAATTATATGACAAAAAAATCACAATATCGAGTGCCTGCCTAACATTAGAAAATTTGTTTAAAATCATGACAACCTCATATAAAGTAAATCAAAATAAATTATTAACTTCAAATCTTAATCAATAAAAGTTAACTCACTAAACCTGCAATCCAAGCCACATACTCCACTCGATTTAACAAGTTTATTTTTTCTGAAACTATTTTATATTTAATTGTACAATAAAAAATAGATGTTAGCAAAATTTAGTATCAATAAAATGCGGTGATGTTTGTTTAAGACTGCAACAACTCAATAAAAAACAAACTAAAATAAATTGTGAAGATTGTTTTAAAATTAATCAAATATTGAAGAAAATATTTTTTAAAACAAATGCCAATAAAAAACCAAATTAAAAAAAATATCCAAGCATGCGGGCTTGGATGACCCAACACATCTATACCTTTACAACAAAGTCCAAACATGAGAGCCTTCTAGGCTTACAATTTAGCCTTTTAATATTATTTTTTTAAGGGGTAAATAACACGTATGTTTTTTAAAAAATAAATATAAATAACATGTTATTTACTAGTTTAGAATTCGATCATCAAAGTGATTGAAGAATAATTAAGGGGTGTTTTTTTATCTAAATTTTATCTTTAGCGAGTTTAACTTAAAAAACCTACTAAAAACCCTGAGAACATGAGAAAACTAATTTATCAACATGGAAAACCCCAATAAAATAGTCTAAAAATATAACATTAAATTGATAAAAAAAAAATTTCTCTCTCCAACCCAATCTAAACACAAAAAACTGCAATTAAAAAAAATTGTGTTACGTGAATTTGAATCACTACATCGAAAAAGCCTAATTGTATTGTTTATATTGTTAATAGGCATTGCAGCTATCATAGGATTACAAAAGTATAGAAGAAATACTGTAATAATTTTATAAAAAATAAATTAAAATAAATTATAAAAATTATTTTAAAATTAATTAAATATTGGAGAGATATTTAAAAACAAATGCCAATAAAAAACTAAATTAAAAAAAATCCAAGCATGCGGGCTTGGATGACCAAAATACCTATATCTTTACAACAAAGTCCAAACATGAGGGCCTGACAACCGAGGCGCATGGTTTAGGCCTTTTAATATTTTTTAAGGGGTAGATAACATGTGTTTTTTAATAAAAATAAGCATAAACAATATGTCATTTACCAGTTTAAAATTTAATTATTAGAGTGATGTCTGTATAATTATGAGTTTTTTTTTTAATTTAAAATTTATCTTTAGCTAATTTTAACCTAAAAAACCTACTAAAAACCCTTAAAACATGAGGTAACTAATTTATCAACATGAAAAAACCCTATAAAATATTCTAAAAATATAACATCAATTGATAAAAAAATTTCTCTCCAACCCAATCTAAACATAAAAAGCTGCAATTAAAAAAAATTGTGTTACTTGAATCTGAATCGCTACATTGAAAAAGCCTAATTGTTTGTTTGTGTTGTTAATAGGCATTACGGCTATCATAGGTTTACAAAAGCATAGAAGAAATACTCCCGGAAACCACATATATGGACTTAGTGGAATGGTATTCAAAACAAACGTATAAAGTCTTAATTAATAGCAATGTGGCAATTGAAATTTCAAATCTTGATCACGAGACTCTGCACTTTCTTGCTGCTCAGCTCTATTTACCTAATTTCCAATTATTTACGTCAGCGAGTGGTTAATAAATGTTGTTTTGAAGACTTTTGCTCTCCGGGAAACTTCGTGAAGCATTTCCTATTATTTTTATATGTTGTGTTGCAGTGGTTAGATTGAGTATCTGTTCGAATTGTACTCTCGGAAAATTAATAAGTGGCAATTTCCCTTCCTCCTTGGAAATTTCACTTCGATTCCGTACTTTATGTTTGTTTCTTCTGCCGTTTTCCCTTGTAACGGAGTACAGATTCCCTTTGACGATACACTGGCAATTCTCTTTTTTTCATTTAAAAAAAAAATACTATATATTATTATTGTAAGCGCATCCTCTCTTTTTTCGGGCTCCTCGAGAAACCAAAATAAATAGCAAAACGCTGTTGACAGTATTTTTAAGCAGTGAGAGATTGTTTATTTTTATATTTTAAAAGGGTTTTTTTATTATTTTTTTATGTTTTTATTATTTTTTAATATATTAATATAAAAAATAATAAGAATTTTAAAAAACACTTTTATAATATCAAACAAGTTTTAAGAAAACATTTCATTACAATCCCAAGATTGAAGAGATAGAAACAGTGAGAACATAAAAGAGAAGACATAAAATAAAATTAAAATATAACTATATTTATATTTAATAATGATGTACAAGAAATAGTAATTATTTATATATTATATTTGATTATTGTGTTTATGACATAATAAAATATAAAAAAATCTTAATATGTATTGTTACCAAACTTATATATTTTTAAAAAATAATATTTATATTTTACTTTAATTTATGTCGGGTGTTGAAATTAATAATATTATAATAACCATAATTATAAAACTAGAATTGACTTGATTAGTTGATTTAGACTAAACTGATATTTGAGTTTAAGAAAAAAAATAAAAGAATGATTGATTCGATCTAGTCTAATAAAAAAATTCATGTCAACTCGAGATGAAATACAGGTAAAAAATCAGTTGATTTTTTTTTAAAAAAATACAAAATTTAGATCAACCGAGTTGACCTCCTGACTCATAATTTAAACCTTATTTTGGGCCGTCTTTTTAGTTATGTTTTAAAATTACGATAATAATTATTTTTATTTATTTATATGTTGATTCAAGTCAATCTGTGTTAATCCTCCAACTTGTGACCCGGGCCTTATCTCGGTTAACCCCAAAGTTGAATTTTAAAATTATAATAATAACAATTTTTAGTTTTACATTGACTCTAGTCAATTCAAATTAACATATTTGATTCGAAATTCAAACTTTACCCGGAATCGACCTCCAAACTAATTTTTTAAAATTATAATAATAACTATTTTTTATATATTAATCTCAAATCAGCTAACAAAATAAATTATTTTAATATATTTTTAAATAAAAAATATTTTAAAAAATAACCACTACTGTAACATTACCGACGAGAAGGAAAGGAGGGGATGGTGGAGGTAGCGGATTCAAATTTCAAAGTTCAAAATTTAGAACGCTCAGGAATAAATTTCTCCTTAAGAACACAGTGGACTAATGGCACGTCACTAGGCAGAATTTAACCCAATAGTAATATACCACGTTATCAAGCCACATGGGGTTCTCGAAAGTGACGTGGTGCCGGCTTTCTTTGTTTACCAATTACTAGGCAATGCCAGTCCAATTTTAGAAATTAGAGATGGATACTTAACTTTTATGTACTCGACTATGAACGAGTTTTGAGAATGGATTTGAGGTGTCACTGATGTTTCTGTGAATATAATTTTTTTAAACAACAAGCGCAAATTTATAACATATAAGCTAATTTAATTAAAACTTAATTTGATTAAAAAATTTAAAATAATATTGTTTGAGATTTTTTATTTTATTTTAAACTTGACATAAAAAAATATTTAGGTAATGAGAAACTATTTTATAGCATTACGAAATTTTACCACTTTACCGGATAGAATAATTTTAAAACTTTATGACGATATTTTTTTGCTTAAATTAAGCTTAAAGTTAAACATTTGGGGATTGTTTTAATGGGATTCATGCGACTTGGTGATTTCTTGATAAATTAAATGTTAATTATCCTTGGAATGTTGCATAAACACAGGTTCACGTAAAGTTTGCAACTAACAAGACAATCACAGCGTAACGTGCTGAAAAATACAGGTTCATGTGCACATTACAGATACACACACGCTTTGGAAACGTCTACGATCAACAAAGCACTACCACCTGAATTTCGTTTCATGCATGGATTTTACCTTGTTTAACTTAGCCAAAAAGCAAAGGGCAAAGCTACAATATGCTCTGTATCTACCGCGAGGTTTCAATTTGGTCCCTCTCCCACTAATTCCACAAGTTATGCCCATCTCTTCCTATAGTTGGACTATGGTTCCAATAAAAGGGAAGAGGCTTCACAATCTGAGGATAGTTCCTGTGTAATCTGTAAGAGAGGAGCCTAATTGAAATTTACACAAGAAATGGAGGGCGCGATTGTAGTCTGCCCTCAAGCAAAATAGAAACCAATAAGCGGGAAAGCAAAAGAAATGGAGGGAAGCGCCAACAAGAGCGGGTATCGAACTCAAAATCGAAGTAGGCGTTATGAATAAATGACGAGGGTGTTTTTGAAAATGCGGTTTAAATGTGGAAATTTTATTTTATTTTTTAATTTAAATTAATAGTTTTTATTGTTTTTAGATTATTTTGATATTTTTATATAAAAAATAAATTAAAAAAATAAAAATTATATTATTTTAATAAATTTTTAAATAAAAAACATTTTAAAAAACAAGCTTCCAATCCTCCCAAACATAAAACGACATGCAAAAATGTAACCAAAAACAAGAAGAGTGAAAAGAAAGGTAAGAAAAAACATAAGGTGGCGGTTTCCTAGGTCGTCCGTTTGATGGACCGGACAACATCATCTAGACCAATAGAGTAACAGTAGGATGTTATTTTTTAAACTGCAAACGCATAAAATAAATAAATTTTATTCAGATAATTAAATAAATAGATAGATGTATAAAACAGTAAAAATAGGTGCATATGCACACACGTGAAAACAGAGATTAAAAAAAAATTAAAAAAACAAGAAAAAGAAACTAGCACTTTTAGAGCATGTTTGGCTCTGCGGTCGAACCTGTATTTTGTTAAATTTTAAATTTTTGTTTTTATTAAAATTAAGTGTGGTTTATACTTTTTAGATCGTTTTGATGCGCTGATGTCAAAAATAATTTTTAAAAAATAAAAAAAAAATATTATTGGCATGTATTTTGATACGAAAAGCTATTTGAAAAGCAACAACTATCACACTGCCAAACACATTTTTTCGGACGGTTTTAAAGTGTTTAAACCGTTTTTTTAATGAATAATAATATTTTTATTTTTATTTTTTAAAATTTATTTTTAATATCAGAAAATAATTTAAAATAAAAATATATAGTTTTTAAAAATATAACGCCATGCCAAATAAGATCTTCATCTGTCATTCATTGCTTTAACCAAACTCACCATCTTTCCTCTTTTTTGGTTCTTTCAATTCTTCTCTCCAAAATCCACAGCTCCATCTCTCATTTCTCTCCTTCTCTTCTTATCTTCTTCTTTTCGGGTATACCCTTTAACACGTGTCAAGTATAAATAAACGCCCTTTATGTCTCCTTTCCTCTCCTCTCTCCTGTTTTTGCTATCAAGTTTTTAAATTTCTGGGTTTTGTTTTGTGTGTCTTCTTTCTTTCTTTGTGGTTTTTTTTTTAGGTTCAAGAAACAAGAAATGGAACGTGTTGAAGGCGCTTTGAAGACCAGTTTTAGAAAAGAAATGGCCGTGAAATTTAGCCCACAAGTGCTAGATGATTTTTGGGCAGTTAATGTTACGAACGGGATGTCCTCCGATGATTTTTCTGTTGACGAACTCTTAGACTTTTCTAATGAAAACGGCTTCATTGAAGATGAAGAAAAACCTTGTGTTGTCTCTGTTTCTCATAAACAAGAAACCCTCAAAGAAGACAAAAATAACGAGAGGAGTCCTTATTTTGCTGTCAAAGAAGACTTTGTTTCTGTTCCTACAAGTGAACTTTGTGTGCCGGTCAGTGTCCTCTCTTCATTTTCTCTTTCTTCGAATAATTAATTTATTGGTAGTTTTCTCCTCTAAAAAGGTGCCATTTTTTTCAGACGGATGATTTAGCAAGTCTTGAATGGTTGTCACATTTTGTGGAGGATTCCAACTCGGAATATGCTGCACCGTTTCCGGCAATCGTTTTGCCGCCGGAGACGGAAAAAGAGAACTTTGTTGAAGAGGAGAAGTCGGTGCTAACAGAGCCTTGTTTCAAGACTCCGGTTCCGGCCAAGGCTAGAAGCAAGAGAACAAGAACTGGTGTCAGAGTCTGGCCACTTGGGTCTCCTACTTTAACAGAATCATCAACAAGTTCTTCCTCTTCAACATCCTCTTCAAGCCCTTCAAGCCCTAGGTTAATTCGCACCACACCCCTTTTGAATGCTGAACCGCTTTGGTTTGAGAAACCGGTAGTTAAGGGGACGAAGAAAAAACCATCTCTTCATGCGGCGGCAAGCGGTGGTGGTGGTGGTTCCCACTCCTCAAGGAGGTGCAGCCATTGTGGGATTCAAAAGACGCCACAATGGAGAGCCGGTCCAAATGGTTCCAAAACCCTTTGTAATGCGTGTGGGGTTCGATACAAGTCCGGTCGGTTACTGCCCGAGTACAGACCGGCTTGTAGCCCAACTTTTTCGAAGGAGTTGCACTCGAATCATCATCGCAAGGTGCTTGAAATGCGAAGGAAAAAGGAGATTTTGGCCCAGACCGAACCAGGTCTGGTTCAACCCGTGGTTCCGAGTTGTGGATAGATTATAGAACTATAGTCTAGAGAAAGACCGGGTATCTGGGGAAGAGAGGATAGGGAATTGAACCGGGAGAATTGAACCCGGTTTCTAATTAGGTTCGGTTTTACTAGCGCACATTTTTTCTTCTCAGGGTGGGTGAGGTAGGTTTACTAGGGTGTATTTGTAACTGAATTAGCGAGGATTTTAATCTTAATAGCTAATACTGTGCTCTATGTTTTTAATTTCTCACAATTTACTTTTCACTTTTTATTTTTTCAGTTCACCTAATAATGGGAGTTTTATTTTTATATATAGACATTTCTTATTCATTCGTTTAAGGTCACGCCGGATATTTGCCGTTTACAAGGAAGATGGTCTTCATGAGGGAGGGGGGTGGAAACCGTTCACCTTAAATTTTTTTCTTCTGATGGCCGGTGGAAAGCAAGAACAGTATGAAGCAAGATGGTGGTGTCCCATGTCCAGCGAATAGGGAAAACGTATAATATATATATATATATATATATATATATATATAGCGTGAGATATACGCAGTTTGTGAAATCCTTGCCCCTGAGAAGGGGAATCTGTGGGTTCAGATATATTCTTGAGAGGAAGTATTATTTTTTCTTTCCCATACACTGTATATATGCATTTTGTTGCAGCTGTTATGGACCACACCTTGTTTGTAAAAATGGGGCATTTGGCTCAAGGCATAAAGGCTGAGGTCGGGCGTTCAAAGTTTTAAATTAGCCCTTTTGGTGTTTCCCTCCATTGCTCCTTGAATCTTTTCAAAGGTGATGATAATCTTGTTTTCTTGCACCTAATTTGCTTTTAAAAGTCCGAACCACTTAGCCAGATATTACTAATTAACTGAATGATTGATGGGCATTTTCCCCACACGTGTCATGGATAAGCACTGGCTTGTTCTTACAAGGACCTGTTTGCAGCTCCTGTTTTTTTGTCTACCTTTCAGCAGTACAGCACTTGATCTCTTCCGAAACCATGCCAGTCTTTGATTTAGACATGATTTGGACGTTCACCCATCTTATGTGATTTCAGCAAGACCTGTAGTCTTCAGCCATTAGCATTCTAAAAATATTAAAAAAATAATTTAAAATGAAATAAAAAATTAGCATTCTAAAAATATATAAAAAAATTAATAAAATAATTTAAAATGAAATAAAAAATCTTTAGATTTTTCAAAAAATAATGGGAATTGCAATTTTCGAGTGGGTGGAAAGTTTAATTAAACACCAAATTGTTTGAATTATGGATGTACTTCAACTAGAAAAAAGGCTAGGCTTGGAGGCTTGATTTGAGTGCAAAAGGCATCGCTACTTGTATTCCACCATCACAAATATAGCCAGGTAGTATTTCAAGCATTTATTTCACCGCTGCCGATTTAGCTTACCTTACCCACCATATGAAAGTTCGTTGCCATGAATTAATTATCATATGTTCACGATAATATGGTCACGATTTCAAGCATTTTATTCCACTTTTTTACTTTTGGCTCCGACTTGTTTTGTACTGCTCTTCTAAATCAGCCTCATAATAGGAAAATTCAACTCCCTGCTCCTGACATGTCAAGGTTTCAATAAAAAAAAAGTTACATATATATATATATATCATTTAATTTGAATTCAGATTTTAATTTTTTTTTTCCTACTTCTGCTTCTTCGCAAAGGAGAATTGCCGGATGCTAAACACATTTGTTGGCCAAATCTCTTATCGGAATCTAAGCTCCTAATCGTTGAAGTTTTTTCCTTTTGTCTCACTCATTCGTCGGAGTTCTCAAGTGACTTTGAATACAAATTGCATTGACAAAAAATGTATAAAGGACAATGTCATGAAATATAAGTTAATAATTGAAAAGATGGTCACAAAGTGCCTGCCAATTGCCATATGTCAACTTGCAGTCCTTAGACTTCTCTACAAGGCTCCTCTTCGTCCTCCAGTCAAGTGAAAGTCACCTTTTCTTATGGCCAATTTATATCAGATACCGTAAGACTCAATTAACTTATATAGCATTGTTTATTTATTTATTTATTATTATTTATTAATATAGATATTTGTATCAGTTTGTATATAACTCAACTAATCTTATATGTCCTGAATTAATAATTATATAAATTTCATTAACTTTAAAATTTATAATACTTCAATCAATTATTATTATAGAGTAAAAAGTCTAATGGTAATATTGTTAATTAGTAAGAAAACTAAAATTTCTATTGATATTTAGGCAAAGAAAATCCACTGTGAACAATGAAAATTTATTCATATGCAGGCAGAGACAAACCACTGTGAATGTGAATTATAACAGTTTCTATTATTAATTTAGAAACTAAAATATATGGAATTGTTCTCGTTAGATTATTTTGAGGCTGCTTTGATTAAAAATATTCTTTGGGATTTTTTGGCTTCAAAATCATGGATGTTTTTTGGACTGACTCTCACATATGGAGGTTGAATTTCTTTAATATTCATATGAATTCTTTTTATATTAGACTCTTCTAAAATTTTAAAATGATAAAGAGAAAACCAAACTCATTTAATACTGAAATAAACATCCAAACATCCAATGCTATGTTTGCAAAGAGATGAATACTAGAAAATAGGATATGTAACTGAAGTGGAGCACTTATTATTATTATTATTATTATTATTATTATTATTATTATTATTAATATAATAATATATATTGTATTATTTTTTTAATTGTTAAAATTTTTCATGTTTTGAGGAGTTTGAAACGACTTAAACTTAAAGATCATAGATTAATATTAATAATTATAATATATGATTTAATTATTAGATAGAGCTAGATTTTTTGTTTTTTATAGAGTTAAAATTTTATAGTTATCAGAGATCAGTAAGGCCTTCAAATAACATATATAAATTAATGTTTATGATTTTTTTTTATTTTTTCTATTGTATTTGAATTATTTTTTCTATTTAGTTTATAATTTTTAATTTAATTAAAATTTTACTATGATGTTTTTTCTTATATTTAAGCAATCTTGGAGGCTTTTCTTTTAATGGAAGATGATTGAAGTAAATACTTTTTTGAATATATCAAATTTTTCTCTACAGTTCAGCCCTATAACCTCATGGTTTGAGAATCATAATTTTTTTTCTTAATTATTTAAAGTCCTAAAACTTTTAAAATTGAGAAACCCTAACTTTAAGAATCACTATAACACCTCCAAGGATGGAATTATTTTTTTTCATTTCTTCAAAATCAACCAGTACATATTGTTCAACTTTGAGAGTAAAATATAATTTCAATAAACCCTTCATATTTCTTTAGAGCACCGATGATTTTCGATTAATCAAATTTATTAAAACTTAACACACAAGTTATCAATGGAAATCAAACTAACATGAGGTTAAATTAAATGAATAATTCCTATATAAAGAAGTAACAAGCAGGCAGAAAGCTCCAAATGCACCTCACTTGATATATATTGTTGCGTGGCAATTACTTGATGGCTATTTCCCAGCAGTTCCAGCTACTCTTAACGTCTATAATTGAGGAGCAAGCCAACAGTATGAAAGTTTTTTTTTTTTTCAATTTAATGTGGGTGTCCGGACTAGTTTGCGCGTATCTCGACTAATCCCACGGGCTCTAAAGTTAACGACCATGTAAGCCTCTAGTGACCATCATATAAGCAACTTAGGACTCGAACCTGAGACCATAGAGAGAGTAAATCTCTTGATCTCAAACTCTTATCACTGAGCCACCACCTAGATGGTTAACAATATAAAAGTATTTGCTTATACGGTAGAGTTGTATGGAGTTTTGAGATAAGCTTCTGTTGTAGTCTGGTTATAATTGTTTTTTAAATTATTTTTTATATTAAAATGCATGTTAAAAAAAATTATTTTTAATATTAATACATCAAAATAATTTGAAAATATTAAAAATATATTAATTTAAAATTAATAAAAAATTAATATTTTTTTAAATATTTTTAAAATACAAAAATAATATTTTACAGTGGAGTTCAACAGTCATGGAATTTGAGGTGCAAGACCCTCGAGAGATGGCTGTCTCTGTAGACCGAGCATGTGCCCACATGCTAAATATGAATTGTTTTCGGTCTTCACAAAAAGAAAAGAGAAAGGCATCACTGATGATGCCGATGAATGATAAGTTATCCATTTTTTTTCTTTTTTTTTTCTTTTCCTTTATTGAGTATTTAACAGTGAAGGTCAAATTTATGGGCCGGCTTTTGCTTGTTTGAGTGATGTGGCTGGCAATTATTATCTCGTGCACTCCACTTGGAAAATCCAAAGACAAAGTGCTCGAAACTTTACAGCCCCGTGAAGAACATTATCTCTTTAGATGATACAATTCATCCAAGTGATGTAAGATTCTGATTTTGATATATATATATTTTTTACTGTTCAGTTTTATATTATTGAGTATAATTTTCAACTCGATTATTGAATAAGATTGAATGTTTTACATAAGTTTTTAGATATATTTTTTTATATTGGATCAAAACATCAGGTAAATTGAAGTTCAAGAAGAGATTATTTTATAGGATTGAAATTACTAGATGAATCTTGTCAAAACTGTATATTTAGATCTTTGTCTACTACTTGGACTATATTTAGAGCTACAGAAGGAATTATGTTGATACATTAATAAGGTTGAAAAGTAAATATCCGTACCTTTATGAATATATGTGGCAGGCCTGTTAATTCAATCGGACGAGAGAGAACGACATATTTGGGGTAAGGACTGATTTTTTTCAGGAATGTACGAAAATTGAAGAAACATTATTTCCTTGTATATTATGGATTCCAATCAATACAAGGACTCCTTAATGCTCTTGGAAACATGTGTGACAGTAAGACTTGAAATTCTTTTATTGTTATTTTTTTTTTTTACAAGATTTTCTAGCACATGAAGGAGATTAATGGGAGGGAATTCAATGGAGAAAATCCAGCAATTAAAAACAAAGTTTCCTAACTAATTTCAAGCATGAAGTTTTGGCAAAGCCTCCAAGAAAGCAAAAGGAGAGTTTCGACCATGCATGAGGACTTCAAGCAAGAAGACTTTATTCTATGATGTTTTATATATTTATTTTAGTGCTAAATTTTATTAGCCTTAAACTTTATTCTAAATTAGGTTTGTTTTGGCATATTAGACATTGATTTATGATTTGTTTCAATATTAGACTTGTGTTAGTTGATTACTAGATAGAGCTCATTGTTTTGCAACCTAAGAAAAGCATATTAAGTTTATTTAGAGGGGATTATATATTGTTTTTATGGTTGCAAGTTTTGGCATCTATGATGATTTGAATAGAAAAAAATTCCTTTGTTTTGTGTGTTGTAAACAACCTTTCCATGCAAGGATAAAGATCATACACTAACTTAACGAAGATTAATTAGTTTTGTGACATCATTCATATACATCAGGTTCTTAAGTACATGGATATCTCTGGGTCAGAGTTCTATCAAACTTAATTTTTAACTTTCCAGGTTATATTTCAATTTCATTGGGTTTTGTTTAATCACGTGATCAAGAGGTTCACATTAGTAGTAATGAATAGTGAGTGTGCTCACCTCATCCAACCTTAGCTATTTTGGGCTAATAGCATAGAAAGTAAAATAATTTGGTGAAATAACACAGTCACAAAAAGTTTTAGTGAAGTAGCATAATTTAGGAATGTCACAGTTTAGAAATATGATATTTAATTAATATTGCATTTCTATAATGCGACATGTAATTAATGTCATGTTTTAGAACCATGAGAATAAAATTTGTGCTTGAAAAACACCATATCAATTAAATGTCACGTTTCTAAACTACAACACTAGTTAAATATCACATTTTAGAACCGTGACATTAGTTAAATTCCAGTAACCATCCCTATAGTTATCCCATGAAAATCCAATAGCAAAAGCCCCCTACATCCTATATATTTTAAAGGATTCTTATGAGATTTATCATTAAATTACATAACAAATCTAATTCCGATGGTTATTTAATTTGTCAATCTTACATTTGATTTAGCTAATGATTTTAGAGTGTAAGAAATTTTAAATTTTAATGAAATTCTGACAAAGTTTCCTCTATTTAGAAAATCTATCCAAAATTTTATCTTGATTAAAAATACCTATAAATAACAGCAATAACCAAACATAACAAATTCTCATATTTTATAATCACAAGTATCCCTAGGTTTACAACTCAAAACACAAACCTCAGTTATTTTCACCTACCACTGTTATGAAATATTATATATGAGAATGTTTTCATAAGATGAATGAAAATAAATAAACATACATACATACAAAAAAAATATGAATCTTAAAAAATATACGATGCTTTACTAATTGAAATCTCAATATATGTCAAAATAACTCATCTATTTATCTACACTTACATCATTTACTAGATGATCCAGGCTTATTAATAGTATGATTACCTCTTACTCTTGCTCCTGCTTGAGTGACCTCGCTTTCTGCCATGACATCATCAATAATTAATTTCTTTTCAAAGTTCTCAAATGCATTATGACAAACATTGAACCACAAAAACATATGGGTGTATCCTTCATGTTCTTCATCAATATTACAAAGTATATATGCCACCTTTCGACCTTTTAAATTAAAGGATCCATAAATAAAACACATAGTTTCACATGTTTAATTCTAAAAAGATTTGATTACTTACAGTATTTTGAATTTGTTAGGCATGTTACTTGTACTGCATGTCTATATGTGGATGAACCTGCTCGGGATCTAGTGTAATGACCCAACATGTGATACCACATTATATACTCCTTCTCTGTAGCCACAAGATACATCTTTATAAATATCTTATTCCTCTATGCATTCCACTATGATATATAAGCTCTATGACGGCTTAACCAATTGTAATTGTCATTTTACCCTGATGATTTATGATGTGCAATGCATCATTCGTATCGATATTGACTGAAATATATTGTTTATAATCGAACTATCACATTGCACGATCTGGATAATATAGCTTAACCATCTAAAAAAAATTAATAAAACCATTGATATCCATGTTCATCCCGCTAGTGCAAACACCTCGAGCAATTGCTAGTTTATCATCCTCATATGGAGTCTACATGACCTACAACATATGTTTCATAAATAGTAAACAACAACAATTTGTTGAAGTTAAGTTATTTTACTAAACAAATGACTAAAAAAATACATGGATAAACTACTATCTATCTAGCTCGCTTCGATAAGATGATAGCACATGTATTGAATTATTATCAAATACTTTATTAACACACCACCTAGCATTACAAATACATCAACTTAATTGCATTTTTAAAGTTATAATTTGACATATAAATGCATGTAATTGCAAAACAACATTGCATTACTTGCATCATAATAGGAGCTAAAATGTAACACCTGTAGTCTAGACGATAATAAATGACAATCTAGAAATCTAGTTTAACCCACATGAAGATGCTCATTGAACCATAATTGTTATTAAATAAAAAAATAAGTTTTTTTTTTCATGTTAACAACAAATAATTAAAATACAAATAGTTATTTAATTTTTTTTTCATTTATAGGTGTAAAAGTAGTAAACACCCGGAACCCGTTTGTTTCATTTTATGCATGCAAGAAATAGATATATGTATAGGCATGCCAAAAGATTCCAACTATAGGTGAGAATCATGTCAAATCTTGATTAAATGATTATAAGATTTTTTTTTTGTTCAATCAAAGAATTAGTTATTAGATGTACTTATCAAAGTTGTTTCAAGAAATACTATAATAGCATGATTGACAAGCTAGACATGATTAATATCTATGTCCTAACTTGATGGATTAGTGTTGGAATAGGCTATATATCTTATGAATATCTTGTAATTACAAAGAGTTATTAATGCAGGAGTTTTTTTGGGAAAATAAATATTTTCCTTCATTATTTTTATTTTTTCTTTTTAGTTTAAAAATTATATATTTTTTTCTATTTTTATTTTTGTATTCAATATTATCAGGCTTTTTCTATTTTTCTATTTGAAGGAAATAATTTTTCTATTCAATATTAATATAGTTTGTAGTTTTATATATATATATATATATATATATATATATATATATATATATATATATATATATAGTTATAGTTATGATGTTATTAGTTCTCGAGGAATTTGACTTGTAAAAAACCCCAGCTGTCTTTGAGGGTTTTGACTTATAACAAACCATTTTATACTTCCTTTCAGGTGGTATCAATTGATATTAAAGTTCAATAATTATTGGTGATTAATTATTGTGTGCTGTAATTAAAAATTTTAGAAATGAAATTCATTATGAGATGGTCAACACAAAGATATTAGAAACCTTAGAAACCAATGATTGTGTTTCTTGTGCAAAGATGTTAGGGAGCTATTTTAAGATGACTCATGCATAAAAGATTTAGTGGTTTTTCAACTAAGGAGATTTTACTTGAAGAACATTATGTTATACATTTCTTGATGGAAAACAGCTTTCAATTAAAGAAGTTTTATCTTGTGAATAATTTGAATGCAAAAACAAGTTCTTTCTAATATAAAAAGATTGACACATGAGTTTTTTAAAGTTTTGACTTATAACAAACCTTGTTAGATTTTGCTCTAGCATTAGTTATTTCCTTTTCCATAACTATAAAAAATTATAGGAAATTGTAATCTTAATTATAAAACTTTATTATCTTTAATATATATTTTTTTGCCAAACAACATCGATATCTTTTATATAAATAGCCTCCAAAAAAAAAAAAAAAACATCACCGAAGAATTACTCAGAAAACTCTATTATGACAGAAAGGAGGGTCCGAGGGAGCTGTATTGAAGTTTCACCATAGTGAGCACTGTTTTGGGCCGGTTAAAGCTAAAACCAGGCCTGCATGATGTTTGTTCATGATTAGCAGGCCATGAGAATATTTCATGTCTCTAGGAGGCCCAACTTTCGGTTCTAACCTGTCGTTTGTTTTATTTTAAGAAAAGACAAGAATATATAGACATAATTCACCCTCCTGGACTGTTTGAAGCCCTGAAGTTTTTCTTCCTCCTCCTTGCGATCAATAAAGCCTCTGCAGTTTTCTCTCGTGCATCTCTCTCTCTCAATTAGTGGTTCGAGCTCATATATTTAGGAAGAAAGAAAACAATAGGATTGAAAAAAAAAAAACAGATCATTCAGATTATCTAAAAAAAACTGATATGAAATTAATTAAATTAGACTATGTTTTGAATTTTTTTAAAAAAAATAAGTAATTTTTAAAATTTAGGTTTGGTTCAGTTTTGATTTTGTAAATCATAACCGGAAAAATCTAATCAAACAAAAAAAAAAACCTTAACTAAAAACTCATTAAATCAAAACCTATACAAAATAACCCAATTGAAAGACTTATTTGACTTTTAAAAATATAAAATTGAAAGTCCAGTTCAATTATGTTCATTTTAATTTTTTTTAAAGAAAATCAGTCTGATTGGATTTTTTAATCTAAAGTTTGAAATGATTCTCACTCTTAAAAACACATTAGTGTGTGTGTTTATGTTTTATTTTTTTTGCGTACAAAATAGAAGTTCAAACTCAATATTTTTTAAGAAAAGGAAGGACATTTATATAAATTAATATGCATAATTAATTGAATATTGATTCAAACTGACATTTTTTTCATATAAATTTTATTTTGAATGATGAGGTTTAAATAATTTTGAGCACGTCATTGCAATATAATTATATTTTATAGAATTTTTAAGATTTGTTTAGCTTCAAATTATTTTTTATGGCTTTTTAATCATTTTAATATAATGATGTTAAAAATAATTTTTTTAAAAAAAATATTGTTTTAATATGTTTTCAAGCTAAAATTATTTTAAAAAACAACCTCAAACATATTTTTTTAAAAATACCTTGATTAATGGATCTCGTCCCACAAATCAGTTCTTTTATTTTTTTTAATGGTAAGTAAACCCTTATTTAACTTATCAAGATTTAAATTAAAATAATTTTTTTAAAAAATCATAATGTATATGTCCTAATATAAATCAAATCAAGATTTAAATTAAAATACTTTTTTTAAAAAAATCAAATAATATATATTTTTGATCCGTGAGATTGTAGGAAATAGAAGAAAAAATAAAATCAAATAAAAAATAAAAAAAAGGAAAAATACACAAAGTTCAAAAATTTTCTCCCTTGAAAATCCCTTTACTCCTTCCTCCAATTTTATTTAACTGGTGAAATGCTAATTTTCTTGAAATCTCCTCCACTTAAAATTCTACAAACATGAGGAATTAAATAAAGGGTAACGTTTTTTCTTTTCATCGCCTTGACAAATATAACTTAGTTATAAATTTGCAATTTAGGGAGTTGCTTCATTAAAGTACATATTTTAACATTCATGTCATATTTAGCCTCAGTGACAAGCGACTTTACTTTGTTTTTTCTCATGGTTTCAAATACTGTAAATAAATAATCTTTTTTAAATGTATTTTCACAAACTTACAATATTGGATAGAGATTTATTCTTAATGAAAATTCTCTAATTTCATGCAACAACAAAAAAAATACAAATTCAGAATTTATAAAAAATTAATTTTAACTTTATCCTAATGGTTTAAGAAAATATATATTTAATCTTTATATCTTAAAGTTGTTAACAACTTGATCCCTCCTTCAACACCATGTAAGAATGTGGGATAAAAGGGTTTGCTTTCCTATAATCTTAGGTTTAAGCCATGTGATTGCTCATATGATAGCTACTAGAGACGTACATGATCATTAATTACAAGGCTCGTAGGATTAGTCGAGGTGCACGTAAGCTGACCTGAACATCTAAGTTAATAAAAAATAATGATTCAAAGATTTTGATCAGGAAAGGAAAACTTGATAACATAAAGATCTACTACTAAAGAATGGCTACTGATTATCAATGAAATTAAATTATAATTATAGCATAGGGGCTAATCAACTAGTGTTGATGAAGGACTAAGTTATAATTAACATAAATAACCAAATATTTAGGTTTCACTTGCTTTGCTTTCCATTTAAAAGCAGCAAAGATATACAATCTCTTCTAGATTCATGGTGATTATTAGCACAGAAATCAAAAGAGCATAACCGAATTATACATGTTATCTCTTCAAAATTAAAATCTTTCTAGACAATGCTTGTGAGCATCGATCGCATAGAATTGGAAAGTGATAATCAAATCATGTCCTCATGCGGTACAATTCCCGGTTTGAAATGGATGAAAATTCATAGATTTGACCCCATCTCCGTTATTGGCTACAAATTCCTGATAGCTAGCTTGCAAGTAGCTACATCGAAGTCAAACATTGAACAACTAAAATCACTAGTTATATAACATTGATTTTCGAACATTTCACACTAGATCATTATTTCTTTTTTTTTTTTTTTTTTTTTTTAATAATTATAGATGTCCAGACCAGCTTATACACACCTAGCTAACCTCCCAGCACATTAAAGTTAACAACCAGGTAAACATCTAGTAGCTCTGAGATTTATGACACTCAAACTGATAATCTCTAAAAAACAAACAGAAAACATGATTAGTCAGGCTACATCATTAGAGCTCACACTTGACCATTCTTGATATACCTAAAGGTTAAGTGAGCAAAAGGAGTCTTAAAAACTAAATTACATAAAAAAAACATACCAATGAGAACTTCCTGTTGTTAGAGGGCACAAGCTTGTTGCCCCCATAACTATCACAGACTTGCATTATTGAGAAAAGTGAATAGAGATTCAAATGGTCCAATCTTTTATTATCTAGTTATGTTTGGCATTGCATTTTAAAAGTATTTTTTATTTTTTTTTTATTTTTTTATTTCAAATTAATATATTTTTTTATGTTTTCAGATTATTTTGATGTGTTGATATCAAAAATAATTTTTAAAAAATAATAAAAAAATATTATTTTGATATGTTTTGGGATGAAAAACATTTTAAAAAGCAATCATTATCACACTCCCAAATACACTAATGGTTTAATTCATTAATGATGATGAGAGCATTATGCAATAAAAAAGAGAAAAGAAAAAAGAAAGAATTTAATATTTTCTGCCAAGATTTGGAAGATGAAATAATAAAGGACAAAGAGGCGAGAAAAATAGTATTACTCCTGGTGAGGTCAAGGTGACTAGAAATTGAATTAAGAAACCATGGATATATCCTGAAATAATATAGGATTTTGTTAGACAGATCTAAGATTGTTTAGGGTGGTTTATACGAAGATTCCTTAAAGATCAAATATTTTTTTTGGCTTTTAATAATAATCAACATGAATCATGAGTGAAAAATCTCATAAACTCTTTTAGAAAAGAGATATTGTTATACCTTTAAGTGCTAGCTTTTTTTTTTTTTTGTATTATAGGTATTTTTATATTATACTCTACTCACATAAAATAAAAGACATAACTTTCTATTTATAGAGAAATATAAAAATCATATATGACAAAATATCAATTCCCCCTCTGAATAATATCACATATATTATTTCATGATAATTTTAGAAATTTTATAAACCCCGGTTGAAAATTAGAAAGAAAAGCAATCTAAATGGTTATAGAATAGATTTAACAGAAGTACCAAATTAGCATTAGAACGAACTATATACAAAAAAAAAAAACAAAAAAGTACAGAAATGTGAATAAAATATTAATGGGTGTGAGTTACCTGGAAATAAAATTATCAATATGTAACTAAATGAAACTCGAATTCACCCAAATAAAACTTTTATATAGACAAATGTCTGGATCCAAGAATTTTATCCCAGGAACATGAAATTTACTATTTGGGATATAAAGGGAATTGGTAAAAAGTTAATTTTTGTGTGTGTGTGTGTGTAAGTGTGTATGTGTGTGCTCGGGCAAAAAGAAAAGGAGAGAAAAAGAAAGAGGGAAAACTATCATTTACATGTGAGAGAGATAATAATCATAATTCTAAATAAAATAGGATTAAATAAATTAAACATATGAATTTATTATTAATTCAACAATTGATTAATGTATATTTGAATATCAAGTCTAACAACTTGTCATGATCTTCTAAATATTAGAAAAGTTATAAGTGGTTTGAGTTAACATTTTAGTGATTAGTTTCTCAGTATAATTATTATCCATTCATTAACAATCTTTTGATTTAGATATTATAACATGAAGTGTGTCTATTCTGTCAAATTATTTTTGTTCTCAACACCATAATTATTGATTCTTTAAATAAGATTTGAAACTCTTTTTAAATCTCATTTCACCTTACGTAAAAACTTACAATTAATACTATTTGAGAATATATGAAACAATTAAACAATTTTCCTTAAAAATCATTTACACAACTGTCACGTGAGTCTTTTCATAGACACAAGTGATCTTTTCATATGAAATTCTCATGCGAGTCAGTTCAGTGTACATGTCATTTAACAAGCATTTACGTATTAGTTTTAGGTATCACTTATACCCCAACTTATGAGAACAACTGCTTTCTTTTATATATATATATATATATATATATATATATATATATATATATATATATATATATATAAGCATAATATGTACTAGTCTCAACAGCTCTAATTAATATTCAATTTTAATAGGGCATTGACCAGGAACATTTAAGAACAATGCTTCTATAATTTTCTTCGTAAATCATTTTGGTCTTGAAAATTTTATCTTTACTCTAAATTTGATAATAAAATATTTGATGAATATTAAAGATAAATAAACTTTTATTAATAAATTAAATATATTTATATGAACAAAATCAACATAACATGGAACCAACCGATTAACTATAAGGTATATACACTTACACTTTCTAGATCGAATAGATGCATGGATGCAATTTTGTATTTTTATTTTTTATGAGGAGTGATATTGCAACCATATAGATATCTACATTGAGAAAATACTTTGCTTTCCCTTTTACCTCAGCACATATTCTATTTTAACATGTTGAAGTAAAGAATGTAAAAGGCTTGTCATTATCAGAAAATGCCATGTTATATTTTGTTATCACTTTTACCTTGTTATATTTTAACTTACTCGCAGTCAAAATGCCTATCATTATCAGAAAAATGTTAAATATTTATGCTACTTGTTGCTATATTTTAACTTAGTCCAAGTCAATGCGTCTCATTATCATAATAATGTTGTTAAATATTCAAGCTTTGTCTTCGGTGAATAAATAAATTGAGATCAAGCGAGCGGTGACTAAACTATCCTATCTTAATAAATTTTTATAAGGGAGGGGAGGGGCGGGCGATAGGTGAGAGGCTTGACTATTCTATTTTTTTATGGCAGTTTACTTCTGGTGCTGAGAGGGTTTGCTTGACTATTGGTATATCAGCAACGTCACCGGTGTCTCTGAACAGAAGTTGCAAGAGACGTCTCCATGTCTGAATACAAAAAAATAGTTAGATCTTAGCACGTAAGGAGAAGTAACCTAATATACTTTAATTTTTCAGAAAACCAGAGTGAAAACAAAAACTAAAATTAAAATTCAATATTTCTTTGTTCAATTGTTTGTTATTTTATGGCAGGTTGATATCAATTAACTGTCTTGTTATTCATGAGGTTAAAATCATCATATGTTCATGCACTGTATTGATTTAGTAAGATCAACAAATCTATGTAAAAGAGGATAAGATTGACCCCTCCACCATATAAATTAGATCATTTTCAACCTATTTTTAGTGGAATCGGGACATGTGTCAATATATAACTAGCCAACAATTAGTCAATTAATATTATTAATAGAATCAGGATATTAATGCGATTTAAAATTACTAAAATATAATTTGAAGTAAACCAAATAAAAAAAAAATCTAATTTATTTTAAAAATATTTTTAATACACAGAAAGAAATAGATGTGAATCTTTCACTCAAATTTGATTGGTTTCAATCAGCGGACTAGAAGCATTTTCAAGGATTGGTTTCAATAATTTGGTCCTTCTGGTTTTCACCCCAAGGCAATATCATGGACTCGTTCATCTCGTATGGTTTTGTCTCTATGCATCTTTCTAGATTAACCAACCTACCACCACCTTTCTCCGGCTTGAAAATGCTGGTGCTACCTACCATGATCCTTAATTCCTATAATCAAAAGCCACCTGTCCATTCCGGAAAGGAAATGACGTCGATCACAAAATTGCATCTCTTCTGATTGAAATAAACATACTTTCTTGACCACCGACCATACTTTTTAAGATTGAAACCATGTTTTCAACTAGAAATGAACTTTCAGAACTCGCCATACGCGATGGCAACTCTTAGATTGTGAAAGATAGGAGAGGGTGAGTTGCAGTCCGAAAGGCAAAAATTGCAAGCTTCTTGGGAAGAACAGAACAAATTAGTTGAAGACTTTACCTGCAACCATATTTTGATTATTGTCAACTTTACTTAATTACATGGTTGAGCAAAGCTGCCATGCCATTAATACGTACCGAAAAGAACCAACAAGAGCCAAACCCTTCCTTCTGTGACATGATCTGGCAACGCCTTGCTTTTTCTGGTCCAATAATATTACAAATCACCCCCACTTGACGATGATGTGCTTTGAAGCTTTGAATAAAGTTGCTTTCACTTTGATGCATAATTGTTACTAAAAATCTAAAAGGCCAGAATTTTTAAATGTTTAATAAACACTGTTTTATACACTCACGTATAGGACCGTGGATACACTGTTGAATTTTTTATTTTAGTCCTTAAACTTTAGTTTTGGGTGATTTAATCCTAATTAATGCCAATTGTTTTTTATTCCTTAAGAAAGGATGAAATTGTAAAAAGAGGGGTCGCAATGAAAAAGACATCGATTATAGGTGGCGTGTCCAGTGTTTTCGAACCAAATACACTTAGATCCTCAATATTTAAAAATAACACTACCTTGATTTTTCAGTTACCATAGTGATTGTTTGAATTTGATAACTTGTCATTCTCTTTTTCTTTTTTCCCAACAAAATATAAGACCGAACTACAAGTTGTTCGCCATTTCAAAAATTTAAAACTGAGCCCAAACACTTGTCCTAAACTTGAAGGCTCACCCACGTATCTGGGCCTTTCCTTGCAACAGCCCAAGCATGCTAGGCTAAAGACCCATGCACCCGAGCTTTTTTTGAGTCTTTTTTTGTTTTAATATATTTAAATTAAGAATAAATTTAAGAGAAAAAAATAATTATTAAGCCTAGTTGAGTTCATGATTTGGATAACAAGTTTGGTGGTTAAGCCATAAAACCCGAGCTATTTTATTTTATTTTTGTTTTTTTAATTGATACATTTATGATATGTCTTTTTAAAATAATTTTGTAATTCTTGTTTCAATTAGTGTCCTTCCTGTGTGAATTTCTTTGAGGCTTGTTTAGATTTTTTTAAATTGAGATTTTTTTCAAAAGTTATTTTGTGTGTATTTAATTTTTAAAATGATTATTCTAATTTTTATATATATATATATATATATATATATATTATCTTTTATATAGTTAAACTTTCTTTTTGAAAATAATAAATATTTTAATTCATGCATAATATATTTTTTCTATTTTATTTTATTCAATCAATTTCATGTATGTGTCTATTTCTCTTATTATTTGGTTGAATAAAAATTTAATTTTAATAAAAAAAATCAGCAAACACAACCAGGTAAATACTCCAAGTTGCAATGTTAAATTTTTTACTTTCCATCTGTCTCTCAATTTTTTCAGTTTTATTTTTAGTTATCATTAATGATTTTTTGCTCTTATATTTTTGCACTTATGAGTATTTATTTATTTAATTAGATACATATACAAACTTTTTGATTTACACTTACAATTATTTATATAAAAAATACATCAAAAAAGTATGCATGTTTATTTTTTTGAAAAACAAACCTGACTCACGTTGAAGCTCGAGTCAAATAGATAGTATTAAAAAGAACTAATTGAAAATTTTTTGTAACTACAAATTTATTGGCACTATTCATTGTAACAAGTTAAAGATGTTTTTGCACCTCCACCCAAAAAACTCAACACATGATTACAAGGGCATTAAAGTTTTTTTATATGGCCCATTTGTTATTACCAAATAAAGTAAGGACAAATAAGTATTTTCTCATTTTAATTGCACAGTAAAACGATCTAAATATGATTGAAAAAAAGAAGTAAACTTAGTATCAAAGGGTATTTTGGTATTTTTACATTACTTTTTTTGTTATTATAATTTAAACTAAGGGGAAATTTGATATTTGTGAAAATATAAAAAAATAACAAACAATTAAAATGCACAATGAAAGGACTATAATACCCTTAAAATAAATAATTTTAAACCTTAAGATGCATTTTCAACTTTACATGATGGTTTTATTTGTAATAACAAAATCATCACGGGGGAGGCACCCCCACCCTTAGGGCAATACATGCAGTGTCTTTCAATGTCTAAAAATACCCCTCTCCAATGTGGTTTCATTATTTAGATTTCTAATTTTTTTTCTTGGTTTTTTTTTTTTGTAAAAGTTTTAATGGTTTTCAATTTCATCATTAAATTCAAATTAATGGTACTATATTTTTCAATATAGTTTTTATTTTTTTTATTTTTTTTAATCATTTTGTAAAAGTTATTATTCTTTTCACTTTCACCCTTCAATTACAACAATGTTTTTTTGTCAATTTTGATCTTTATTTTTTTAATTTTTTTGTCCTTTTACTAAATTGATTTTTACTTTCAATTTCACCCTTCAATTAAATATAAAATTTATCCTGTATTTTAATTTTGATTCTTATTTTTTAATTACTATTTTCTTAAATCCTTTTGTATAATTCAATTTTTTTTAATTTTATCATTCAATATTTAATTGATTGAGAATTGAACTTCATAGTTTTTTCAAATTGATGCTTTGGGTCTAATGAAGTTAATTTAAATTTTTTTAAAAAAAAACTTTATAATTATATTTATTTTTTTACCGGATTATTCCAATTATTTAATCCGAGTTGTAGATTTAACAAGATATCTCTAATTAACATAATTATAAGTTTGTCATCATTATTTTTTTTTATATTTTTTATTTAATTTCAATACTTAAACATTATTTTTATATAAAAAATAGTCCGTCCAAAAAAAAAAAAAAAGGGCACCAAAGCTAATAAATAATATATCACACTGTAAAGTGTAAACAGAACAGTAAAAAAACAAGAGTGTTGAAATATCGCAACCCACGAACATGATGATCAATTGTCTAATATCTGTCTATAATTAATAACATGGCGTTATAATGATGCTACTGCACGCAACCTAAGTATATTATATATCTTTGATAATAAGTATAATCATCTTTCAGTGAACTTGCTGCCACAATGACATCTCACAAATGATATATCTTTTGTTTATTATTTTTTCTCCTATCGTGGGAAATGAGATCAACTTTTTCAGATGAAAAACTAATTAATTAAACTATCATTTCCAATTTAATCACAGATATATGCAATCTTTATTTCACTAAAGATATTATTATTCATAAGAATTTGACTTCTTGCATTATTTGTTTATAAAATATCTTCACCCTCTTGCAATTACTTCAATTAATTTACTTTCATCAAGTGTTTCACAGACTCCATTTTTTCTTGTGAAAGTTTGCCGTTTAAATATAGAAATATCCCATCCTTTACAAGATATAGTAATTATTATCAGTTAAAAGGGCTGAATACTGTCAGGGAATAAGATATATTGGATTTTTTCCCGTCTTGAGAGCTAATTATATATTATCAGCAAAATACGTTTTGAAATAGTTGATTTTTACTGATATGGTGGAATAAAAACATCAATGGTTCCAATGTCTAGCCACGAAAATGACTTGTAAAATTTATAATAAGGTCTATTTTTTTCAACAAGCAATAATAATGAGGTGAGGCATCAAACTCTCTCCCTTTTTGCTTCTGATCAAAGAACACTAAGCAGAACTGCATGGAACCTCATCTCTCTCTCTCTCTCTCTCTCTCTCTCTCTCTCTCTCTATATATATATATATATATATATATATATATATGCAAGTATTAGTCACATTGCATGAGTGCGTGGCAGTTTTGGATATGCTTTAATAACGGATAACACCAAGAGTAAACAACAAAATCTCGGCAATAATAAGTATTTGGAAATTCGTTGAAGGGAAGGTAGCTGGCTCGATTGCAACCAAATAATAATAAGAAATTTTAGCTGCAAGCAATTAAGAAAATGAAAGATTGCACATATGTCAACCACTGGGTTAATATTTATGATCTTAATCTTTTCTTTTTTGTATAATTCCTTTTATATGAGTAATTAGCATATATAATAAGCCGTGGAATGAAGTCAACCCTTAAGTTTTACATAAATTTTTAGGTTAATTAGAAAGGAATTAATTCTATGCATAATAAGTTGTTGATTGAAACAAAATATGGTTTGTCACTCTCTTTTTGGGTTGCTTTTTATTGCATACTTCTGACCTATTGATTCAGTGAACCCTTTCATTTTTATAATATAACAAAGCAGGCCTTGAATAAGGTTTTGAAATTTAGTATTATGAATTTCATGTTCTTGACTTTTTATCCTTAATTAGCAATGTAAAATCATATGTACCAGAAACGCTTGCTGTAGAATTTGAAAACATGAGTTCTTTGAGTGTAAGAAAAAATATTTAAATGCCTATAATAATCTTCCATTAAGAAGCTTATTTCTCTGTGTTTTCTTAATGATCAGAATACAGAAGCATCAAATTGTTTTCACTAATGCAATATATTGATATCCAACATGGTTTTCCCTGATGTGGTATCATTCTCCGACATAACGTGAACTCAAATTAATACTATATATATTTTTTAATTTCCAACTAGGGAAAATATTGACATGTAACTTAAAACATTGTCCTAGTTTTGACAACATAAAGCCTGTATCAACGTGCTTTTGTTTAGGGTTTTCTTTGGACAACTTCATATGTAGCAACTGAGCTAATGTGAGCACATGATGCTAGGAGAGCATTAAATCACACGTTTTTAGATTTTCAATAGAATGTGTTAATTTCGAATCCTAAAACATTGAGATGAGGAGATTTGGGGGAAATCTATTATCTTCTATTATTGTTGAAAAGAAAAGAAAAGGACACGGTTTTTGTTTTGTGTTCTCCGATAAATAATTTTTGTTTAAAATAAATTAAAATAATTTTTTTTTATTTTTTAAAATTTAACTTTAATATTAACACATTAAAATAATTTAAAATACAAAAAATTTCACAAATATATTTTAATCACAAAACAAAAAACTGTGAAAATTAATGTTATTAATTGTTCTCCATCCAGGTTTTGGTATGCGTTCCCAGTGTGTACTTGTTTATGAAAGTCTACTCTTATTTTTCAACTTTTCTCAAGACATTGAATTAGTAAACCAAATCTTTAAGAATTGGATACGAAATCTTCGAAAATAATATATAGCTTAACCAAATAAATAAATGAAAAAAAGGAGGGGGGGAGGTCACAAAAAACCTGTATATAAAGCCCCGTAATATCTTTCTCAGCTTAGCAACATCTGAAAGTTGCAATTCATCAGTGGGGTGTACTGTGATGCACACAATACATACCAGAGACACAAACACAAAAACCTGCATCCATGGATTCTCTTCTCCAATCTTTGCAATCTTTACCCATGTCTTTCTTCTTGATCATTATCTCTTCACTTTTCTTCTTAGGTCTAATCTCTCGCCTTCGCCGGAGATCACCCTATCCACCAGGGCCTAAAGGGTTTCCACTTATTGGTAGCATGCATCTGATGGACCAATTAACTCACCGTGGGTTAGCTAAACTAGCTAAACAGTACGGTGGGCTATTTCATATGCGTATGGGGTACTTGCATATGGTAGCTGTTTCATCTCCTGAAGTAGCTCGCCAAGTTTTGCAAGTCCAGGATAACATTTTCTCCAATAGACCAGCCAACATAGCCATAAGCTACTTAACCTATGACCGTGCTGATATGGCCTTTGCCCACTATGGTCCGTTCTGGCGCCAGATGCGTAAGCTCTGCGTCATGAAGCTATTTAGCCGGAAAAGGGCTGAATCATGGGAGTCTGTGAGAGACGAGGTGGACTCCATGGTTAAGACAGTTGAATCCAATATAGGCAAGCCTGTAAACGTTGGAGAAATGATTTTTACACTGACCATGAACATCACTTATAGAGCAGCTTTTGGGGCCATAAATGAAGGACAAGATGAGTTCATCAAGATTTTGCAGGAGTTCTCCAAGCTTTTTGGAGCATTCAACGTGTCGGATTTCATTCCCTGGCTTGGTTGGATTGACCCCCAAGGGCTCACCGCTAGACTTGTCAAGGCTCGAGAAGCACTTGATAAATTCATCGACCATATCATCGATGATCATATCCAGAAAAAAAAACAGAATAACTACTCTGAAGAGGCTGAAACCGATATGGTTGATGACATGCTAACCTTTTACAGTGAAGAGACAAAAGTAAACGAGTCAGATGATTTACAAAACGCCATCAAACTCACTAGAGACAACATCAAAGCCATCATCATGGTAAGTTCTATTATCCCTTCTCTACCATAACGTTACCTAATTAATATATTATATTGAGATACACACGCACACGTTTTGAGAACATAATTCTTTAATTAGTAATCACACTTCATACCTTTTTCTTAACTTTTTTGTCACGATATTGTATTGGGATCCAACTTTGCTTTTCGATTTGTATAAAACAAAGAAATTAATAACGTGCACACATTGTACACATGCTTTCATTTAAACTGTGGGTAGATGAAATTGAAAGAATTACATAAACACTAAATGGTGCGGATGCTTTACGATTAGTTATCTTGGCTATAATAAAATTATTATTATTTTGTCCAAAAATATTAAGCCTCGTGAGTAGGTGGTGATGTGTTTTTCTATTTTTTTATAATAAAAATATTTTTTTACTTTCAAAACTAATAAAATATAAAATTATTTATTAAAAGTTTTATTGCATGAATTTCTTAATAATAAAAATATGAATTTTCTTCTAGAATAAAAATATTATTGTGTTGCTGGATGAGAGTGTTTTAAGATTTTACTATATCTTTAATTTTAGAAAAGACAAAACATAAATTTAGTATTTGGAGGTATTTTTATATTTTTGTATAGATAGTTTTTGTAATTATCAAGATCATTTGGGACATTTTGACATTTTTTTGGAGCTCGGCATGTCCTGGCACTTGTAATTATTAATATTTTTACGTGGTTTTATCTTCGAATATTTAATTTGTTAGGAATTTCACTTCGTATGATTTTATAATTCTGCATTTATTTTAATATTAATTTTGTTATTATCTTCAAGTTTTTTTCATGAGTTTATTTTAATCTTATAATTTAGGTTATGATTTTTGTATGTTTTTTTTAATATAAATTTTTTGTTATTGTTTTGTTTCTATTTTATTTTTTAAGATATTATTCTCATTCATCTATATTTTTTTATACAAATAAATTTTATTTTTTAAAATAAAAAAATATTTTTAAATAATATTACTAATATGTTCGGTCTTGTATATATTTTATGGTGTAAATTTATTAGTCAATTTTATTTATGTTTATCTTTTAATTCATAGTTTGTTTATGATATAAATTTATTATTTATTTATTTAAATAAATAAATTTAATAAACACATAATTTATTTTATGTTATGAAATATATTGGATTTAATTATATAAAATTTTTAATTTTTTATATAAAAAACATATTGAAACATCTTCTCTATATTTTATTAAAAACAATTTAAAACCCGCCACTTGTTACTTGTTAATCTATGGGATCATCTTGGTGAATGCATTTATGGCAGGATGTGATGTTTGGTGGGACGGAGACAGTGGCGTCGGCTATAGAGTGGGCCATGGCAGAGCTATTGAAGAGTCCAGAAGATATAAAAAGAGTCCAGCAAGAGCTCGCCGACGTGGTGGGTTTAGAGCGGCGCGTGGAGGAAAGTGATTTTGATAAACTAACATTCTTCAAATGCACGCTTAAAGAAACCTTGAGACTTCACCCGCCAATCCCACTTCTCTTACACGAAACATCTGAAGATGCTGAGGTTGCTGGTTATTACGTTCCAAAAAAGACAAGGGTCATGATCAATGCTTATGCTATCGGCAGGGACAAGAGTTCATGGGAAGATCCTGATTCTTTTAAACCTTCGAGGTTTTTGGGACCAGGGGTGCCTGATTTCAAAGGGAATCACTTCGAATTTATTCCGTTTGGGTCAGGTCGGAGGTCTTGCCCTGGGATGCAACTGGGGTTATACGCCCTTGATTTGGCTGTTGCTCATTTGCTTCATTGTTTTACTTGGGAGTTGCCTGATGGGATGAAACCAAGTGAACTCGACATGACTGATATGTTTGGACTCACTGCGCCAAGAGCAACTCGACTCGTTGCCGTCCCGAGAAAGCGCGTGGTCTGTCCACTTTAAGGAAGGGGAAAGAAAGGGTAAGGAATATAAATGGAGGGAGTTTCCTCAATCTGTGTAATCTATAAATAATTAGGGCCATGGAGAAGGTGACAGCAGGTGGATCTGCATGTTTTTTTCTTAGTGTTTTTTTCTTTGTACTTTCTATATATAATTGAAAAAAAATGAGAATAATGAAGAGATAAATATGGGAGAGATTGGATTTTTACTTGCTGAATAAGTTTACAAAGACTCCAATTTCATTTGAATTATGTGGAGATGGGTCTTTCATATTGTATCTCTTTCTTTCTTTACTTTTGAATTTGCAACATTCAAATAAAGCTTGTAAAAGTTCTATTTTGATCCAAGAAAAAAAAAAAAAAAGCTGCTTACAAATGAGCAAGTGTTTGTGTCTTTTCATTCTTTGGATTTTCCTCGTCTTCTTGTCTATTAGTTTGGGTCATAGCATGATCCAGTCAAACGAATATTCGAGTAGATGTATATATGTTGCGTTGAAGGATTCGGGTGATTCTCGTTTTCTCCGCGCCAGAAGAAGTTTTTTCGAAGAGAGAACAAATGGAAGGGAAGGTAGAAAATAGAAATTTTTTTAAAAAAACTAAACATTAAAAAAAACAAAAACAAAAAATCGAGTTCAGGGAGTGGTGCCTACTCAAGTCAATTTAATTTTAATAAATTTACTAATTTAGTTATTTAAAAAAAAAGATTGTAAAATATAATTTTTATTATTTTTTAAAATATTTTTTTAAACAAAAATTTTTTAAATTTGAAATTTATATGAATTTATATAATATTATTTAATTTTTATTAAATAAATAAAAATAAAAATATTCAAATTTATTATTAAAACTGTAATATTATATTAAATAACTATTTCTATGTAATACTTTTAATTTTTAAATAAAATTTATATTATTCTTAATTAAAAAAAAAAAAAAAAAAAAGGAGCAGTCGCCATATTGCAATACATTTCCTTTATGATCTTGAGGGATTATATCCACAGATTTTAAACCCATCATGTCTTCGATCTTCAGCAACATACATGGCCTGCATCATTTTTTGCATATAATTTTCTACACCCCACAGGACCCACCACTCGGTTTCCTCTCCTCTTCAATTATTATTATTTATTATTATTATTTTCTGGTTACCCTCTCCCCTTCAATTGATAAGTCACATTTATAAATTATCAACCAGAAACGTCAAGTCCTGCTGGATGCCAGTGCCCGCCTGCTTCAATTTCAAGTCCTCTTCGATAGATGATGCGGTGTCAGTTGATTTTTAAAATTTATTTTTTAAAATTTAATATTATTACACTAAAATAATATAAAAATACTAATAAAAAGTAATTTGAAGTGAATTAAAATTTAAATTTTACAAAAAAAAAAAAAAACGATTGCATGTAAAGACAAACGGTGCTTAATTCAACTTAATACATCAATTTTATTTCTAATTTTATATAATTGAAGAAACTTAGTTAGGGTTTTTCTCAATATATCATTGATTTACTAGAGATTGAGAAAAACTAAATTACTCATATTACATAATAAATAGAAAAAAAAAAGAATTTTGATAGAAAAAAATTGTCTCGTAGACTCGTATGATTGATGAGGTCCAAGGATAATTAATGCTTATATCAGGCTTATTGTGGTAAGAAAACATGAAAATCATCACATCACAAAAGTTCGGGTTTTGCTACCGGCTTATATCAGGCTTATGTTTTGCAAACGTCAGCTGGTATTTTTCTTTTTAGCTTGTTATATTTCATCCGAGTACTTTTAGTTTGAAAATTATAAACCAAAATTAAATTAGATATATTTGTCTTAACAAATGTTTTCCTATAATACAATGCAAATCAAAATAAATTATAAAATTTAATTTATAATTAATTTAATATTAAAAATTAAAGAAAAAAATAATTAAAAAAACATAAATCAACTTTATTTAACCTATCAAACATCTGACTCAGATAAAAAAAACACAAATCAAAATATGCATGATACTCTGACTTTGTGAAGAAATCATTCTTGCTATGAAAAACACTTCTCCATATATCCTAGCCACAAGCTTAACTATCTTCATCAATCTTTCTTTAACTTGCACTCATATGCTTCTCAATAAAAAAGATCTAAACGTGTTGTATATCTACTAAGATACAGCACAATCTTGAGCCTAGCTTTATCCTTGACCTTCATGATCTTTGTGCGAAGCTCACCTTTCATTTTAGCACTAGCATTCCAACTAAAAAATAAAATGATTGAGATCCGTTTGATCACCTAATGAGAAGATGAAAATAATAGAGTTTATCTTCAAAGATTCAACAAGAAAATGTTATACTTAAAAAATCTACTCGAATCAATTGCCACTAAGACCCTGATCAGTGGAGTCTACAACTACTTCTTATAGAAACACATATACACTTCTTTATAAGAATCTTTTTAATGAAAAATAAAAAACAAAGAATCATATTCGAGTAGAAGAAGTGTTACTATATAAAGACCATCATTTTCAAATAGTAGAATCTTCATAACACCATGAGTCTCCTATTAGAGCATAAAAGGAACATTTATGAGCATTTAATATTCTTCAATCTCCTAACAATACCTCTCATTATCACAGATGTTGAGGTATTAGTTGCTATCAAGGAAAAAGTCTTTGTGCAATACCCAACTCTTATAAGAAGTGGCTCAAACACAAGGAGCTCTAATAAGGTTTTTTTTTTTTTTTTCACTATGATCATAGACATGACACTTGTCATCACCTAATTTTAAATTTCTTAAAATTATCGTCTTTCCTTATAAAAAAATAATAATAATAATACAAAAATAATAATATAAAAAGGGTCAAAAAATAAAAATAAAATATAGAAGAATAAGTGACTTGGTTGGCAAGAATAGACTAGAGCAATCTAAATGTATAAATGAGAGATTAAGGGATACAATATTAGAAACTCAATTGCATTATTGAAGGACCTAAATGTGAAAGACAATGTAAATCAAAGGTTAACTTAAATGAATATTAAATGCGTTTACATAAAAAATAAAGTACGAGAATTTAATTTGATTTTTAATATGCTAATTTGATTTAATTATAGATATAATTAAAATTTTAATTAAGTTTAATAACTAATTTAGCCAAAATTAAAAAAAAATTAAATACAAGGGCTTAATTAAATTTTAATGAGTCAAATTAATTTTATTAAGAACTTAATTGTTGAAAAATTAAGTTTAGAAACCTAATTTGAGCTTCCTTGAAAATATTAGAATTTAAAAGACCAAATTTAACTTTAACAAGCTTAATTAGATGATATTATTGGTGGAATTACAAGAAAATCAAAGTTTAGAAAAGTCAATTAAAAATCAAATTTAAAATTTTTAAAACCAAATTTAAAATGAAAAATTATTCTAAAAAATATTACACATCACATTATCATCAAGAAATCAGCTCACTGTATCATACGAAAAGAGCTTTTTGTCATCCCCACCAACCCCACCTGGGCTTTAAATACAATAGATGACATTAACCCATATGTATCGTGTTCTGGTGAATGAATATCAGCATGTCAAGTACCACCAGCAACACTGTTTTATTGGTATGAGGGAAGGGTGTGAAGGGGTTTTAAAGGAGTAGAAGCGTGCATGAATCAGAAAGTCGAACAGTACAGGTAGGGATGAAGCAACTTTTTACACCATCAGGCCAATTCTCTTCCTCCGTGCATCAATTCAAGAATTATGGCCTACTTGGGTCGCCTTCTGTATGGGTACAAAATATCATCCACGCTATCTTTTACGTAATTCCCCACTCTTCGCATGTTTCTGGCCACCCCTGATGCGACCAGGTTTGCATTTCTCGTATACCTGCAGTTTTGTACGAGTTGGATATTTAATGTTCATTCATTAATATATTGAAAAACATTATTAACTGTTTGCTTGCCTGCTCAGGAAGTCATCTGCTGCAGAAATCACAGGTTTCTGTGCTCGGGGCTGAGGTAATTCACGTCGAGGCTGAAGCTGAGGTAATTCACCACCATCTTCGAGAAAACAATTGCCAACAATTAAATGGGTCAAATATGGACAATGAAGTGATTTACCATTCCAGAAAATGATTGAACTAAAAGAATGTCATTGATGCCTTAAGGAAGTATCAAAGAATGCATCAATTTTGAGAAAATGGTCATATTTCATTTTTCATTATCCAAGTTTACCATCAAAAAGGCCCTCGCACAGTTACAATTCCACCAAAGTGGTTCCTAAGAAGGTAAATTCTGAGACCATTTTGCGGTTTAGAATGAAGTGCTGTTCTTGAAGACCATAATTTGACAAATGTAGATCCCAACTGTCATGGCCTGGCCAATGAGTAGCATGGAAACATATTCACTGTTGAGGTCAAGAGCTTACTGAAGCATGTTGCATTTTTTGTGCTTCAATATCTTGTTGTAAGGACAAATTGACCCAAAAAAAGGAAAGAAGAGAGAACATTATCAGAATGTAACAGAAATGAAGATTCATCCAATAAAAAGTGAATGGGGTCCTCTGATAGGATTTGAATGACAGAAAGAACATATTGTTTTAGTATACAATACGATGATGATGACTAGCATAGCCCTTGATTTTAACCTTACAAGAGAATTGAACCATCAGCTTTGTACATCCGAATAACTTGGGACAGAAAAAAAAATCCAGGCCCTACAATTTGCACATCAGGAAATGTGCCTGGAGAACTTGACATCACTAACGTGTACATGAAATAAGAGGCAGCATAACCACAACGACTTGCTTACCTTCTTTGTGGTGGATATGAGCTGGAGCAGAAGCACTATCTTCAGAAGCAACTCTTCTATCCACTAAAAGCTGCAAAAACTTGTGTTAGTCAGATTATCAAAAAAGCAGATAAACATGAGATGATAGTACTAATATTCTATTCCCGCTCAAGCAACTTGTCACATGGCCAGAGACAAATTCAAGAAAGCAAGTCACACCAAAGGTTCACAAGTGACAGAAGACATATTCAACAGGTAGTAGTAGTCATGACGAGAGTTACTGGGAGAGTTACCAACAACGATTATGGATGGAGTATGATGATCACTATACAACTTGAAAGTTACTTAAAACAATAACTGCCATGAAAGTTAAAGGCATAGGCCACCTAATAATTATAAAGACGGGTGCACACATGCAGAGAGAGAGAGTACCTCCAGACCCACACAGACAGGAAGTTCTGTTTTTGCCACTTGCTTATCAGTTGAGAGGTCTTTATTGGCATAAACAGAGTAACCAGCACAACCATAATAAAAATCTATAAGAGTCCGCCCATCTTTTGAAGCTTCATCCTCAGATTGCCCAACATAATTAGGAACTGACCATAAAACCAAGATATCAGCACATATCAAAAGGCCTTGATATTCAACAGCAACAACATGCATATATAACTACTGGAATTGTCAAACATCTTGGAACTCAACCATGCAAAAAGTCAAAGCAATGTCTTTTCAACACAATTAGCAATGGCAGAGTAAGGAATTCCTTCCATATAAAATTACTCTAGGAGACAATTAGATCTCCTGACTCTCAGTATGTCATGGTGAACAACTCATACCGTCATCATCTACACTAGAAATAAAACAATGCATGATATTCCATGCATTAAGCATATAATCTCTTGCATAATCTGACCTCCATCATATTCATTACATGCCTTAATACAACTGAATTAATTTTTACACTCAACTAATCAATAACAGAAGTTACATTGATAATCTAAACTTTATAAGAGTGATAAGGGACCTAACCAGTCATTAAAGTATGGAAAAGATCATGCATTGCTTTAGTGTGTGTTTGGCATTGTAATAGATTTTCCGGTTGTGGTTTGAAAAACATATGTTCAAGAAAATCACTTTTAGCTGTGTTGGTTGGGTAAAAATATGTGTTTAGTTAAAATTACAGATGAAATTATTGTTGAATAAAAAGCAATTAAAAGATGTTTGGTTAAAACTACTGTTGAAAATATTGTTAATAATAAAATGATTAAGAATGACATGTAGTTTCGTGGTTTTGAATTATATTATTGTGCATTGGATTATTAATACATCATATACAACAATGCAACATTAAGGTCCTACTTTTATTATTCCATTAAATTAGCTGCAATATCAACATGAACATAATCCACTCGAGAAGGCCTTTAGTATCCATGGCTTTGCAAGTATGTAACAACATCGGTTAAAAAATCTTCTCCTCTTGAGCTAACACTTAGGTAATTAGAGACTTGAAAGTTGGTTGGCTGTGTTAGTCCAAAATAAAAGAAATGAATAACACTGATATGCTTAGGGTATTTTTGTTAGTTACCAAAAAAAATAATCCAAGAGTTACTTGGAATTTTGAAAAAAGATACTATCCAAAAATTGCAATTCAAGAAGTTTGTTTGACTATGAAACTTGACAAACATCTTCATTCATGTATACTAATGCTTTCCTAGCTATACTTCTTACTACCTTTCTAGCATCCATCAATTTCTCTTTAATTACCTCCCATTTTCTGTTTTCAACAATGCATGATACAGGCAATCTCAAAACAGAGTAGCCCCAAAACAAAATCACATCCTCTAAAGTAATAGTAGCTTCTTCCCATGGAAAAAAAAATGAATTGGTGTTAGATCACCATTTTTTCTGATAAAACAATAATTAACTTAAGCCAATAATAGCATTGAAGGTTTGAACTTTAAAAATACTCAACGAAGCCAAGTTCAATAAGGTAGAATGCTAAATGCTCAAGCTGGCAACAAAAGTGAATATTAGATTAATAGATTTAAATTGCTATTGACAATAGTACATACAAGAATGCATGACTTTATTACTTAAGAATCTAAGATCATCTGTTGTTGACTATCCATTATCTAACCTTACTATGACTTGACAACCTGGAAAATGATAGTCAATAGACACAAGCAACATAAAGAAAATTATATTAACAACTAGTCGGTTGCCAATAGAAGAAGTGAACAAGGAATGGGAACGAGATCAATAAGGTAAAAGTCAACCCACCATTCAAGCGCCTAGTTTCATCAGCTCCAAGTCCCAAAACAAACTAAGAAAGGAACTTACAGTGGAAGAACAGCAATCAAGTAAGAAAAGATTTGACTTTTATCTTTCTTGTTGTGTTTATTATTTCTCTTCATATGATTTGAGAAGAGCTAAAGGGTGCTTGAGCGAAAACTTTAGCAAAAGGTTAGTGAGGGTTGTTTTGGGTATGTGTATTGTCAATGGTTCTCTCTCTCTCTCTTTGTCGACAAGGTCTCGCTGTATTTTCAACAGTTCTCTCTCTGCTTTGGAAAAATAAACTTGACAAGAGAAATTAGTAAATGAGGTCGGACCTCAGTAAAAGCAACTTAAAGTTGCTTCACAATAACTAGGGCAGACCTCAGTTATTGGTGGGACCCACTAGTTAAACCACAACTTCTTATAATTAACCAAACACTATGTTTTTTGTGGTTTAGAGGAAAAGCAAACACCAACTCACTCTCAAACAGGCCCTTAGGTTGAGTCAAACAAAAATGACAAACATATCTAGCTTACTTTTCAAAATAGTTAGCAAAGGCAGTGTAGGAATTTCTGCCAATAATAGATGTCTTTAGAAATCATCAGCATCGAGTTGTTTTCTCTAATCTCCCAAAAACAATTAGCTCTCCCAGCTCTCAGAATATCATAATGAGAATGTAAAATAAAACAGTACAAATAGATCAATGCAGCTCAATTGAAGCATTAAGCATAGAGAACACATTTCGTTCACTTTGGATTGGGACTGGAATGGGAATCACTCAGCAACTTTGTTTAGTCCAACCAATAATGATTCAGATAATAACAAAACGTACTTCTATTTGGAACAGAATCGGGAAGAATCCTGTTTCCCATTTCATTCCCAATTCCTTAGTGGAAAAATATGAGCCATAATCAGTGAAAAACAGTAAATAAGCTCAGGAAGGATATCATTTCCTACACCCTTTATCAGTTGCTCCAACACCAAGAAGATTGATTCCCAATGTCTGCATTTCGGAACACTGAACTGAATGTCAGCCATAATGTCTCAAATTAATTGGATTACAATCTTATTAGTGACTTGCCTTGCTGCAACCAAATCAAATTTTACACTCAGATGATCAAGAAAAAGTGCATTGATATTCCTAACCCTTATTCATTCAAGTAATAAAAATCATATATCTTTCAAAAAAAATCTATAATATAAGCATTTTCTTGTTCAACTTTATGCCATAATCAAGAGTTTCGATCACCTAATTTCTTCAAACACGAGGAGAGACTGACACCCATCAAACCTCTCAAATTTTGAAACCAATCACACTTCTCTAAACACCACGAAATAAAATAAAAACCCAAATTTGATTCCTATAAGCTTTCCAAAAAAAAACCCACCTTCCCTTTTCTCTCGTTATTTTCAAGAACCCAAAAACAAAAAAACCACACCTAACCTTCCCTTTCCCTCAATAATTCACAGATTCAATAAAAAAGAAACCATTGAAACTCCAACAAGTCGACAAAACATAAAACAAACTTCAATAAAGAATGGTAACTGTAAATGAGAAAACTAACTTTGAGGGAGAGAACGAGGGATTCCAATACAGCGAGGATTGATGCCGTTTGATTTGAGTGCTGAAGAGTAATAAAGATACCCTTTGCATGATTTCCCTTTCAAATTAGAACCTCCTCCTCCTTCGTTTTGGATTTGTTTTCGTTTCTCAGTTTGCTTTTTCTCTTCTTCTCCCCCTTCTCGTTTACTACTTTCCATGCCGATGCCGATGCCGATCTCTCTTCTCTGTGTTGTTCTTTTGTCTGTTCTCTCTCTTATTTGTTCGGCCAAATTGTAAAAACTCCCAAACAAATACCCTTAAATAACAAATCTTTGGTTTTCCACCCTAAACATCATGATTTTTTCAATGTGCTCTTTTTCTACCCTGAATAATATGATTCTTTTCAATTTGCTCCTCCATTGGAATTACGTTGAGAAATTGAAGGAAAAAAACCCATTTATATCATCTCAGTTATTTTTCCCATTATCTGTATAAGCATGTTTTCCCATTACCTGCATGGCAAGGAGCATTCGCGAACCCACTTGTCCTAATTAAAGGTTGGTTTGTTTTGCTTAAATAGAAAATGTTTTTTAGATTTTTTTGTTTATTTTAAAAAATTATTTCTTAGAGAAAAAAAAAATTGTATTTGTTTCCCCTAAAATATTTTATAATTAATATTTAAATTTATTTTATTTACTAGAAAACATTTTTAATACATAAAATTCTATAAAATATTTTAGGAATAATAATCTGTTTATAATATTATTATTATAAAATTATATAAAATATTATCTAATTATTTTAACTATCATTATTTAATTAAAAAATATGTTACATGTATACTATTTTTTAATAATAAAATATTTTACACAAAACAAATAAGTCATCTTCAAATTATTTCGAGGGTGCATCCCTCGTATTAAATTGGATTGATACATATAAGAAAAATTAACATTTTTTTTTTAAATTATCCACAAGAGTACTTAAATCTATAAATTAAGAAGAAAGCATACCTCCTCAATCACCAGACCAACCCAACATAATGGCCTTTGGAATCTTTTATTTTTTTCTTTTTTTTCCGTCAAAATGAAAATAAAAAAAACGTTATGAGTTGTTATTAAAGTTTTTAATTTTTTTCCAAATAATCAAGTCTTGCTAGAATACTTTGTGAGATTTTGTGTCACTTTCATTCAAAGAAAATCCGTTTTTTTATTATTATTATTCATGTGGGGTATTGGACCAGAAATTTATGGATTTTTTAAATTATACGATATAATATTTAATGTATGGATTAATCGAATCAAATATTCTGATTAAAAATCCATGCTTTTATGTATAGCTACGAATTACTAAGATTATCATAACTCCTTTTCCTTTTTGTTTCTTTTACAAAAGTCCACAAAATACTCCATATTTAAACTGGGGATTTTCTTGACAAAGTCTTCATCCATTCAATCAGAGTGTAATAAGTTTTCGTTTGTTTTTGCTGTCGTAACACAGCGGTGAAATCATGAATTTACTGCTTTAACTTTTATGCTGAAGAGTTATATCTCACAATAAACACAAAAACAAAAGCAAAAATAAACATTTTATATACCTAATATTTTTTATTTTTTAAAGTTACATTTGAAATAATTATACTATATGTCATAATAAACAATGATCGTTTTCTTAACATTAATTCCTCCGGTCCGGTGGAAAAGTCACTCTCTCCGTTCACGAGGATACTAGGGCTTCTGAAAACAGGATAATAAGCATCCAGTTCAAGCTGTTCCAAAATCTGTTGCGTTGCCCATAGACATGAAGAGTGGCCTTCAGTGAGATAAAGATTGTAATGAAAAGCAAAATTGCAATGGAAGGGAGGGAGAAAAGTAAATAAAACCTTTCATTCTGAATCCCTGGAACGTCAGTTGGTTGAGTTCCAGCAGTGAGTAGAGGCTATTGGTAGAAACTAGACGTTAGTTTCCACAGTCAGATAATTATTTGTCTAGAAAACAAAGACTTCAGACTAAGAGCATCTCTTCTACTTATTGATGATGGCGGTATTTCTCATCACTATCCTACGCGGGAGAGCATGCCTCTTTTTAGTCGGGTCATCCTCCTCTATTCTCGATCAAAGCCACCGTCAAGGCTGTTGTTGCTGCCACTATTAATTGCTATCGTGCTACTATTCATTGTTGATGTGCTGCTATGTGTGTTCATACTAGCTATCTTGGTGTGGTAGCGTTGTGGTGCATGGTGGTGGTGGCCGCATTTGTGGGTTTGAGGTGAGAGAAAGGCATTAAAGGGTGATGTTGTTGACGCTTCCATGGCTTATTAGGTTGGCATGCTGCTGCTGGATGTGGGATTACTAGTGGTGCTGGTGCCGGCAAGGTTTGGGAGCTGTTTAGTGGTGGTTAAGGTGGCCTTTCGGTGCCTGAAACTGGCGAGGTTTAGGAGGCTGTTTTAGAGTTAACATTGCTATGTTTATGTTTATAGTGTGTTTGGAGGTGTGGTTTTGATTGATTTATAATTTTTTTTATTTTTTAAAAATATTTTTCAAACATAATACAAAATACCTTCTTAATTTCAAATGTTGGCGATTGGGAAATGGTTGTCAATTGTGGTTGTTGGAGCTTGGAGTGGAAGAGAGGAAGAGGACCGGATAATGGTATTTTTTATGGTGGCTGTTGGTTCTATGATGATGGTGGTCAGCATGGTGGAGAAAAGGAGGTTGGCTGCTGGTGAGATGGGTCAACGGAGTTGCAGAGTTTCTTTTTCTTTTTTAGGGTTTTTTTTCCTTTTTTCTTTTGTATATTTGGTTTTCTGGCCCACTTTAGTCCCTTTTTTTTTCCTGTTCTAGATGTTCGCTCCCTTTTCTTTTCTTTTTTTCTTTTTTTGCTCAAGCTCATCATTTTTTGCTTTCTATTTTTTCAACTAGCATGATTTTTCTTCGCTTATTTTCCTTATTTTCTTTCTTCTTTTTTTCACTCTTTTTTCGCTTGATTTTTTTTTTTTTTTGCTTTTCAAATTTTTTCATCATTTTCTTGAAAGCTTCGTATGAAATACTAAGAATAATGAAATGGTCAAAAGTTTTTTTAAAAAAAAAATGAACCAAAATGGCACTGAAATACATTTTTTTGAGTTTCTGTATTTCTTTGAAAAAAAGTTTGAGGAAAATAAGGGCAAAGAACAGTTTATGACATTAATAATTAATATGTTATAATTAAATATATTAGTAAATAATATAATATAACAATAATTAAATTAATAAATTCCCTTGAATGATCGTTATACGTATCATAAATTGTCTTAGACACCACAATTAGCCATGTTTAGAGATAAAGAAGATTAGATAAATCTATTATTATGTTTTAACCAATTAAAAAAAAGCACCTGATCGATTAAATATCTATATTTTCAATTTCAATCAATTGAGTATAATATTTCCAAATTTTTTTTAAAAAAAAAAGGAAAAAAAAAAAGAGAGAGCTTAAAAGAGAGAGTGGGATGGGAGATGATATTATAATAAATAAAATGATAATAACAACTTATGTAATAAAGAAAAGCAGTTAATCAATTAAGATAATTTTTTGTAATTTCAAAAATTTTACTCAATTAGCTGAAATTATATATATATTCGATTAACCGAATTGATAATTAAAAAAAAAAAAAAAAAGTTAGGATGCAGTGGTGAAGTTGAGAGGATGCAAATAGTGAGCTTGGCCAAGAAAACATTAAATCGTGATTTTGAGTTCTAACAGTGCCCCAAGATAATAATAGAAATGAGAAAATTACCAGTCCGTTGAGCATGCAGCTCTAAGCTGGAGTATCCAAAGAACAAATATGCATTTATGCCAGCTGAATTCTCCAAGTACAAGTTAAATTAGGACAATGGCAAGGGGGCAGGCAGGGGTTGCTGATACAAATTGTGATTGCAGAATTAAATGCACGCAATTTCCTACGGAAAAGTGGAGGTGTGGAACCAAAATATCATGGGTGCCAATAACTACATGATGCTCCCTTCTTGCAGTATCCGCTTTCATAAAATTTACAAACTCGCTGCCCTTTGGGCGGGGGTCTATATGTACTAGCTCCATTTCCATCACCACCAAACAATGGCTGCTTGTTCCAAGAAGACCTGTCCCTACCAAAACCAGAATCTCTCTCTCTGCTTTGGAAATGATTACGGTGGTCTCTTGGACCAGAAAATCTGTCCCCACCATACCTTGGTTGGCTTCCCCAACTGCCTGATTTGCCTGTAGAATTGGCTGCACTCGTCTTAGCATGTTGCTGAATTGTGCCATGACCATTTCCCCAAACCATGTTCGTATTTCCTTGAGCTACTCTTCCCTTTACTGTTCCCCGACTAGCATCTTTGTTGGATGGTGTAGGTTGTTGAACGTCAGAACCTGCTTCCAATTCACTAACCGTGGATGGAGTAGTAGGTTGGATATCCGAACCTGATTCTCCCTGGTTACCAGCTGATGACGCTGGAGGCTGTGTTTCTGAACCTCTTACCCGTTGGTTAACTGAAACATCTTTTGGCTTCATATTACCTTCCACTTCAGGACTTGTAGAAGAATGTTCACTGAAGCTCTTTCGAGGATTCGGAGCATCAGTCCATGATAAATCAAGTGGTTCATCTGTCAAAGTCGACTGAGAAGGCCTTCGAGATTTCTCTAGTGGTTCATCTGTAATAGTGGACTGAGAAGGCGTGCAAGATATCTTATGTGATTCATTGGCTACTGTCAACTGAGAAGGCATTAGAGATACACCAAGTGGTTTGTCTATTACAGTAGGTCGAGAAGGCATGTGACATAACAACAGTGCTTCACTCCCTACAGTCAGCTGAGAAGGGATTTGCATATCAGCAGTGGAGCTGAATGCATCACTTTTGCCTGGATCAGGTGCTGGGCTAAACCCCTCAACAGGACTAAAGCAATCATCATCATAACCTCGTGTCAATTCCCCAGCAGAGCACAATTTCGAAGTTGGGGAAGGCAAACCACCAAGAGACTCCATCGCTTCAACTTCTGCCAATAGGTCTGAAACAGATTCATCTACTAAAGAGCAGAACTCTGCAGGTTCAGGAATGATGGGCTGCCAATCAGGTGCATCAATCACTGGGTGGGTGGGGGGAGTGTGTGTCAATTGGCCACTATCTGGAGTCAGTGTAGCAGCATGATCACTGCCCCCATCTGTAGGTTTCAGTGAAGAGGTGGACACATGATTGGAGTCCCATTCCTCAACAGGTTTAGCAGGAGCAGGCGAACAGCCGCCCCATTCACTGGCTACTCCAGCTAGCTTTGCTCCACCAACCACTAAACTGGAAGCAGTACTCCAGCAAGGTCCTGAATCTAGAACAGGAAGCTTTGAAGTAGTGTGGTTGCTTTCAACAGCCTGTCCTTGCTTCGGTGTTGGACAGGGCAAATCAAAGAACTCCATTTCCTCATTCTTCTGCGATGTTTCAACAGACTTCGTCCCAGAAACCAAAGTAGAGTTGGAATCCCATCCGCTTGAACTTTTTACAGGGGGTCTCCAGTTCTGTCCAGAAGACTGGTTTGAATAACTCTCACTATCAGCCTGTCTATCATCACTTTTGCCAATATTATTTTTACCTTCAGGGGTTTTGAGTGAATTCCCATTTACATCACTCAGATCATAAATCCGTTTTTCATCCTCATGTTCTTCCTTTACCTGAAGTGATGGAGTTTCACCGAGCTTTCCAGAAGACGGAAACAAGGAAAGTGAATTAAAAATATTGGATTGATTAGACGAAGCCTTGCAGCCCTTGGACAATTCCAAAAGTTGTAGAGCAAGTTGCGCCTGTCCATTGTTAGGAATGGTGACATTCATAGCTGTAGTCCAACTTGAAGAATGGGCATCCCATGCATTGCTTCCTAGAAGCTCATCATCATCATTACAATTGACACTTGCATTGTTTTGCACTGACTTCCAGTTGTTTATATTTTTATTGTCTAACTGAACGGCATCAATACTCTGATTCATACCAAATTCATGCATTTTATCTTTATCAGAAGCAACTGTTGCTTCTTGTGCAAGTGAGGAGCGGTTATGGGACAATGCTGGCTCTTTATGGAATCGTCCAACCAATGCATTGGTCAAAAGAATAGGGTCATCTGGTTTCTCATTTATCTTCCACACTCTCAAATCATGAGGGAAAAGCCCACTTGTACTCCATTTACGTAGTTGGGCCATAGCAAATGGCCCTTGAGTTTTTCCAGTTGGATCCTGATAGTGCCACAGTTTGTCTGTCTCAATATCAACCAATTGCTCTCTTCCTGTAGAAAGAGGAGGTGGTACATTTCGTGATGCAACCCCAGGATAAGATCCACATTGTACAGCTGCTTCACTATTCCAATCACCAGTCATCAAGCCAGTAGAAGCTGCCCTGTTCTTTGATGTATTCTGCCCATTCAGCCCAATTTGTTCTCCTCCTTTATTCTGCATGGACTCGCTCACTCTCTCATGAACCAGGGTAGTGCCATCTCTATCCACATAAAATGTTGTGCATATATCTCTACTCTGTTCAGTAGACCAAGCTGAATTCTGTGGACTGTTTCCTCTGTCACTAGAGTTGAGTTCTGCTCCATTTCTACCAGCACTAGCATTTCTTGTTCTTGCATGGTCACCTGCAAAAATGCCAGTAAAGTTATCTCCAACTGAACTCTCTACATAGACAACTTCAAACATAACTGCCAATCACAAATTATTCAACACCAAGAAGTTGTAGCTAGGAACCTTGTTTCTTCTTGTGTGAAACTCCAGCATCTTCTTCAGATTCATAACTTGAGTTGATACTTAGATCAGTATGTACATAGGGAATCTCAAGCAACCTGCGCTGACGTTCTTCAGGTGACTTAAGAATCTCTAATTTCTCCACACATTCTCTAAGCGTGCAACATGGTTAAGGAATGGTACACTGGTAATCAATTGAAACATTCTACAACACTCTCAGTTGCTAATGTTAAAATGCTAATTGAAACCTTCTACAACGCTCTCGGTCAGTTGCTAATGTCAATATGCTATTATGTTCTCTGTTTGATTGCCAGGGGAAAAAAAGGAATGATAAGTAGGGAAGGCTTTGGTTGATGTCATGCGACAACAGCTGAAATTCCAGTTCATATCAAACAAGCATGCCAAGCAATTGACAAGTAATAAACTTCATGAACAAGACAAGAAAACTAAGATGTAGAAATGGATGAGCTTGCAAAAACAAAAAAACAAAAAAAAAAAGAGTAAAGGACAAGCCTGTTGAATTTTTCAGGAACATGTGACTAATTATTTGTAGTACCACCTTGACATCAAGTATATGACCACCAATCCAGCTCATCACCCTCACCCTAGTTGCAATTTTCTTATCATCCACGAAATAAAGGCAGAAATTTTTCACTAGAGTAAATTTCTATATGTATCATCGAGGCAGAACATGTTTGATGATGAAAACCAGTAAATAAGCTGATCAAACATGGTAAAAACCAGAACCCAAAAAGGAACACAATTTCATACAGCAAAGGATATTCTTTCCTATGCCCTTTTTCACTAGCTCGGTCACGAAGATGATTAAGCCTTAATATCTCTGCTTCCAGATGCTGGATCAAAAAAGTATGACCACATACAAGAGAAAATCAGGATCATTAATTGCACTTGATAGTTTAAAGAAACACAAAAGTGAAACCATGATACCGCTGTACAAAACATTAAATCTATCATTGCAATTTGGGTTATATGTATCCACATAAATATCAGGACAAAACTTACATCACGAACTTTGACATCCTGAATCGCCATGGCTCTCTTCTGTATCTCACCCTATAACCAGGAAAGTACCTTGTGACAAAGGGGCACATATATTTAAGCTGAAATATAGAAGTGAACATGACAGAAACACTCACCACTGTAAACGGTTTGATAAGCCCACATTTTATACTCTGACTAACACGTTTGCATTCATCCTGGAAACATAGTTAACACATCAAAAATGAATAAAAACTCGTACATTTCTATTCACAAAAACAGCTTCACCTTATAACTCCTTTCATGTGTCTGGTCGTGGTAGGGTCAGCAAAAGCAAGTCTAAAGCCAAAAAAAGCATGTTCGGGTTGTTTGGTTACCTTTTCCAATCAAGCTTTTAGCATTACAGGAACAGTCAAAACACAAATATTGTTTCTGACAGTGGTTTCCAGAACTCAACTACAAAAACACACTTTATCTACTATATATATTTGTTGCATTAAACAGGCTTTTAACGCCGGCTGGGGGCACACATTACAACATGATTTTGAATCAGAAAAGAGGTTCCAAGAAATGGCAGATCTACTCACTCTATCAATAACCAAGCCAAACCTTGTGTAAGGGATTTGCATTTTTTTTATTGATTCCTACAGAATTGATATAAACATTTGTCTAATTAAACTGGAATTTTGTAGTATAGACTACATTATTACTGTGTCATTCAAAATCAAAAGAGGAATGTAAATGATGCACCAGCTATTATGAAGCCAGGTAAACATCAGAAAGAACTGCTCCTCACATTTATGATAGGTAAATATCGGAAAGAAACCATTCCTCACAGATTGCATGATAATCCAGGCGGAAAAAAGCATGAAACTAGGCTTTTGCACATTCATCAATACTTATAGAGTAAGTTGATGCAGAAACCGGAAAATGATTGGTCCTTGTGTATTTTATCTGGTTCTAGAATTCAGGGGCATTTCTATGTTCTAAAATCTGCTGAAATGTTCTAAAATTTCCAAGTTAGCTGGAAATTTGGGTTTCATTTTATATTTGGTACCTTAATAGTCCTAAAATAATTAAGTTTATTGAGATTTTTCCTAGTCTAAGAATTAATTATGTTTTCTTGCTAGGAGTTTTAAATTTTTACAGGACTAGGAGTACTAAAACTCCAAAAATTAGTTAAGTGGTCTCTTATTATCAATTCAACCATTTCAAAGAAATTTCTAGCAATAGTGCTTTATAATTTTGTGATTACATCAATCTTAGGTGTAACTCCTAAGACCCTAGATTGGATGCTTAGGCTATCCTCCTCTCAGATGTGTTTCATAAAAATCCTTCCTTCCATCTTACTCACAAATTCCAGCAATGAAACTTCATTATTCAAACCTTTAAGCAATCATTACCCTTTAACCATCCCCGCATTCATATTCAACCAATTACACAGCAATTAACCATCGAAAGATCAAATCAAAACTACAGTCATTCACATTACTGTTCACAACCCTAAACCTAAGTTCAATAGCTTTCTTGCGTCAGCAGTCCCCTCACACTTTGTTATTCCCCCAAGCACCTATACCATGTTTCAAAAAACACACCTTTACATAACCCTAAAGACACCCTTAGTTATGTTCATTCAAAATTCCAAGGTTGAAATTAGCATTGATACATCCACAAAATTCTGTATGACAATTTCATCATTGAGCATTGCACGTCAAGAGAATACTCGAAATGGTTTAAGAAAAACTAAAAAAACTGTAAGCAGTAAAGTAAAGAGAAGAGTGTCCAGAACTAGAAAAGGAAACACGTATTTGGGGTGGTGTGTTAGTCACCTACTCACCTCTGAGAACTCCTGGTTTGAAATCCCATCAATTGATATGACCTCCTTCTTATCCAAATTTAATATTTCAAGCATGATATCAGTTGTTCTTGTGCCGAATTTATATGATTCAGCAACCTTATTGGTACCTGCAGAAGGAATCATCAGTGACTTGCTAATTTGTCAAGCGTATATTATATTAAACCATGTCTTTTTCCTCCTCTTGATAAAGAATTTGGGGCACTGGTGATATGAATTATACCTACAACTTGGACAAGCCTATACGAATCTTCCTTTTGATCACCACCAGAAGTCCTGATTCGCACAAAAGATCCAACAACCTTTTCATGAAATTTTCCAGCATCATCCATTAAGTTCTCCATCAAACCACGCTTCAAGTAGAGCAAGCTCATATTGTGAACATCAATTGCTGCATATTCCTCTGGATTAGAATTAATCTGTGGTCCTCTCCCATCTGTCCTTTTACGTGTTTTACGCCTTTGATCACTACCTGACATTAGTTGACTGTCATTATTTCTGACAGCCTCAACCTGGCCACCAACAGCATCAGAAATTCTCATTGCAGCAGTTTCATCATCTGATGGAGATTCTTCTTTTACAAGAAAGTGGTAATCAAGAAGCTTCAGCATTTCAAAATGACCTACACGTTCTTTTCCAAAGAGCTTTATAAGCCTTGCATCACAAACAATGTGACTTTTCTGGCGAGGATCACGAAGATTGTTTCTTTTTACATATTCTAGCAGAAGACTCTGGACATCAAATTGAGAAAGCACCGACATATCCCCATTTTTCATGTGTGAAACAAACTCCAAGAGCCCCTTTGTTGCCCACAATGTGCCTTCAGGCAGATGCATGACTTGGTCAACACGTGATTTTTCCAAAAAAAGAGTGTTCTCCTCAGCGTGCAACTTTGTTTGGTCCATTTTTCTTCTCTTGGCATGAATCGCTTCCACATTTCCACAGTAGCTGTTTGAAAAGGAGCCTTTATTATCATTACCGTGCCATAATTCACCTGGTGGCTCCTGCTTATGAGCCATCACACCAGCTCCAATCCAGGAGTTTTTAGCTTTAGGTAGCTCATCTCCTTTCCAAGGATTTTTAGCTTTAATTAGCTCATCTACTGTTAAAGATAGCTTTGCTTTTAAGTAAATCCAGTAGACCTTGAAGAGATACTCCCAGCTAGTTTTGTCATCAAAATCCACTTGAACCTGCATAGGTTATACACGAGAAAATACCAGAAATTGACAGAATCAGATAGTGAAAAAGAAAAGAAAAAAAAAAACCACTATTAACTACAGACCATGTCTCTCCCTGCCCAAAGGACATGAACAACCAAACTGTGACGATACGGTGAAAAAATAGGAGTTGTGCTGTTCAAAGTTGAATTCTTCTAAGATCCATTGCTCATTTGAAGTGAATAAAAGAAATTCCATTCACAGCTTTGCAGAAGGATGTAAACACGAACCATTATAAACAATATACATGCTAGACAAAGGAAACAGTATAAACCCAAGACAAAGGATAGCGAGGTGCCAAAAGACACTGAAGAGTTCATATAATCTTATCATTAATGCTCTTTCACAGTGCAATTAAGACAAGAAAGCTAGCTAAACTAGAATAAGATGAAGCATTTAGCAACTAACATACCATCTCCTGATTTCCTGTTGCAATATTTTCAATCAGCATTATAGTTCTTCACAGTGCAATTAAGACAAGAAAGCTAGCTAAACTAGAATAAGATGAAGCATTTAGCAACTAACATACCATCTCCTGATTTCCTGTTGCAATATTTTCAATCAGCATTATAGTTCTCATGCATGTACCACAAAATCCTTTATTCCCTCGGACACACAAATAATCAGCATCTTTTGTACATCCTTTGCACAAAGAGTATGTACATGTGTAACACATATAATGTGAAGCCTTCTGACAACTGCTGCAAATATGCCACCCTGAAAATATGCCATAGTAAAAGCATGAGATAAATGATAAGGCTCTAGGATTGGTGGAACTAAGTTAACAGTGGAAATCAGAAATGGTAACTTTGTACAAGATGGATTGTGATCATGACTACTATAAAAAAATAAATGATTATGTTACGCATATGACATCGACTGAAACATTCGCTAACCATGACTGCTCTACAGAAACGAGAATCCAAGCACATATGGAATTGCAAAGACATGGATTGACACGTTTATTAACCATTTCTACTATAGAAAATACAAGAATGCAGCCAAACATTGCATGCATCAGGCATCAGTCAACATGTTTAATGAACCGTGACTACTTTAGAAAAAAACAAGAATCTGATCAAAAATGGAAACTACAACGGAAAATCAACATTACCATTCATTAACATACAATTTTAGTCATTTGGGCTTCAAATGTCGAGGTTGGGTTGGATAGTGTCGTACTACAAAAATATGCTCACCCATGTAGGCAAACCGAAATTCTTACTTCTGAACTAAATCATCATTCCTGCCAATAAAGACCCGCCCATTGCATGCACATGCAACATTAAGTCATACATTTTGAACTAAAACCTCATCCCGTCCAATAATAACCCACAAACACACTGCCCCCTACGTTTCACTTTGATATTATTGAAATCCATAAACTAATGCAATGTTCGCCAACGCAGGAACAAACCTTCAAAAACAAGCGAAATAAATTCCATGAGACTTACTACATTTACTAAAACATACCACAGTTCCATTTAGCCTTCGATCGAAAAAATGCCTCATCCCTTTTGATACAAGCCGGATGGTATGCCTTCGGACAACCCCTACGTATAAACGGGAAACAGTTAAACCAAGTCAATCGCTACAGCCAAACCCACACGGTCAATAAAAAAACTAAACCACCATTTAATCCCAAAGCTCACAAACTTTCAATTTTTATCCCCTCATTTAAAACAAAAGAGAGCACATTCAATCGAAACCAAACGCTTTCCTCCTTTCTCAACCAAAGCTTCAAGTTATAGTTTTGTTTGGAAACAACGGAAAAAAGAAATTCAAGATTAGCAAGCTCACCGGCGATCACAAAGAACAAGACTACCACCATCAAAACAAATAAAACAAACATCCTCTTCATCTTTCTTCTTCCTCTGCGCAGAGAAAGCAGGCGGCCCTAATTTCCCTTGAATTTTAGGCGGCCGACCTCGCTTTCGCTTGCCCGTAATGATTTCCGCAATTTTCGAGTCATTTGTAACCTCTACGACGGGCACGGTATGTACTGATTCTCTCTTAGACAAGTCCACGTCAGAAGTAGCTGCGGTGACTGGAGCTCCAAGGAGCTGTGAACCATCCATTTGTGGAGTTGTTTCGCATTGATCGATGCTCATAGGATCAGAAATCGGTAAGGAATTATCAAAAAGTTTAGGCGCATCTTCTTCGGTCCCATCTGGAATGGAAGGCCTGTAGTCTTCTTGCTGTTGTCGCATGTGCTGAATTAATTGAATTGCGAGAAATTAGTGATTGTGTCGCTCAGTAGGAGAAAGATAAAAGCCCTAGGTTTTGTTCTTGAGATTTTTGGAGGGGTTGGGGAAAGGAGAGGGTGGCCTCTAGGACTAGTGGGAGCACATGAGAATAGACTTGGGTGGAGATGTGACAGGGCATTTCCTTTCCCCTTTTTTTTTTTTTTTTTTTTTGATGTATATGAGCAACAGGGTTGAGATGGAGAGAGACAGCAAGTTTGTAGCTGCTAATATGTGTTTTTTAATTAAAATAATTTTATTTGTTTTTTTATTAACATATTAAAAACATCTAAAAATATTAATTTAATATTTTTGAAGCAAAAAAATAATTTAAAAAACATATTATAACACACAAAAAAAACATTATCTTTAAGGCATGCATGCATTATCTTCTCAAATGAAGATAGCTTACTATATAAAATATTGTCTAAATTTTAAAGTCAAATCTTGAAGGCGTAATTTTCATAATCCATGAAAATAAATAACGTTGACAAAAATAATATATGCTTTTAACGAGACTAGAAAAGTATGCTGAGGTAATCACAGGAATATAGTTCCAGGAGGGAAAAAAAAAAAGGAGGTGAGAGAGAGATAGGGGGAAATGACCATTGAGGGAGGCGTCAAACGCGGCACTTTGATTCTTCTTTTTGGACAGTGGGGGAGTCTTGTGACTTGTGAGCGAGCACCACGTGGGAAGAGGCGGCATTGGCAAGTACCGAGAAGAGGGGTTGAAAATGGGTTGGCAGTTGGGGGGACCCATCCTTTTTGGACATTTTTGTTATCAAAATGCTGAAAACATGACCGAAACTCTCTTTTTTTCCCTTTTTATTTTTTTAACTTTTTGGACCGTGGAAAAGTTTTGTATTTTTTTTATTGTTGTTTGTCTGGACGGAGACATCCCTTTTTTAACTCCTTTTACCTTTCATTAAAATATATATATATATATATATATATATATATATATATATATATGTCTCCCTTTTTTAACTCCTATGTCTCCCTTTTTTAACTCCTTTTACCTTTCATTAAAATATATAGGAGTTAAAAAAGGGAGACATATATATATATATATATATATATATATATATATATATATATATATATATATATTCTTGCAAGACCACTGAGAATATTTTGAGTGATACACAGGCCATATTTGTTTTCATAAAATCATTTTTTTAACTTTTATGTATTTTTTTATCATTAAAAAATTTAATTAATAAAAAATAATTTTCAATCAAAGAAAAATTTGACTTTGTTTAAACAAAATATACTTTTTAAAAATTATAAAAAATATAGAAATATCCTATTATTTGCTAATTATATCAAATTTAGTCCTTAAACTTTTGATTGCTATATATATTTTGTTTTGGATTTTTCTTTTAATTTCATCCCTTGAAATTTAATTTTTATATTAATTTTGATCCTTATTTTTATAATTGTTATTTGTTTTTTCCTTATATTTTTTAATTGAAATTTTTTATCTATCAAATTTAGTACTCATTCTTTTGATTATTACTAATTTTATTTGAAATAATTTATGAAATGTTAATTATTATTATTTTAATTTCTTCATCTTTTAATTTTTTTTATTTTTTAAATTTAATCTTTATTATTTTGATTATTATTTATTTTATTTAATATCATTTATGAAATTATAATTTTTTTCAATTTTATTCTCATTCAAATTTTTAATTTGTAAAATTTGTTTCTCATTATTTTAATAAACTTGAAAAAATAAAATATTAATAAGTTATTTTCCAACTCATTTTTAATGACATAACCAAACACTGAAATGTGTTTTCCAACTTATTTTTCATTATACTACTAAACATCGGAAAATAATTCACTTTCTCAAAATTCACTTTTCAAAAAAAAACTATTTTCCAGTAAACAAACGGGACCTTAGATACTTGCGTGAATAGAGCAATATTTAATTTTTTAAAAACAAATAATAAGATTGGAGATTTTATTATTCAAATGCAGTTTTTCCATCTAGAAAAATAAAAAACTAGTTTTTTATTATTTTTTTTCAAATTTGTGCTTTGAAAATAATATTTTAGAAACTCATCATATTTTTTAAATACAATTTTTTTTTTCATATAAAGAAAAAATTATCAATACAGTTTATAAACATGCATTTTTAATAGTAAAAAAGATTAAATTATTTTTTTATATTTTTATTTTCAACTAGTGTCATAAATTTAATTTTTATTATAAATCTAATATAGATTTTTTTTAGTTAATGATATAAGTTTTCATGATATTTTTTAATTTAAATAAAATAAAATTAATATACTACAATTAGATTATCACAAATATAAAATATTAAGATGAATATTATAAATTATAGCTCTAATTCCTTATGAGATTTTTTTTTTATGAAAAATAGTCATAATTTTGATGTATTTCTTCTTTTTTGGTTGTTGAAAAAAATTGTTTTTATTTTCGTCAATTGAATATGTTTTTCATTTTTTATCATTAGAAAAGGAAAACGAATAAGAGAAATAGTTTTTTTTGTTATTAAACACATCCTTATTGACTATTATTTATAAAATTCATGTACATGGATTTTACATGTGAAAATATGTAATTCTTGTTGTGATGATCTTGTGATGAATTTAGGGTCTCCATAAATTTTAACAATGCCATGCATCTTGGTACTCATACCTCGAAAGTAGCCAAGGCTGGAAAAAGAATGGACAACCCTAAAATTATTCACCTACTTTCTATATAGGCCTATAAAATGATACTAAGCATGCCATGCCTATTAAATAACCCACATAGCAAAGTCATTTCTTCTCGATAAAGCATTACCAATCATTTAAGGGAAACAACCTTAAATGATTTTTATTAAATCAAGTGTTATAGTCTTTTCTTTATTCTATTTTGATCTATATACAGGTAAACATAATTCAAGGCTATATAAACATTTACGAAACACAAAGTAAGCATGATTACAATTTTATATTTTTCAATATTCTTATTTTATTCATCATTTTTTTTTTTTCAAACACCAACATTTCCACATCATTTAAGCTCCATTTCTTCTATAACTTTGTTAACTTTAGTATGAGAGGGTCCATTAAACGTAACAAGAGACTTGTGTTTGGAAGTGCTCATGAATCTATGTATTTACCAAGCACATCAATCCATTTATAACTTCTAAGCCCGTTACTAGTTTTGGAAAGCTTTTGATAATTTAGGGTTTTCTTCCAACCTTTATTTTCATACCGTATTTATTATCTATTGAATAAAAAAATAATAAATATTTATATCTATTAGATATTCATTTGAGTATTTGTTATGCGAGTACTATTTATTATTCAACATGGAATAAAAAAAACAATGTGTGATTGTTTGTGTTAAGTTATAGGTATTATACATGTATGTGTGTATATTATGTTAATATTAAGATATGTATATATTAAATTGGATTAAAAAATCTAAATATTACATCTATGTCTATTCATTACATATTGGGTAATATACACACACACAAACTCCACTTATTTAGATTGATTTGGATCTACATCCATTGTTAGGGATGGTAATTTTAACCGAATTTGATGGATACTCGTTATACTAATAGGTAGGAAATGTTTTAACTCGATCAGGTTTCAGGTTGGGTATGGACAGTGCTCTACACTACTTAAACTAAATAAACCAATAATTGATTGACATATGTCAAACTTTATTTCCAGATACCTTATTATCAAATATTTTTACTGCTTTTTTGCACTTATTATTTTTGTCATCTTTATCACAAACCCAATAATTGTTCTTCTTATTTCAACATCTTTTATGAGTGCTTTTGAGTGCAATATTTTTTTTTTAAAAAATACTTTTGAAATACAAAAATAAATATGCTCAAATAAAAGGGAGAAAATGAGTTTATAAGGAGTCATTGTTTTTCATCAAATTATTTTAAAATAATCCTAAAATAGTATGGGACATGCACAAACTTTGTTGAACCAATTATAAAAATTGGGCTATTCATCTTATTGAAGAAAATCTCAAATGAAAATGGTAAAAGTTGTTAAAATCATGAATTAACTTGTAAAATTATGTAAAAAAAATAAAATATAATAAAATTGAATTAGAATTAGGTAAAATCAAGATTTTATATTTTATAATTTAATATAAAATATAAATATTAATCCAATTAACTCCTTTTCTACCCTAATTAAACCAAACAAAACCCTTATGCCACCATAATGCTAGAAGCCCGGAACAACTGAGTGGCCAAACTCCAGTTTTCTCCAAGAATACATATCGTTCTAATTTATCTATGATCTCTTATTTTCTTATAATTCCTTGGGTCTTGTAAAAAAAATGGTTGTAAAGGATTTTCTCTTGTCTATTATTGTTTGTTTTTCATCATCAACAAAGCCTAATTAGATATTATTCTAATTTGATCTTATATTTTTTTACGTATTAGATTTTGCTTAATCATAATTTTTATTACTTGAACTCAAGAAATTTAGGGTTTTTCTTTTCTTTTAATCGGCGACATTGCTTAATATATTATTGAATTAGTTTAATTTCTTTTTTTGTTATAGTTAGATGTGACGGCTCCTAACCTTGTCAAATTGAAAAAATTTGTAGTCATAGACAAAGTGTTGTCTTTTTAAGAAACATAAAATCAAGTATGTACCATCTATAACCTCTTTTTTTTTTTTTCCATTTTAATTTTGTAGTTTTATGATGCTATGTTAATTTAGATAATGAGTATCTGTTGCTGATTTTAATATAGAATCATGATTAATTAGATAGGAACTAAATTCGTTCATATAATTTTTGTTTTTAAACTTTATCTTATATTGTTTGGTTAGATTGTTTATAGTAATTTTTAATTCATATTAGAACATCTCATTATTACTTAAGAGTTTGGATATTGAAAACCAAATAATTAAACATATTTTTATGTTTAAAAAATGGATTGGCAATTTTTTTTAACCCAACAATTTGAGTTGATAAGTTTGATATTATTCATTAATTTTCAAGTTTTTATAACTAATTTTAAATTTTTTATAATTTTATAATCTATTTTTATGATTCTAGTTTATATTATAATTTTCATGTCATATAAATAAAATGTTTTTAATCACGTGATGATGATGCCATTAACTGTTGCGAAGATGGGTAGTAAAGTGGAATAAAATATAAAACTCCTCGGTTTTCGGGTCTTAAGAAAGAAAATCAATCCATGAAAAAAAAGGGAAGAAAATTAATCATAAAGGAATCCAACGAAATAAATTTTATTAAATAGTGAATGGCTGTAAATACATATATGGCCATATGGGCATGGAAAGTGGCGGGAGAGGAAAAATAAGACATGCAACTGCCTTACAGACTGAGCAGAGGGGCTTTTCAGGCCAGGCCCAAACAACAACGATCAAAAAGCACCTGTTCGTTCTTGGATGATGGCCTCCGCCTAAAAACAAAAGATCGAACTTTTATGATTTAAAAAGTATTTGAAAATGTGATTATAATTATATTTTTTTAAATTTAAATTTTTTTATTAAAAATTAATTTTTTATGTGTTTTAAATTATTTTAATGTGTTTATTTTAAAAATAATTTTTTTTAAAAAAATATTAATTTAATATATTTTAATATAAAAAATCCTTTAAAAAACAATAACAGTTTTATAAAGACACTACCCTATCAAAACTCTGAAGTATTTTTAGGTTGCTAACCTCTAGTATCTGGGTTGCTCCGATTAATCTGGTGGTCATCTTAGATCGCATACCTGGTAATGACAAATAAAACTATTAATAGGTATTATTATGTATATAGAAATTTAGAATTAAAACTTTATTTAAATAAAATAAGCTGCTTACCACTGGTTCCAACCCATGTTCCTATCAAAACTCTCAAGCTGGCATGCTAGTTTTCGGATTTTATAAAATGTAACAGTCCTCTGTGGCAGTTTTGTTATTAGTTTTTGGATATTTCAGGCATATTAATTATTAATTATTATTTATTAATAAATAAAAATAAAATAGTGTATATATATATATATATGTGTGTGTGTGTGTGTTTTGTGTTAATATTAAGGTATGTAATATTATATTGTATTAAAAAAATTAAATATTCTACAAATATATTTATATAATATTTATATATTTGAAATTAGGTTTGGATGAATTTTAAGTTAGGAATATTTATAATATATTTATTATTTATCAAATTTAAAAAATAGTTATTATTCTGGATGATCAAAATATTTTACTAGCTAGAATTAAATTGTTATCATAATTTCAATTAATGATTATGCTGTGCTGCTTAAAATATCAGTATGGCGTAGTGATGTAGTTTTTTTTTTTTTTAAAGGAGGTTTAAAAATATAATTATTATTGTTTTTTAAAGTATTTTTTATTTAAAAATATATTAAAATAATATTTTTTTATTTTTAAAAAATTATTTTTAATATCAAAACATTAAATTTATCTAAAAATACTAAAATAATATTAATTTAAAATAAAAAAAATATTTTTTTTAAAATATTTTTGAAATATAGTGGTGCATCGTTTTAACATACTATCGTCGTACAACCCGAATTATTAGTTAGTTGTGCGTCTACAGATTTTTTACGCAATCATCGACTTGCACGTGGACATTTTAATTTTATTAGTGAGTACGTGGAATACACAATTAACTTTATTGGTGAGGTAGGCAGCCTCAACTGTAAAGTCATCGGTTGCAATGATTTCTTTCATGACAACGCTTTTTTGAAAATATAATTGTTTATTGAAGAGTATTTTTTTAAAAATATATTAAAATAATAATTTTTTACTTTTAAAAAATTATTTTTTATATTAATATATCAAAACAATTTAAAATATAAAAGAATTAATTTAAATTTAAAAAATATTTTTAAAATACAAAATACACTCCCTCTAGATCCGTGAATGAAGAAAATTTTTAAGAATCACTTGATTCAGAATAACAATTCAATATTCATATTCATGCACAAAACTTTCTCATTGTTTGAAATACAATTTCAACGAGAAGGAGATTGTTTTTGTCATTTAAGATACACAATTTCAATTAGCTTATCATTAAATTAATTTATTAGACTGGATTGAGTTTAATAATAGTGTTGAGAGGCACTGAAAACAGACAAATGTTTATTTTTAAAATTATAATGCCGAATATTTTTCAAAATAATTTTTAATTTGAAAATAAATTTTTATTTTTTATATTAGTATATTAAAATCATAAAAAATAATAAAAAACAATATTCAAAGTAAAAACACATTTAAAAAGGCGGAAAGACAATGGCTCTGGCCTGCCTTTCAGTTTCTCACAGCAACAGTTAAACCGAGTGAGATTGAGGTTAGAAAGTAGAAACCATAACATAACAATGTTGCTGTCATTGCGCACACCGAACCACAACAACCTGAAAATAATAGAAAACAAAACGAATCGTGCAGACAAAAACTTGGTATAAAAGCATTCAAACTATCTCGCGAAAGTAACGGACTTTTGTAATCTCTATCCAAAGCAAAAAAACCAGACCAATCGAAAACACCCAACCCAGCAAATAACATGTTACACCACCACCACAATCACCACCAGTCACAGCGACCGCGACGCCGCTGTGAAGGCACTGCTATGGGCGCTATCATTCTCGATCTCCGCCCTGGTAACGGCATCGGTCCTTTCTCTCTGGGTAAGCAATCAATCCCCGTTAAACGACACCGTTATTGAGAGATTATGAATTTTTTTTTATTAATTTTCTGATTTTGGCCTTTTTTTGGTCAGGGATGCCAATATGTGAAGCATTTGCACAGATTGAACAACAACCTAGCATATACGACGTCGTTCATGTGAAGTACTTCGATGAGGTTTTTGTTTCGATTTTGAGAATTTTAATATTTATTCTAGTTTACGTTTTTTCGATTCTTTTGTTATTTTATGTTTTTTATTATTTTTTTTGGGGTTATGTGTAGGAGCCATTAAAACTTGATATTGTTATCAGCTTTCCTGATCATGGGTTTCATCTTCGATTCGATCCGTGGTCACAAGTAATGCATCTATTTTTTCCTCGTCCTCAATTCTGATTTTTATTTCCCCGTAATTGAGTTGTTTAAATGCATTTTGTGTTTTTATTTTGATTATTTTAGAGGTTACGATTGATTGAGATTTTCGATGTGAAACGTCTTCAAATGCGCTATGCTACATCTCTTATTGGGTAAGCTATGCTCTTTTTCACATGAATTATTGATGATTTTGTTTATGTTTTTGTTATATTGTGTTTTGATTATTACTTTTATATTTAGGGGACCATCAAATCTAGCTACTTTTGTTGCTGTATATGCGCTTTTTGGACCTACATTTCCTGGGATTTACGACAAAGATAGAGGCGTGTACACTTTGTTTTACCCAGTATGTGCATGAAAAATGCAATTATGGTGATATCTCTTTCTTTGCAACTTGTTGGGCTTTGATGATCAGGTTGTTTTATGTTGGTTTTTCAGGGTTTGTCATTTGCTTTTCCGATTCCCAGCCAGTATACAGATTGTTTTCATGGTAGAGAAGGTAATGTATTGCAATTTAGACAAGCAAATATAATTGTTTCATCCTGCTTTTCAATATTCTAATTAGTTCGATTTGCTTTCATTTTTTGACAGCGGAACTGCCACTAGAGTTTCCCGATGGCACTACACCAGTTACATGTCGAGTCTCTATATATGATGGTTCTGCGGATAAAAAAGTAGGTGTTGGATCTTTAATGCATAAGGCTTCTGCTCCTCCACTACTTCCTGGTAACCTGTATATGGAAGAGGTGCATGTTAAGGTTTGACTTCTTTCTTTGACCCCTCCATTTCTTTTATTAAGCTGTTCAATTAATGACTTATGGGAATCGCACATGCTCAACCATACAAGGACCAACCTTAGAGTAAGGATTATGCCATGCAGATTTGAGAATTAGCATCGTGGTTTCTTATCTCTTAAGAGGTTAAAAATTCTTCTTGATGTTTGTCTCGTATTTTTTATAATGCAATGTTTATCTCTGCAGCTTGGGGAAGAATTATATTTCTCTGTTGGAGGGCAGCATATTCCTTTTGGTGCATCACCACAGGTAAATTTTTATGTATTATGCTGCTGTACTCTAGTATTATACTCCGCAAAAGATCATTTTTGCTGCCTCATGTTGGTATATGCCCAGGAGATATGAATGAGACAATGATACCATACATGGCTTTCACAAGATATTAGGGTAGAACAATAATTGAGATTTTCATCAGGGTGTGCTCTCTTATGTGGGATTATAAGTGCTTCAAATCACTTATCCTGTGTGTTTCTCACAGTTTCCTTTTCTATGCAGGATGTATGGACAGAATTAGGTCGTCCATGTGGAATTCATCAAAAGCAGGTAGCGTTGCTATCCTGGAAATGCAATGTTAAATCTTTTATAGGCAATGTTAGTTTGATGAAGAGAAATAGGACCCTTATAGATTAATAGAAAAAATAAGACTTTGATCGAGTGACCAACTTCTCAACTGGACTTCATGATTACAACTACATGGGATGGAGATAGGAAAATTTCTGCACACATAAGGCTGGATCATGGCAGGGTACATGCATGAGTTGAAAGGACATTAACTGATGGACCTTCATCATCTTTTTTTTCATCTTTATTATTTAGCAGTGCCTTTCACTTAACCATGCTGTTGCTGGCACACATACTAATTTTGGTAGCTGTACAGGTTGACCAAATGGTCATTCACTCTGCTTCTGACCTTCGCCCGAGGACAACCCTTTGTGGAGACTACTTTTACAATTACTTCACTCGTGGTCTGGATATCTTATTTGATGGACAGGTACTTATATCTTTCTCTGTTCAGAATGACTTTTAGCCATGACTCTGTTCAACTATCTTTCTATCTGGAAGTATTCTGATAACCTTATTTTATTTTTGCAGACTCATAGAATCAAAAAGTTTGTTTTGCACACAAACTATCCTGGTCATGCAGATTTTAATTCGTACATCAAGTGCAATTTTGTCATCCAAGGTTCTGACTGTAAGTTCTTTTCTGATTTTGAAGGTTTTAGTTGTTGTTGATGCAGAAAATAATAAACCCTTTCTCGTTCTTGCTCGCATGTGGGTCTTTGATGAAGTTGACAACTCCAAACAGAGTATTACACCAAGCACAAAATGGGACCAGGTGAAGGTAAAGTTTTAAAGCCGCTGCAGTGTTTCCCCCCAATTTCTATCTGAAAAATCTAATGGCACAGTAATTATGCTCATAAATGACAAAAGCTTCCAATAGGCATGGCGGTATCTGTTTGTTGGCAACAGTAACTTACTGATTGCATCAAGTTTCTTTCAACTATTAATTCATTCTGAAGAAATTCTGGATATTTTTGTTTATTGTGCTTACAATAAAAAATTAATGAAATCAAGGATCTTACTGTATGTTTTCTGCGCTTTAACCTGTCTTCTAAACGGTTCTGATTCCCATGTAATGTCCTCTTATAGCTGTGTTAGCATGTAATTAGATTCATTACTTGTGCATGCCCTCAACTAGAATTTCAGTCTTAGCATCAAATATGATTCTTTTTTATTTGACCTTCATGAGTGCATTATGGTTGCTTCTAAATTAGGAGATCCTTGGGGACTGTGGTCGAGCAGCTATTCAAACACAGGGATCTACAAGCAATCCTTTTGGTTCGACTTTTGTATATGGATATCAGAACATTGCCTTCGAGGTGAGCTTTTGGATAAATTCACTTGCCAATTTTGTGCACTTGCTAAAGGTTTTTTCTTTTTTCTTTTTTTTTTGAAATCCACTTCTGGTTTTTGGTGCTATTCTTACCATTCTGGTGTTAACAGGTGATGAAGAATGGTTATATTGCAACTGTAACTCTCTTCCAGTCGTGATGTTTATCTTTTCTGGTACGTAATGCCAATGAATCCTTTTCTTTAGAGATATAATGTGTATTTTTATGCTGGAAATTTTTGTCTGTTATCGTTTTGGTTAACATTAGTCTTTGTGTTGGGGTTGTCTCACTCAACCCTTGCTAGAAAGTTGTTTTTTGCAAGTCTTTTATCTTGAGTTATTGTCTTAAACACTCTATTGCCATTTTCAATCATCGTCCATGGTCATTTTAATTCTTGTAATCACTTGACTTCAATTTCTTGTACCATGGCTGTTTTTTGCTATTGGTAACATCTTCCTTTGTTTTCTTTATTTTTTGTTCCCTTTTCGGTTGACCTAGGCTGGATGCTGTCACTTTCCCTGGTGCAAATGGATATTGTACAGAGTGTGAGCAGGAAGCTTCATCACGGGGGAAGCTATGTTAAAGTGTACATATGAATTGTGCAGTTCATTTGTAGTTTATTATTATTATTAGGGCTTACCTTCTGTATTTGATAAAAAGAATTCCAATGCTCTGCATTCAATAATACAGGTTGCATTTGTATTGAAGTTGGATCACTTCGTTTCCTCGTCTTTCTCAGTCTGATCGTTTGTAATTTGCTCTTCAAATGAACCTGCGAAGAATTGAAAGCATAAAGTTTTCACTCTTTAGGAGCAGCAACATAAAGTCTTCTCAAATTTCCAGTATCAATAACCAGATTAATTGTATCGGTAGCTTATGAAAATCATTAAATTTGCTATGGTTTAATTAAAGATAACTTGTGAATTGAGAAGCAATTCACGCCGTCAATGAAGCTAATGGAAATGAACGGGAGGGCCTGTTCTTCAGTTAGCTCTCTGGACCACGACCCTCTTCCTCCAAAATCAGACTGGGCCTGAGCATCTGTACTGGCCGTAAAATACAGTCCTGCAAGACGTGCGAAACAAACAAGTTATCCAAGCGTGGCACGTGTGTCGTCAATATCATGGATGTGCTCATGCAGAAATCAGCTTAAACAGGATTAATAACTGCGTTTAATTAAATGATTAGTTGTTGATTACAGATTGATTAACTGAAAGTGTTGGTTATGCCAAATCAAAGTTGATTTTAGTGTTGGAGAGAGAGAAGAACATGCAACTCTCTGCTTCTGTCCCCGCCATACCATCCTCCAGGGGTGATGTTGTCCATGTACGTGTTGGGCAGAGAACACCCTGGAGAAATCTCCCCACGCTCTGCCCAAGTAGAGAGCAGCTGACCAGTGACCAAATTTAAAAAAGGATTAAATTGATAAAAAAAAAATCTAAAAAAATAAAAATTTTATATTAAATGATGGAATTGAAAAAAAAAAAGTTAGATTTTTTTATAGAATAAAAAATACAAAAACCGATTGACCATTGATGTAATACTGCATGATAAAATTAAATAAAAATCATTAAAAAAATCATAAATAAAAAAGGGGCAACAAACTCAAAGATAAAAAAACCAGTATAAAAAAATAATATTAAAAAAAAAAACTCAAAAAATTAAAATAAGCAAAAAAACCTAAAACAAAACCCATGTACATGGGCTTGAGATAGGCCATGTGCCTATACCTATATTTTGTTTTGCTTTTAATAAAGGGTAGATGAATTGTTGTCCTACCTTTGTTTTTTGTTTTTTTTTTTAAAGGCAGATGACAAGTCTTGTGTTCTTGAGTCTCAAATGCGGGACCTCGATGTTATTTCCACATATTAACTACTGAGCTTCAACATCAAATCTGTAACCAAACAATTAATAAAATATATTAACCTAGTTCATTGTTTATATAAACAGTTAAATTGACCGCATACTATTTAGTGTTTTTATTAAATAGGTAAATATTACAACTAAGCACTAACTTAAAGGGGCCTAACCGTTTTGTCTGCCCCTTTATACAATTATTTCATTGTTTATATAAATAGTTAAACTAATTTTTTTTTGATAAAAAAATACAAAAATATTTTAAAAATTAACTTTTCGTGAAATAACGGGTGTTAGTTAATAATAATTATCCACTCAGAGCTAAAAAAAAAAAAAAAAAATTTCATGCGGAAAACGAACTAGAGAAACAAATCCGCAGTAATGGTTGAAAGAAAAACAATGAATTGCTTTGAAAACGAACTAGAGAAACAAATCCGTTGTAGTCTAGTTGGTTAGGATACTCGGCTCTCACCCGAGAGACCCGGGTTCAAGTCCCGGCAACGGAATTATTACATCTTTTCCACAGCACAAAACGACATGGTCTCCAGTTATCCTTTTAACTACTCAGTTAAACAGGGTTCTAGGACCTTTCCTGTAATAATTGATGACTTATGGTGATGTCATAATTGATATGGTAGTTCATTTATTTTGAACTCGGGGCAGCACTGTAAAGATGACCGTGTCTGAACTCACCGGTAATCCTTGTCGTCTACGGATACCGTTACATGGCCTGACGACTTTGTCCAGACGAGTTTCAACTTTTCCCATGGCTGAGAAACCTCAAGACAATGTTAAATTGCTCGGTCTCGAAAGGTATTGATGATTATTATCAAGCAAATACTTCCTTACGAAGACCATGCACGCATCGATGCTTTTTATATTTGGCATATCTGCTTTTCGGCTTGGATATTCACTGTTAATTCTTAGATCAAAGAATTTTTATGGTGATTGCTTGTTAACTGGGGAAAACCTTCTTGTTTTGAAGACAGAGTACATTAACATCTTTGATGGTCATCCAAACTTGTGTAAAGAGATTGCAGATTTGTTAAAAAAATGATATTTGTCCTTCTTCACGCATCAGGTTCATCCCATAGCTGATTTGATGTTCTCCAATTTTATCAGTACGAGTTTAAGGAAGCTCTTCCATTTTGAAAAGCATCATTTGCTTAACACAACAAGGATAAATGGTGGAAGCATTTGCTAAACCCACACTTATGCGATCATGTTATCCCTAGAAGCAAGCAGGGAGAACGCTTATGGGGGAAAATGTTACCTTCTCATTATCACACTAAGCATATGGAGATCGATGTTTACTTTGCTTGGGAATAAGTAGCTCGTGACACTCTTTTCCTGACACATATCTTATGAGGTCCTGAACAAATTGCCAATAGTCTAACAAAACAATTAAGTACTCCCAAGTTTGTTCCTAATTGCCACAAGCTCTTCTTCGGTCCAATCTTTCCTTGAGCTTAAGGGGGCATGGAGATACTTGCTCTTCATCGATATTGTGATCATGTCTCCATGATTTTGTCTGCCATGATCTTTTTTTCATAACACCGTGATCTCTAGCAGATACTATGATGTTGTAATCTCTATTTAAAATTAATGTAATATGAGAGAACAGATGTGTTAACTTTCCTACGTTAACCGCTTTCTTTCAGATTGTACACGGGACAAGTTCCCTCTAAAATTCAGAATGTAGGCCCAATAGCATTTCAGGTCTTCTCCAAATGAATTCATATTGGAGCCAAAAGATGCGAAAGGCAATGTTTCACCATTGGATGCATTCTGAGACGGATCAAAAGTCTGCTTTCAAAAACAACGTTTCGCCATCTAAGTCTGCTTTCAAAAACAACGTTTCGCCATCTAAAACTAAGACAAAGAACAGCTGGAAACTTACATTCGCAATACTCTGAAATAGTATAGCAAATTCTCTAGACTTTCAAGAAATGTCTTGCAACGTTGTTTCCGTGAGTATTATACACTTGGTTACATCTTGTGCTTTACAATGTTAGTGACTTACAGGTAAATGCCGGAGTGGAGCGGAACAACGACATCTGACTCTCTGAGATTTATTTCTTATTTTGTTGCAGGAATGATTCATAGGTTGGGGAGTATGGAGCAACACCCTTGCGGTATGGTAAAGAAGTATTATGAAAACATTATTAAAACTCCTTCAACAGCTAGAATTTCTTGCGCGGCTAGAATTTCTTGGATGGTTTAGAGTCTCCTATAAATACATATCATGTAACACTATTTTGATAAAGCTCCTTGCTTCTATGGATATAGACATATTGTCGAAGCATATTAAATCTTATATTATTTCTAGTTTCTCTCCTTTTACAATATTCATTTGTAATTACTGCAGGTTTTTCACAGCACATGTGTATACCGTCCAAAGCTTGTCTAAACAACTAAACTGCATTATTGGTAAAAATCCATCCGCAAGACTTAAAAGCACATCATCCATATCAAAGGAAAACAGGGGAGAAGAAAATGAAATATTGAAACATGAAATGCCAACTACTTGGTAAGAGAAGCATAGAAAAAACCTTTCTCTTCTCCAGCTTTCCAGGCAACATAGGAACCCTGCTTTCAGCTTCGCGACCACTCCGTTAACATAAAAATATTATTGTTCCTGTAAAGAGGTAAGAGGTCTCAAGTGGTATTCTTGGATAACAGAATACACGATTAGGTCTTATGCTTATTACTTTCATCCAGATTCACATTTCACATAGAAAGAACAACCCAGGTTCTAACCACTGAAGTTTGAATTTGAAAAATCAGCCCAAGTCCACCCTCACATCTTTTACTGGAACTTCCAGTAGAAAAAACATTCACTATAGAATTGTGAAATGTGGGACTAATGGCAGGATTGACGCAACCAAACATTGGGATCAAATTTATATATTTTCACAGCATAATTGCAATCTCTTTGCATGCATAGAATCTCATTAAATTTTTCAAGAGAGAATTTATAGTTTTGTAGTCTTTCATCGAGCAGCAATTTTTTCCAACGAGCCAGGTACCTTCAGATGCCAAGCAATAGAAATAGATAGTAACCAATCCATTTCTTTGGATGCAAAATGTGCCCCTATCCTTAGTAGATCATACAGATAAAGTCAGATGCAATTCAGGCAAAGGGATGATGAAAATACAATAACCTGACTATTTGAAGCATGTTCATGAATTCGATGAGGCTTCATATTCAAATCAATCATTTTCTTATCCACCTTGTCATGCCCATCAGAATTAGTGACCGACATCAGAACTGGAGAAACTTGGCGATTCTGTCTGTTCTCTCCTGCTGTTGCCTTTTGTGGCCGATTCTGTCCTCTTCTTGTCTCCCCTGGATACATAGGTTGCGGTGCTGGGTCCTCAGGCTGAGGTTGATCCCCTGGAAACTATGAACAACCAGAGAAATCAAATTTTAAGGGGATTAGACATAAAAGGAAGAAAATTGTTGGAGTTCTCTACAGGAAACAATGACAAACCTCAATTTTTTGTCTCAACAGAAGATATCTCCCGTGTGCTCTTTTACCTCCAACATGAACAGTCATATCACATTGCAAGCAAAGGGAACTTCCATCTGTCTCACAATAGAAGAAAGCTGCATGCATGCACGTTTTGAAGCAGAAAACATACGTTCAAAGTTCAAACCCTTGTCCAAAATACCAAATTAATGAATGCTTCAGCCTTAAAGGAGAGAATATACGAGAAAGAGCCTGCATACCAGGTGCATTTTCACATATATCACAACGAGGAACTTCACTGGGATTCGCCAGACCCACTCGAACATGCCTGCTAGCAAGTTTGTTGCACATATGAACCTGCCAATCCAATTGACAGATTAAAACTTTAATATCAGATGTTCACCAACAATATAGACCAATTTCAAATTCCCAAAGCCTCTATATGAGTTGTAGAAGCAGCAATGTCAAGTTCAAATTTCGACTCAGGGGAAGTAATGTGGTTATTGATACAAGAGAAGAAAACTAAGAAAGCATATAAAAGGAGCATCTACAAGAAATAGCGTCCAACATCCATCAATTCCTATCGAAGATGAAACAATTGTGAGATGTTTCTACTTAAATGTCTCTGGTAAAACTTTATACAGATTGGCACTTGGCAGCTTAATTAGTCGCAGCAGAGTCAGGAGCATAAAGTTCCTTTCTCTAGGACACCGATAATTATAAGCACGGGAAAAATAAACAATTGGCCCAATAAATAGAACCACCCACAAACCTACCACAAATCCAAATAATAAATGATTTTCATGCAACTATCTAGATGGTGGCTCAGTGATAAAAACTTGAAACCAAGAGGTTTGCTCCCTCTGTGGTCTCAGGTTCGAATCCTAGGTTGTTCATATAATGGCCACTAGAAGCTTAAATGATCGTTAATTTCAGGGCCGGTGGGATTAGTCGAGGTGCGCGCAAACTAACCCGAACACCCACATTAATCTAAAAAAATAAATGATTTTCATGTTTCAACATCAGGATCACAAACAAGAACAGTTAAAAAAGGAAGCAAAGCATACCTTCTTATCGCAGGCAAGGCAAAGTGCGGCCTCATCAGCAGCACAGAAAACAATAGCAAAAGCACTTTCACAAGCGTCACAAAGGGTACGCATAATTCTCTCTCACTCTCATTTCTCCAAAATCAAGAAAATAGAAAAATATTTACGTACAGTTTCTTTTAATAAAGATAGCAAACACAACAAGACACAGCTTCACTATACGTGTAAAGTGATTGGATGATTGATTTTTACGTTGTCTATCAAATGTTAATGTTACTGTTGTTGGCGGTGATAGAAAGAGAGGGACATAAAATTGAGGGGTGAAGAGATGATATTCTAACAAGAGATGATACATGTGGTTTGAGTAAGTGCACACCTCAAGAAATGGAGTTTTTTTGTTTTTTTTTCTTAGTTTATATTTTCTCAGACTTTGTTTCAGTCTCTGTGGCCACAAACTTCAAAGGCAGTGGGGTTTGTTTTTGAGGATGATAGTGCCTTTGAGTCGATTCTTGTCCCACCATTTTGATTTCTGACAAAGGGTCCATTTCTTTATATAGCTTTTGCTTTTCTTTGAAGCCTAGCCATCCGTTCATTAGACAAAGGCATCTCCTATAAAATCCTGTAATATTTCGATAATAGCTGTCTGATCCATGTTCTCCTGCACGTCAAATTTATTGGATTAATTGCCTAGCTCTGTTAGTTTTTCTTTAATTTAATTGAATTTCATTATCCTAGAAATTCATAGTTCAGGATGTGATTAAAATCACCTGTGAAGAATGATGGATGCCGAAGAATATTCTGAAGCATAATCACTCGTAAAGGATAAGTCAATAATATATTAAAAATTTAAGTTGTTAGATGGGATTTCAAGATATAATTTATATTATTTTCTAACATATTTTTTTAAGTAAAAACCTTTTGGGTTTGAAATTTGCACATGTACATATTATCTTATATTTAATTTTTTTATAAAATAAATAAGAATAGTGAGATTCGAACTCGTGATTGTTTAGTTATCAAAACTCCGATACCATGTTAAAAAATCAATTTCAATAAAAAAATTTAAACTGTTAGGTGAGGTCTTGAGATATAATTTAAATTATTTTTTAATATAATTAATACTGTTTAATTGTTTGGCACACAACAATTACTCAACTATGACATGACTAAATGCCATCTTCTTCCATTATTTAGAGGCTAAAATGCATCATTTCTTTCTTTTCTTAAAAATAAAATACAATTGGAAAATTCAATACTGCGCATATTACAGGAATTCATTAAATAAATAATAAAAAAACTTTCGATGACACCATGTATTTGCACTATGACATGCAAAAGCCACATCTAGGCTCACAGGTTTTTTACAGACAGGATGCATCTTGTTCGATCACGCAATTCTAATTATTAAAGATTAAGTACCAGATGACCAAAATATTCACTCTTCATCACCCAAGACTAGACCCTGCAAGGCTGCAACGCACAGGACCTATTGTAAATTACATTTGCAACAGGACAATTATACTTTTTTTTTTTTCTTTTCTTGACAGGCAAAAACAAGCCGAACTTGTTGATCAGTGATCGTTATTTCTGCGACTCAAAATGAAATGTTCATCATATCCATGCTCAAGCTCTCCATCATCACTTTCTCCATGAACCCACAGCTACTTGGTGCTGCTTTCTTGAAACTTCCCATTCTCGGCTTGAATGGGCAGGATGAGAGAGGAAGGATTGGGATGCTGTCACAGTTGCAGATTTCAACCATGTAACCATCCGGGTCGTGAAAGAACACCTGATCCACCATGATGCCATCTTCTTCCACCACTGCAGTCACATACCTCATTCCCATTTCTTGCAGCCTCCTCTTAACAAGGCCAACATCGGTGCACTGTTGTTAAAAAAAAAGAGAAGAAAAACAAACGACTCCCATCAGTATCACCACAATTATAGTTGCACATTTTGTTTCCTCAAGCTTGGAACCAGTAAATCTTACTTGGAAGGACATATGATTATCCTTGGGATTAATCGGACGTGGTTCGACGATGGTGTCAAACTCATGATCAATTGATGGGTTCTCAATCAAATGTATTCCGATACCATAATTGTACAACCTGCATTTAATCAGACATTTAGTGTCATTTCTTTTTTAAAACTAAATTATGAACGTATATTTAATGTCTGAAAATGCAAAGCAAGTAAATGAACTAACCAGGCTCCATTGAAATTGAAAGAAGAGGGGCGTTTGATGAGAGCAAAGCCCAGAACATCCTCGTAAAACCTTACAGAAGCCCACACTGATCTGCACATCAATGATACATGATTCAATGAGAGGAGGGGAAGTGCCTCATGGCTCCTGACTTCCTCAATCTCAATTTTCATCTCTACCTCTTTTCTTGTTTTCTCTCTCTCTCTCTCTCTCCAGCTCTTCACTTGCTCACTTCAAGCTTTGTTACTCTCTTTGTATGCATGAACACATAACTAGGATGCTCCTTTTATAAAGCAGCATTTGGGAAATATCACTGGTACTTTGAATTCAAATTTACGCTGGACTGTTCTTGTCCTTGATGGGCGAGGAACTTTCCTGGCAGGTTCTCTCCATTCGATGCTCACTGATCAATCAACCACCATGGCAACTCCTTGGAAGTTGCATAACTCATCACATCTGTTGGAGTGGAGGAACTAGATCATCGCTTATAAATATCACCATCTTACTTTTCAAGAGGCGTAAATGCAAGCTAGATATATAATAAATTTGTTCGAATGTGAATTGTGTGATCTTGGCTCAAGCCTGTCAATTCGAAGAAATTGTCAGGTAGACTAAAAACACGAGACATTGAAAAAAAAAAAGAGTAATCCTCGTATGATAATGCATGCATTTTATAATTTCATCTGTGTTTTGTGTATATTATTCTAGTGTATTGGTATTGTAATAGACAAAATTTACCTAACAATTTCCAATGATAATATCTTAAATAGGCCAGTAGTTTTCTATTTCCTACCAACAAGGTTATTGATGCACGTGAAAGCATGACAATCACAGCAACGATAACATGAAGGCAAAAAATTGGCCAAAATAAAGTATAAACACAAAGAACTCTAAAATATTATTTTATTTTTGAAATATTAATATGATAAAGGAGATTTATAAGTTTTTTTTATAGGCCTAAAACAATCTTAAAAAAGGTAGGAAAAACAACATGAAATTACAACACTAAACAAACAAAAATAACATGAGAATACAGCACACAATAAAAAATAGCTTGTGATTGTTGGGCTCTTAAACCAACTTATGCGCGTAGAAGCTTGTTAAGGATAATAATGAGCGAAAAAAGGAAAAAAATTGGTCAAAATAGGATTTAAACAAAAAAAAGTCCTAAAATCTTATTTTATTTCTAAAATATTAATACAATCAAGTCTACATTTCTAGGTGGTTTACAAGTCTTTATATAGGTCTAAAACTGACCTTAACAAGATAGAATAAATTAAAACTCTAAAACAAGAAAAAAACATTAGCAAAATATCATTAAATCTAGAATTATAAAGGAAAAATAACAAAATAAAATCAAACATAATTTTTAAAGTTTAATTTGAGAAAATCCATTTATAGACTCATTTATAAAACTGGACATCAAGAATCTTTTATAAAAATTTAAGTTTGATCGAATAATATGATCAATAATTATGATATTTTTTAGTCACTATATTGATTAAAGGTAACATTTTTTTAAATCTAATTTTATCTTACTAATTCATAAAAATACCTGTTAAATTATCCATATAATTTGTTTGTGATAAATCTTATGTAACTGTTTAGAAGCCTTAATTTCTACTAGCCAGATTGCATCAATTATGAAATTGTTCATTTATTTGTCATTCGGTACTCAACTTGTATTTCCTACAGATGAAATCATGGCAATAAGCTAAATACCATGTTATTAATGTCTTCCGGAAAAAGTGATCGCTGAAAGCAATGGCCAGGCTCTTCATGTTCCTAATCATTTGTCTTCAAATCATATACCGTATACATCTTGTTGTCTTCTATCGTAGATGGATTGATCAACTTGACACCTCAAAGAATATGGGGAACCAATTACAACATGGCATGCATGGTGTTTTTTAGCTGATCAGCGATAACAAATATATTATCCATTTTCCTATTGGATTCTTGGAATAGCTTTCTTGATTATGTTTTTTAGCTAGGTGAGCTCGGGATGGGTGAAAAAGGAGTGGCTAATGGGGAGGTAATCAAGAGCCAGATATGTCCTCAAGGTGTTTGTTTCTCCATAAAGTGGTGATTTGAGGGAGGCTTAAGCTCTTCAAAACTCGCCGGGACAAAGTACTAGCTTCCAAAAACTTTGAAATTTCTTCGATGTTTCCTCTCACCAAATTACCTTGTCTTTTTTAACGTAAGATTCAAAATCTACCACGCAAATGGAAAGGGCGGTGGCCTGCGCCTCCTAGCTGGTGGCTACAGTAGACAGACAATTGGCATGATTTCCTCGTTCAAATGGAGGCAAGCCCCTTTCACCGATTCCAAAGTTAATGTGTGGTAGATATGAAAGTGATGCTGCATATTTACTCTTGTAACTAGAAATATACCTTGGAGGTTTTTTAGTTTATTTTTATCAAATTTTAGTAAAATTGATGATGGGATATGAATTCGTGATAGTCTATTAAAATTTTTATATTATGTTAAAGAATTATTTTAATTTAAAAATTTAAATTATTAAATAAAATTTTAAAATATAATTTATATTATTTTCTAATAAGAAATATACTTTGGTGATTTTTTAGTTTATTTTTGTCAAACGGTAGTAAATTCTTCCAAAATTGACAAGCCTAACATGATTCTGCAGATAGAATCGAACACATCCAAAGAAACACTAGGAACTTAGCCCATTAAAGAACGCTGCTTCAAGTAATACCAATCAACTAAACAAAACACGATCAAGTAGTACACTGCAAAATCCGTAGACTCATAAATACCATCCAATGTTGACACTTCCACTGCAAGTTTACTTCTCAAAGCTTGGACAAAGAACACAATTTGTGTCCTATAAACAAGCGAACCAGATCAGATTATGCTGCGCCTTGTAGTACTTCAAACCTTATGAATAACATGCTGCATAAACTCAATATATTGGAAAGCAACATCTCATATTGGTTAGCAAACGAGAGTTTGGAATCAAGCAATAAAATCTATTTAAACTTGCACTTGGTAGAGAATATGTGATTTAGTCTTTGTTCATTATAATAATTTGAGGACTCGGCAAAGGTATTAATATTATCATATTAATAATAATATTAAATATAATTATTACTATTTTTATTAATATTGGTATTTTTTTTAAATAGAATTTATCACTAATATATATGATTTATATTCATGTTGTTTTTTTATGCGTGTATTATATAAGATTTTAAGCAAAATAATTAATGATGCTTTAAATCTTTTTAGCCTCAGCCTCGATCACTTTTATTTATTAAATGATAATTTGTAAATAACTTAGTTTTCTTGATAAATATTATTTAAATTGAAAAACTATTTAGACATCTTTGTCTATTTCGATTTTAAAGGATGAAGAGATTCATTTGATGGCAATGATGTGCTTGGTGGAAATGACTATATATTGGAATGTGTATTTAAGGACTTTCCCTACATACCATGACAACATCAAAATCTTTATTTTTATGTTAACAATGAAGATAATATTTGATTTATATTTTTTGTTTGTATTAAAACTTCTTACTTTCTTAATATTTTTTTTTATGTTGAATTACTTTAAGTTAAAGTTCATTTTAGTATTTATTCTTGATTTTTTAAAAATATTTTAAATTTTAAAATTATATTTAGATACTTGACATTATAATTTTATTATATAATTTAAAGTTAATATATATAGTGCAAGACCTCGGAATGAAACATCAAAATATTTTGAAATCAAAATTTATTCTTTCAATAAATAAACAAAAAAATGCTCACTAGAACAAAATTTCCAACCTTGATATGCCCGCTTATTTACGCAAGAATCACCTGTTTTGTTTCCAAGTCTCTTCCTAGAGTTGTACTCACCTGCACGATCATGTCATTCACAAAGCAAAGATTCAGGTCCATAGAACCATTTAGGTGGTGCTTCGCTTATAAAGATTTGGGATCAAGAAGTTTGTTTTTTATGGTTTCAGGTTTAAACCCTGTGGTTACTCATATGATGATCACTGGAGGTTTATATGGTCATTAACTTTAGGGCCCGTGGATTAGTCGAGATACGCAAACTAACCCGGACACCCACGTTAGACTAAAAAACTAAAAAAAAATTCAGACATATAGACCTACTTTTTGCATGATAGAGATAAGGAGCCAATTATTTCTTCAATCATTTTAATCTTTTTTCAATCATGTAATAAATTAGATGCAGATGATCTTCCACAAATTTCCAGTTTGTTGGATTTTCAATTATGAGGCATCACATGCCTAGCATATGACCATCAATCATCGTTCTGACAAATATTGATCAAGTAGTTGAGTTTTTAAGGAACACGGGAATTCACGATGAGATCTTGGATTGTTTGGTTGCTAGCTAGTTGCTTTGCATATCGTGTGTGTGTGTGTGTGTAAAAGCTCTTTTTCTTAACCCTTTTCACATGGTGTAAGAGATTTTCTAGAGATAAGGCATCTTTCTCTGCATTAAATACTTGCCACTTAACAAAATAACAGGAAACTCACTTGATAATGGATCTTCTTGATGCTTCTTTAGGACAATTACCTCGAAAGCCACAAATTCTAGACGACATTTCTCCTTGCTCCTTGATGAGGGAGAGAAAATGATTCTCAAATAGACCACACCGTTCACGGGCGTGACCTATTTCTTGTATATAATCAAGGTCTATATTTTTTTTTTTTTCATGTAGAAGTATTTTATAGAGATATAGCACATATGAATTTTCCATCACTTGCATTTTGCAGGCAAAAAAAATCTAATTTTTTCATATAACCAAAACTAGAAATTATATATTTACATTTTTCCCATTTATGTGAGTTTGCACTCACGAGAAGAAAAACTAACATGTGTTGTCAATTCATTGTTTCTACACTGTGTATTTAGACACAAATATGTGGATTCACACAACAATTTTTTTTTTTTTGTCTTTTAAAATATTTTACAATTCAATCACTAAATTCTTTTTTTTTTAATTTATTCATTTTACATTATGTAGGTGGGGATTTGAGCTTGATGATATTGTAAATTGTGTTAATGCTCAATTTTACATCAAAAAACTATTTGAAAAAAATAATTTGAGCTTGATGATATTGTAAATTGTGTTAATGCTCAATTTTACATCAAAAAACTATTTGAAAAAAATAATCTTTCAGGGACCAAAAGACAACAATGCAATGGTTTTTTTTACTGCACAAAACACGCCTTTTAGCTAATTTTTGCCAAATTTATTTTTGGTTGCTTCAGTTTTATAATTTAATAAACTTTATTACACATCTTAGCCCCAAAGTTTGAGGGAGGGGAGAGAGACTCTCTGGAAGTTGGGAGAAGATAAAGAAAGTTATCAGTTTCAGCAAAAAAATTTTTAAGTGTTAACGAGTTTTTTTTTTATGAGAGAAATCTTATTAAGGCACTTTATGACCTTTATCCTGCATGAGAAAGTGAATTGTGCCTTTGAAACATTTTTTAAACCAATTTTTGGCTAATTTAAAGGCATAAATGAATTTATTAAGGTTTTTGGATGTTTTTCTTAAAGTATTTTCAAGTAAAAAATGGTTGGAAATGAGTTTTTTTTTCAAGAAATCGGAGCCCCGACTTTTTGATCACCTAGAGTAGCCAACAGCTAAACTAGAAATAGTACATTGTTTGACAACGTAACCAGCAAGTTGTTTGGCTGTTTGTAAAAAAACAAAAAATTGGGTTAATGACTCATCATCCATGTAACTTATAAAATCAATTTTATAAAAGCAATGAAAAAACATTTAGCCAACTTAGTTTAACTTACTAAATTAATAACTTGAATTATAAAATCATGATAATTTTATAGAAAAAACTATGTTTTTTTTTTAAAATTAAATGAAAAAAATATCTATCCTGCTATAATATAAAAAATATTGATGTATAATTAATTTTTTTAAATAAATTCTTTGACTTTCATTTCCATTTCATTTAAATGAATTAAAAGATTTTTTTTTTAAGAAAAACCCTTAAAAAAAGAGCCTATGAGTATAGGCCTACTAGACTAGTTCTTAGGCCAACATGTCATCCGCCTAACTATTTTTTTTTAATATATAAATGACAAGTCATCTACATCACTAGGGGGTCATTTAAAAAATAGAGTTAGGATTTTTCAACACCAAATATTCACTTTCAACTCCCCTAAACAATCTAGAGACCTGCATAAACCCTTTAATACCTTAAAATAACAAAAATATCAGTCTAAAAATAAAAAACTAACCTGAAACAAAAAATTTCCTGAGATTAAATCTATATTTTCAGGTAATTTTAAGATGAAATAATATCTAAGTTAAACTTTCATTATCGAATGGAACCATAAGCCCTAAGATTGAATTTTTATGGCCGAAGTGTCAATGAGAACTTTTTCTTTATACTATCAAAATTTAGCCAATTTTTTTCTTTCTTTTCTCTAACCAAGAACTGAAAAATAAGAGAAATGAGGTGTTTTTTTTTTTTTAATGAAAATTGAATTTCAAGAATTTTTAGGGACTGAAAAGTTGCATTGGGAAAGTATAGGGATAAAAATAAAGTTTTTTACACAAACTTTGAAACCACCATCCATTTTACTTGACTTTTTTCACTTCGGTCAGTTGTTTATGCTTCCTTAATAATTTAACTTAAGTTATCCTTATATTTTGTATTGAGAGGGCAAAATTGAAAAAAAAAAAGGAAGAAAGAAGAAAAGAAACGAAAATAAAAAGTGAGTCCATATTGCATTTTGAGTGTGTCTACAGTAAAGTGAAGGTGCTACAGGAAAAAAAAAAAGGGCCACAGAGCATAGTGTTTTCTGCAATAATTTTGTTTCTCTCTTTATCAAAAGTTGTTTCATGGACAATTTTTCCAGACACGTCCATGCAAGGGTCCTCCAAGCAAGCAAGGAACGAATAGTAAAGCATTTTTCTTCCCTCCACCGCATGGGGTTTTGCATAATAATTATTTTTTAAAATATTTTTTTATATAAAAATAATTTATATTTTTTATTTTTAAAATTTTATTTTTGATATTAAAACATCAAAACATAGAATTATAAAAAAATTAATTTAAAGTAAAAAAATAATTTTTTTAAATTTTTTCAAAAATATTTTTAAAATATAAAAATAAACAAATTAAAACAACCTCTACTTTCTCCGCTTTGCAGCTATTTCTTTGTCTCACAGTGAAACGCGAGAAATTAATTCAACGACTGATACACAGACGATGAGTTTGTGGTAAAATATGGTTGTTTATCGAAGAGGTTGTCCATGGACCTCCCCTTCTCTTTGTTTCAAATAAAACAATATCTAAAATTTAGTTAATCCTACAGTTTGAATGTGGACAGCAAGCTAAGATTCCGTTAATGAGAAGTTCCTAGTCGTACGCAAATCTGGCCTCACTCTAGAGCTGGCAGAAATAAGGGAAAGTCTCTGAGTATTCAAAATCAGTTGCGTTAACAGGATGTTTTTTTTATTTTTTGGCGTGTCTTGTGGGTGGGTTATGTGTTTAGCGCGGTAGTTTTAAATGAAGGGCTAATAATAACGGCCAACGGAGCAGCTAGGGAAGCAACTACCCACCACAGTTAAGACTCCATAACAACCACTCAGAAACACCCCACTCATTTGCCTTGAAAGATCTACCATTTAAGAACACAAAAATAGCCCATTAAGAGAAATAAAGTGTAGGCACAAACAATCCTTGTTCCCTCCCCCCCCGCATTTCCTTCAAAATTCACAAGGTGACATTTTTAGATTTTTTTCTTGTTATGTTTGAGTTGTTGCATGCCAATGCAGCCAAGAAAAAGACTGTTTGATGCTAAAAGTTTGTCTTTTTGGAGTTAAATTCTTGAATTCTGTTTCAAAATCCTATCTTTGTTGGGTTTTGGTTGATAAGATTGGAGAGTTTGATGCTGCAGGGATCAATTTGAAAATTCACTGACAATTTATGGAGGCAGCGATTATTCTTAGAAAGCTCAAAAACATTCCTTAAAAGAGAGCTGTAAGTCAATTCTTTCCCAACGTTAAATTATAAGTTCTGTTCCACTGCTTTTTTGTTTTGTTTTGTTTTTATATTGAGAATGGTCTGTAATAGAACATGAGACAGACTGCAACAGGGAAGAAAACTCCAACTTCGTTTGTATTTTAATTGGATAAGCAAATGCTTGTTTGACTCAAAATGAATAATGTAATAGCTGATGAATTGGCTTATGTACTTGGCCATGCCTTGTTTTATTAAACGAGAAATACAGGATATTAAAGAAATGGGGTTTCTTTGCTTGAGACAATGAACTGACCGAAAAATGCCGGTGAATTTAGCGATGACCCCTGATTACTTTGTCAGATTTAAGATGATTGTGGCTGTTAAGTTTTGGTGGTGGCCCTTACGTTATCTGGAGCCAAACAAAATTGATTTATACAGCAGATTCAAAGCGTATGTCAAAAACTGAACAAGGAAGGGAATGGTTCTAGGAGAGCTGAAGAGAAGAGAGTCAGAATGATTATTTATGGTCTCTATGAACATGACAATTGGTGATAGATTGACCTCTTTACATATGAAAAAATTGCAGTTTTGGTCGGAGAATGGGAGAGACGGGGGCAGCTGATGCGGACGGGCCAATGCACGGGCTGAGTGGTGGTGGTGAGGAGAAAATTTTTGTTTCCGTCCGGCTGCGGCCTTTGAATGAGAAGGAAATCGCAAGGAATGATGTATCAGATTGGGAATCCATCAATGATGACACTGTCATATACAGGAATAACCTTCCAGTGTCTGAGCGGTCCATGTACCCAACAGCTTATACATTTGGTAAGAAATTGCTTATCACTTTTTTAGTTTGTTTTCATTTTCTTTGTTAATTGCATCTATGGATGTCACAAATGATTAATAAGGCTGCCATGGTAGGATATAACTTCATCACATCTGCTGTGCAAATTACTCTGTTCTGCTGAATTATCACAAGCGTTTTGCTTGAACGTTATAGTTTGGGAACTTGCAATATGGCTGTCTTTTATTATGTATTCATATTTCTGAGTTCATGTATACGGATTTCCTAATGCTGACTCTTTCCTGAGTCTTGGCCTCAACTTCTTCTCTTTTGCTCTTACAACAATGTTGTAAAGTTGCTGGATTTGTATTAATGCGTTTCTTTTGCATTTTTACTGCTGTTGTCCTTAGGAGCATATTTATGGACGTATGCTTTTGCATCACAGAATATTTTCAAATACTCATCCCATCCGTCTTGTTTCTTTCTGTTGTTTGGTTAATTTGTTAATTATAGATAGAGTATTTGGGTCTGATTGCTCCACTAAGCAAGTATACGGAGAAGGAGCCAAGGAGGTTGCTCTTTCAGTCGTCAGTGGTATAAACTGTGAGTACAACCTCCATTAATAACCTGTTCATTGTTGAAATTTCTGTTTGTGTTTTTTTATCTTTTTCTTTTTTTATTCCTCGCAATGATGAATTTCTTCAGCAAGTGTATTTGCATATGGGCAAACGAGTAGTGGAAAAACGTACACTATGAGTGGAATTACTGAGTACACTATAGCAGATATATATGACTATGTGGAGAAGGTAACGAGAATACTTGATACAATTTTCTTTCGTTACTCTAAGTACTCCGTTTTATTTTATTCCTTAGATGTTCCCCTACTCGATGAAAATTTATTGTGTTCCCCCCTTTTGTAGCACAAGGAAAGAGAGTTTACTTTGAAATTCTCTGCCATGGAGATTTACAACGAATCCGTCAGAGACCTCCTTAGTACAGATGCAACTCCTCTCCGACTGCTAGATGATCCAGAGGTGATATTCATTTTAGGTGTGAAGAGCTGCTGTATGCTCCCCCCACCCCCCCCCCCCCTTTCATATCAGTAACATCTGACTGTATTGACAGAGAGGCACTGTTGTGGAGAGGCTCACAGAGGAATCTATAAGGGACTGGAATCATTTTAAAGAACTTCTATCTGTATGTGAAGGTCAGTAAAGCTATTGAATTTTAGGAGTTCAAGGGAGAGGCTTGAATCTGAGACCTCATGAGGGGAGGGGGGACATGGATGCCTATTGAGCTAAACAGGCTCATTGGCAGCCATGCTCCTGAGTTTAACGTTACTTTCACTACAAAACTTGTCACTGCATACTCAAGCATCCTGGTGATTTTGCAGCTCAGAGACAAATAGGGGAGACCTCCCTTAATGAAGCAAGCTCTAGATCTCATCAGATTCTGAGACTGGTATGACTGGATGTTCATTTCATTGTAAAGTTTCAAATTATCATAACTTGATGACCATTTATTGTATGGTTTACTGATTATTTGCATAGCCAGACAGTTGAAAGTTCCACACAGGAGTTTTTCGGCCATCACAAGTCCAGCACTCTCGCTGCCACGGTGGTATGCGTTGTGGAAAGTTTTTGGATCTCTGTTTTAGCTGGTTATAATGACTGAACAATGTGTAACCATCATTCTTTTCTCCCAGAATTTTGTTGATCTAGCAGGAAGTGAGCGTGCTTCTCAGTCACTATCAGCTGGCATGAGGTTGAAAGAAGGGTGCCACATAAATCGTAGTCTACTGACGTTGGGAACTGTTATCCGTAAGCTAAGGTGAGGATGTGTAGCTTGTTAAATTTCAGTAGTGCTCAGAGATGGTGTTGGCATCTTCATTTTGTTACTATTGTGATGGAATAGTACTTCAAGTGTCTGAGTTAAGCTATCATTTTCCTAGCTGTCAGATCTTGAGGCTAAATTTATGACATCAGATCTTCAAAATGGCACCATGTTCTGCCTTTAGTCATTCTTTCAGCTCTTCAGAAAGTTGCATAATGTTGTATGGTATAAGTTTACAAAATAAAATTGCAACCATAGCATTTCCTTACTAGTAAATGAAGTTGCAAATTGTATGCTCTTGTATAATTTGACAGTCAATGTGTGTGAATTTTTCCGTAAATAAATTACTATTTCGGAATAATATAGAAAAATCATATCAGTTGTCATGGTCTTTCCACAAGCCCTCTTTCAATTTCTTCATAGAATCAAAGGATGTAATCTTCTATTCTTTTTACAACTTCCTTTCCCCCTCTTCTTTTGATTCTTTAGGGCGTGCACGAGTCAAGACCTAGAATAAACTGAACCACCAATGCTCTTTCTACTTTATTTAACTTTATGATTGGATGCAGCAAAGGAAAAAATGGACATGTTCCTTTCAGAGATTCAAAGCTGACTCGAATATTGCAGTCCTCTTTAGGAGGCAATGCTAGGACTGCCATCATATGTACCATGAGCCCTGCACGAAGCCATGTTGAACAATCTAGAAACACACTGCTGTTTGCTAGTTGCGCTAAAGAAGTGACAACCAATGCGCAGGTCAATGTAGTTGTCTCTGATAAAACACTGGTGAAGCAACTGCAAAGAGAACTGGCTAGATTGGAGAATGAGTTGAAAAATACACGACCAGATTCTGTCACATCAGATTCCACCATAGTGCTGAGAGAGAAGGATCTTCAGATTGAAAAGGTGGGCACAGTTCTTTGGATGACATTAGAAAACTTTTAATATCACAAATAGAGTCCTGCTCCTCCATCTTAATATCAAGGCAGTACTCCACCTATCATAAGAAACGAAAGTACATGTCATGACTGCAAATTACATGAATTAGAGACCTGTCATTTGAAACCTTCATCTGTTTAAGTTATTTATGCATCATAAACTCGTGGAATACAATGTGGGCTTAAACCTTAAAAGCAGAAATTCAGGTTCCTTCATACCATCTCTGCTGCATGACTATGACACGTTCAATTCTTTATTGCTGTGAACATTTGTGGAGGAGTTTAACTAGAGCAGTAAGTGGTTAGCTACTCTATTGAACCAGGCCTGGAATTACCCTACTCTCTGAATTAGTCTCTCTTGTTCTCCTCAAATTTTCTCAGGTGACTTGTGTGACGAATATTGGTAATTTTTGGCTTCTTGAAAGTCGAGTATCAGTTCATATCCCAAGCATATGCTAAGCATAATTACATGTATATGCATGAGGAAATTTGTTAACGTACTTATTTAATTGTTAAACTATGGATTTCAACACCCCCAGCCTTTTCCTGCAGCTAATGAATGAGGTTGCAGAGCTGACCCGGCGACTTGATCTTGCTCAGTCACAGATTGAGAATCTACAGCAAGTGTCTGAAGGCAGCAGATCTTCAACAGTATGGGTATGCATTTTTTTTTTTGCTCTTGGCATTTTGTCTAGTACCGTTATAAAAAAAAAGAAAGATCATTTCTAGCTCAAGCATCCACCTCTATCTCAATGAGCCTTCGCTATCCAAATCTGATTTCTCTATGTCCTCATCCAGGCAGATCCAGATAATCACTACCCTAAATTGCGAGTGCGAAATTCATTCAGATCTGACAATTCAGTATCATATTCACTCATTTCGGAAGATCCTCTCTCCCTGGATCTCGGTGCCAGGTCTTTTGATGCATCTCAATGTTCAGATGTGCAAAGTAGCCGAAGTTCTGGAGCAAACTTCATCCAATTCCCAGTTTTTGAAGAGAATTTCCTTCCAGAAAGTTTCTCTACACACCACTCAACTAGCACCACTAATTTTGTCGGAAATGATCTGCATGAGAAAAAGGATGCTGACGGACAAACTAATCAAAATTTCGATGATAATTGGAAGGAAGTTCAATGCATTGAAGTGGAGGAGTCGAGCGTAAGCCAATATTCAAATTCAAACACATCAGAGTCTAGGCCATACAGATTTGAGGAGTCTAATATGCCTTCTCCGGATATAAAAACAGATACCTTGGGTTTAACAAAGGTCGGGAATGAAGAAAGAACAAATCAAGAAGTAAAGTCACCCCCGTTGAAAGAACAGAAAGAGTTGAATGGTTTGCAATCCACTTTTATTATACCATCTCCTGAAAAGCTTTCTCCATGGCTGCTGGAAGCAGGCCTTTCTGAATCAAGAAGCTTTTTGATCAGGAGTAGAAGTTGTAGAGCAACGCTTATGGATAACTCACCAGGTTTCTGTTTCAAGAAGGCAGAAGCGTATGAGAGCACACCACTGTTTGGGTTTGAGAAAGACTTTCCCGGAAGACCTGAGGGTTTTCAAAGGAAACTTCCTGCATTGAAGTATGATCCTGACATTGAAAGGTTATCAAGAAATGTCTCTCGGAATTCTATTTGTAGTTCTGCTTTTAATGAGCTCAAAGAGGAAAGTGTTGAAACTTCAACTGATTGGAGGACTGCCAGTGTTGGTAACTCAGATATGGGTATGATGTACATGGCTGATTATTTGGTGAGTTTTTATTTTTATTTTCCATCGTCATTTGTTATAATAGATTCAGGCTATGGGATGCTAGATTAAATATTAAATGAATGAGCTCCTTACCATCTTATTTATCTGTCAAGGATGGATCATTTTGCAAGATAATGGTTGGAATAATTGAATGTTTTGTTGACGCATCAATATCTAAATGTCCTTGCTGAATCTAGCAGGAATAGAAAAGGTTCTGCAATGTCTTTAGGATGTAGTAGACGAGCTTCTTCTTACTCCCATCGTCTTCTTCTTCCATTTTTTTTTTAATTTCTCATTTCTTATAAGCTGCAGAAAGTTCTGGTTCAGTTAGACCTGTCATTTTCTCCTTTCATTGGTTAATTGCAATGGTTGATAGGAACAAGAAACAACCGCGGAGGATGCAGAGAATATAGAAGATGATGGCTTGGATGCAACACAACATGATATGCCTGCAAAGAAGGTAAAAGATGTTGGCTTGGATTCAATTTGTTATAATGTTTCAGCAAAGAGTGTGAAAGATGTTGGCTTGGATCCAATTCAAGACGGTGTGTCAGCAAAGAATGTAAAAGATGTTGGCTTGGATCCTATTCAAGATGACGCAGAAAGTGCTTCAAAATGGCCATTAGAATTCAAGAATATGCAAAGCAAGATTATCGAACTTTGGCATGCATGCAGTGTCTCACTGGTCCACAGGACCCACTTCTTCCTGCTATTTAAGGGTGATCCTGCAGATTCTTTTTACCTGGAGGTAGAGATCAGGAGAATGTCCCTTCTAAAGGAAACATTATCAAGGGGTAGCAGAACTATTGTTCACGGACAAGTTCTAACACCTACCTCAAGGTTTATTACCTTCATTTCCACATCAACTCATATTTATACATATTTTCTGCAAGCATTCTAAGATGAAGTATTTCCTGTAAACAGCAAGAAGGCTTTGAGTCATGAGAGGCAGATGCTGGCAAGGGAAATGCAGAAGAGGCTCACTAGAGAAGAAAGAGAGAATCTTTTCCTAAAATGGGGTGTTCCATTGAGCGGAAACAATAGAAGGTTGCAGCTGGTGCATCGCTTATGGACCAAGACAACAGATAGGGGCCACATCACAGAAAGTGCCGCTCTTGTAGCAAAGCTAGTTGGTTTTATAGAGCAAGAGCAGGCTTTGAAGGAGATGTTTGGGCTGCTCAATTTTACACCAACATATCCTAGCAGGAGGAAATCTTCTATTTGGAAGCGCAGCGTTTTATCCTTCTTGTAAGCATGTTATAGTGGACCTTAAAGTAAAACATTTGTGGCTAATTATAGACGATTTCCAAAGTTCTATTACACATAGATAGCTTTCTGAGTGCAAGTTTCTCTCCTTTGTAGTCTTGAAATCTAACTGCATTGGTTGCGAGTTGTGAGAAAGCTTGTAAATCTGATGTAAAATTGTAATGCTGGTGCTTCCCTTTTAGCTGTTCTTCTTCTCATCTTTTCGGGTATAAACTGGACCTCTTATAGAATAAATGGTAGCTTCGTGGGTCGCATAATGGAGTTCCTCCATCCTTATTATGGGAGAGGGATCTGATCCGATACCTACTGCTAAAGAATTTGGACAGCCACTAAATTTAGCTTTCTTGCGAAACGTGGCCATTCGGGTTGGTATGTCCTTTTGTTTTAAGGGTACTAGCTTTAGCTTGTTGGTAGATGTTTTGCTTCTTGTTTGTTGAGACTCAGTTCTGTCATGCTATAGGATATTACTGCTTTCAGGTTCGATGCCTAGAGCCTTAACAATAATGGGAAATCCTCAAACAATGTGGTGAGGATTGTGGAAATGCAAGTTAGCGTGTAATTGTAACATTAAAGAAAGCTTGAATCATGAATTCTTTTTAGGCTTTTGATTCATCTAAAGTCATTTTGTCTCTGCTACACAACCTATTCCATCCAGAGGCATGAAGGTTTTTGCAGTATGGGAAATGCAGAGTGGGAAAGCCGGTGGATCTATCCAATTCATCTAAAGTCACTTCCTGGAGAACGTCTATATATTGCTTTTCCAAGTTTATGCAGACATTTATTTCAGCTGCTTTTCCAAAATTTTTATTTTTTTACAGATTGGTTATTGGACTTGGTTTCTTTTCAATTTCATGCTGCTAAATTCTAATGTCATGATTATATATGTTTGTTTATGTTTCTATTTATATATCCAAGAAAATGATTCTTGGTGGTGGAAGGAGTAGAAAATAAATATACACCACTTTCGCAAATTTCAGCAACTCTTTGATCTGTTGGACACTGGAATTGACAGAAGAGACAGGTTGTGTTGGAAATTATGTCTGTAACTACGTTAATTATGTCGCTCAATCAAAATTAAATTCCGTTTTTAAGTTCTTGCACATGCCTAGCATCACCAAGCATCTTCCTTTTGTTTGTCTTTTTTTTTTTTTTTTTTTTTTGTTGAGAAACTATAGAAGAAACATGTTGCAGAATCTAAAATTCATGAATTTTTCAAAACTAAACTATGAGAAGTTTTTTTTTTTTTAACCATTTCTCTCATCTTCCAAGCTTCTTGTGATTAGCTTCAACTTTTCCAGCTTTTATGATATTGCATATGGCTCTTTTCATAGCATTAAAAACATTTCGTATCATTATGATCCACTCTGAGTCTAGAATACTTGATTTAGAGTTATTTCTATAAAAATTACCTCCCCTAGCTATCCCTATCATAACTCTGCTTTTGTAAGAAACTTTCCACAATCAATGCCTTATCACCACTAACATTATTTTCTACTCGTAAAAACCTATTATTCTCTAATAAAACTAGATTCACTTCTTTCAAATCCAAATTGTTCCTTCCAATTCTTTCTCTTTTCATCCCCAATTCTTTCTCCAGCACTAATCACTTGTGCCATCAATTTATTAGAGGAATATTTGGGAGTATAACAATAATTATTTTTTAAAGTATTTTTTTATTTGAAAATATATTAAAATAATTTTTTTATTATTTTAAAAAAATTATTTTTAATATCAATATATCAAAATATTTAAATATATACTGAAGTAAAAAAAATAAAAAAATTACTTTTCAAATACAAAAACAACTAGAATGAATCATAAATTATCTCCAAATTTTCTCAAATTCCTTTAAGTATCGACTTACCTAGAATATTGTACTTAACCTTTAGAGTCAAAGCCAATGAAATCTGACTAATTGTTTTGTTTTTTTTTTTGCTAAACTTAGTTTTGCACAGATTTACTCTATTTAAAAGAGAAATCAAATCATCGAGTTATTAAATCACCTTTCATCGTTCTCTGCCAGAGAGCAAAATCATTTTTTTTCTTCTATAAAATAAGTTAATCTCAAATTTTATCATACCAATTTGTGTCATCGATCGTCATCTTCAATTGTTTAGCACAAAACTCCACTTAACCCTAAACCTAAATTCTGCTACCAGTTTGTCGTGTAAAACTCGTACCAAGTAATTAATAACAGAAAATAAAAGAGACAAAAACTTAACATGGTTTGACAAAGCCTTCTTTATCAAATATTGAATTATCAAACACATACAAGTATCTCACTATCCAAAACCCAAATGCCCCTAATAAAACTCTCACAGGAATAAATCGCATAATTATTTTTCTCACGGCCTGAACAAGAAACACAATGATTGCACTCCTCAAATATGATCATGACCTGCGCCAAGTCCACCTCGAACTCCACGATCTTGTATCAACGTGCTGACTCGACGCCAAATTGAATAGCTGCTTGATGGGAGAAATTACGTTTTGCAAAAGAAAGAAATGCCTCTGAATTACGAGGTGTGTTGGTGACTTTTGGATCTGGTAATCGTTATGATACTTCCTTCGTACACCACTTCTTTAAAGTTGTGATGGAACTTCGCTAGCTGCTCGACAAGGTGGAGCAATCATCTCCATCCACAAAAGTGACCTAATTCTTTCCAAATATCATACATGCGTCCCTCCTCGTCAAGCCTACTACGTACTATATTGCAATAATCTAAGAAAAAATGAATTGAAATGATACCTTAAATTGAAGGCCCATTAACCATTAGTAATCGAATTCTCTATACTGAAGTAGCCCACTAGTTGCATTAGTTAATTAGTCAAAGGACACCTCTATAAATTCAGGCAAGCATTTCAACAAGATTCTTATATTTAAAGCTATAATGAGGAGTGAGTGGTGCTTCAGCAACAAGTTTATAGCTATATCCATCTTCTTGCTCTCAATTGTTGTATTTCTACCTTAAAATAAAAACTGTAAAAGAATTCATGAAACATGTAAAATGTGGATTAATCATGGATGATTACACCTGATTTTTGCTAACAACCATTTTAATAAACTAGACAAACGGTGAGAATGCTTAACCGTTAATACAAAGGGATCCAATTATATATATATATATATATATATATATATATATATATATATATATATATAGACACACACACATAATTTTGTTTTTTTTTTTATCATTGTATCACCAAAACTGATGGTACACACAAATGGGATCGTTATCAAAGCCCTAAAAGCTGAATTTCCATTTTTCAAATGGATTATGCTTATCAAGGATTCTGTTATAATGAATTGGAAATCATTAATGTCATGACTTTTTCTCCGAAAAAAATGTTAATTTATGCTTGTGGATGTATTGAGCCACACGTTCATTACAAACTTACAAAAATTCAAGCCAATTGTAGATGTTGGGGCCAATTAAAATGGGTAGGAAACCCATATAAATAATTATGAGGGTATGTAGACAGTACTCCATGGAGGAGTGATTAAATATTTTATTGTGCTTTGTAGCTTTTGTAATGAGTTTTTTGTTTTATATAGCATTTGGAATGAGACGGGTCTATATAATGAACAACGATCATCCTAGAATCCAAAAACCATATGGTTAATAGGGCTTTTACATTAGTTTATATAATTAATAGATTGAATTCTTCTCTTTATATATATATATATATATATATATATATATATATATATATATATATATATATATATATATATATATATATATATAGGTCCTGTAACAAGGTCCCTTTAAATCAGTTTTACTTGGTAAACTCCCACATTTCATTTTATTTGTAAGGCTATTATTTATTGCTATTCATGATTAAACTTTTAATTGTATTTTTTTTCCTTATTAGAACGAGGAAATCAAGAATAGGTAGCATAATTGATCTAGAAAAATATATAATTGATCAACACATTTATATAAAAATATTTGATGAGAAAGGGGTGTGTGTGTGTGTGTTGGTGTAGTTTTCAATCAATAATTAAGTCACCTTTTGCAAAATATGATTCACGCAACAGAAATTAGCCATGGGATATCCACTCTTAAATTATATGATGATTAATCATCATCTTATAAATGACACATTAATTACTACTTAATTAATGTTTAAAAACCATTTTTTATTCCATCTACTAAAAGAACGAAAGAAAACCATCAAATTGGTTTAAAAAATTGTTTTCAATCATAGGACTCGCCTTAGTGATCAAATGTTAGAAGGGCTCTAGAAATTATCACTACTTGATTTCTTTTCAATATATAGATGTTAATTACAAGTAATACCAGAGTCATTGTAGCTTAAAGATACCAACACATAGTCGTGGAGAAATAGACGACTGAAGTTGAAGAGTTTGCATAAATATTCATGGTGATTTAATTTTCATTACCAAAAAATTGAAAAATATCGATGAAATAATTTAATTTTTTATTATTTTTTTCAATTTAAATTTGTTTAATCTAAATTAATATTTTTAATTATTAATTTTGCACAAAATAATTTTTTTTTAATTCCAACTTAACCATAAAATTAGGGGAAAAAAAAAACAATTGGTACCCATTAAATTAGCCATTATTTTTTTCAATTCTAATACGTCTGAATTATAAAATCACCTTTAATTTTATCAAATAACAAATTAAATTCATTTCCTTCAAATTCTGAAAAAAACCTAAAATACAAATCATATACTAATACAACAAAATTATTATTATAAACCATGTAAAAAACTTAAATATACAAGGAAAATACAAATAAATTTCAATAAACTAACTTAAATCATAAATAAGTTACAATAAAAATGAACGGGTTTGTTTAGAAAAGTGAAACTTGACAAAAAATAGAATAAAGGAAAAAAATTTGATGATACCAGATAGAGATTGATTGGCATCAACAGGTTGGGTAGCTAGATTTATGAGAGTAGCTTTTGAAATTGATGAAATGGGAAAGAGAGGGCTCGTATGATTTTAATTAAAGAAGAAGAGGAACACAAGGGGAGAGAATTGTCGAGTTCTAATTCATTTTAAAATTACCAATAAAAATATCTTTCGGACACTTCAAAAATGCTGATGGAATTGCCAATATATATTTTTTTAATATCATTATTGTTTCAGTTAAAAATTATTGATGAAAGTTTTTCATCTCAATTTTAATAGGCAATTTAGTTGTTTTTTTTAATTATTATTTTCTAATATATTTTTTTTTCTATTCACCTACCATTAATTAACTGCAAAATTAAGACTCGTTTAAACAACATAAACTTCGAAATCAATGCTAATTAGATATTATAAAAAAGGAGTTAGGAGGAGAGTCTGATATCAAAAAGGGTTAGCATCCTAATACAACCTTTAAAGGAACTCCCTTTGCTTGTTGAATTATTTTTTTATTATTTTATCATTTGGGAGAGGTGCTTGATGTTTGGTTCTCAACGCCCCAGCTTTGAGAATAGTGGTTGTGAGGACCATATTGGTTGGGGGTTCTAATAAATTTAATGATGCGATCCGCCGCATGATTGGGAGGCCGAAGCCGACCACCACCATCCTACGTGTACTAAGAGTCCCTCTAAAGTCCCCAGCTTCTTTCAGCTCCTTTTCTATCTTGAAAGCCTTTTCCACAATTACCCACCTTGTTATGTATACATAGCCCATGTTCTATCTATACAAAGGAGTGCAATTGCAGAAAAAAATACAGTACAAAATCATGAGTGCAGCTCAGAGCATGGAAAAAAGATGCTAGGTATTAGCCTGAGAAACGTGAATGCCAATCATTTCCCTCTCAAAAGAAAAACAAATGCCAAACAATTATTTGAATTCATTTGCAAAATGTGGCAGCAAATTGAAGCCCATTTTTCTGGTTGCTGGATGAATAAGTATATATTTGTAGGACAGAAAGGATCTTAACACAGACAGAGCGTTGGTTGGAGACATCTCTCTCTCCCCAAAGGGTGATTAGCTGGTGGATTTTAAGGGCAACATTGCTGTACTTTCTGAGAATTACAATTGAAATTCAAAAAACTACAGGGATTAAATTGTATAAGATTAAAAAGAATTGAGCTACTTTTTGGACTGTGATCATCAGCTAAACCTTCTTTTTGGCCACATGATCTCGAGCCAGCCCCTTGAACAAGAATTTGAATAGCCATTTTCTTCCCTTCTGAATTCTTTCTTCTTTAATTTCCAATCCGACGAGCTGTCATTGCCATTTCTAGCAGTGACCATTGATGGCTATAACCATTAGCTAACTAACCTTTATCGCCCAGGTCCCAAATGTAGAACATATGGAACTTGAATGGCGGCAGCATCGCTTTCGTTTCTTGGTGGATGCTTTATATGAAACTATTCCCTTGCTTAGAGGTCTGCCCCACTTTTGGCATTTCATAATGGCTCTTTAACTTTTGTTTCTTCTCATGTCTTTTATTTACTTATTATTATTTTTATTTGTTTTCTAAAAATATTTGGGAAATAGCATAGTTTGAACACGATCATATTTCTAAATATCATTTTTATACACAATTGTTATTACTAATAGCTGGTTATTTAGTTATATTTTAAAATACATGTCTTTTGCAAATTAATTAATCTAAACGAAAATCAATCCAAAATTTTATAAGGATTTGATGGTCAAAATATGAGATTTAAAATACAATAGCCAAGAAAAAAAAAAGGAAAAAGAAATAAGGTGACGTGGCAGGAGAGAAAAATTGAGAAAGAAAAAGAAAGACAGAAAGAATAGGTCAACGGGGATACACTGTGACTCTATTTTCTACACACTTGGTACTATTAAAAGGATCTCGACGAGATGATTTTAACTACACCTTGAAAGACCGCAAAAAAAAGTTGTAATTAACCCTAAATTAATCCCAAATAAAACTCATAACCAAGATCTTTTTAACAGTGTTGAGTGTGTTGAAAATAGAGTCTTGATATATCAATGATGACTCATTTTTTCTTTCCTTTTTCTTTATAATGTCACATCAGTTTATCTTTTTTTTTTTTTTCTTGGCCATTGAATCTTGAATCTTATATTTTAGCCATTGAATCTTCATAAAATTTTGGATTGATTTTTGTATGTATTAATTAATTTGAATGAAAGATGAATTTTGAAACCACCGATATATATTTTTAATAGCGATTGTGTTATTTTTCTAATACTTTTATAATTTATATTATTCTTCTAAAACTTTTATTAAACTGTGTTAGAATGGTAAAAAGAAAACCCAAACTAGAATATCATCTAAAAACTTTCATTTTTTTTCTTTTCTAATACTTATATAGGAAATACCATTAAGGCATTAGTATTTAAGAATAAGTATAAATTAACTTCTTTATCAAAAAGAAAGAAAGAAAGAAAGTACAAACTCGATACATAAAAAACCTTATAGCTAAAATTTAAATGAGTTATCATTTAGCTAAAATCACCAGGAAAATATCATTCGACCACCTGGACAAAATCAATGTCTTGATTTCAGTAAAGTGATAGCGAGGATTACAGTAGGATATGTGATCATAATAACTTTTTTGTACAATATATCATTTTTTGAAATGAGTTGATTACTCTTTCAATGTTTATCTTATAGCATGATCATAAAGAACTAGCTGTTAAATTAAGTGGGATTCTACAACCATTGTCGTATTTCTGTAGGATATTTAAGGCCGACCATAGCCTTTTGTTATATATATACTATGATAGACATTAAATTACAATTTCATGAAACCTTATTAGTCGGTGGATTCTCCATTTTTTGATTTGGACCTCTTTAATTATTATAGCGATTAATATCTTGCAATACATTTTTAATCTGTGCAAGACTGCTTGTACAAACTTTAAAGATTTATGTCTATGAACTCTAAGTCCGAATCTTTGGCAGAAGCAGATCACACTAATGTAGATATTTGAGAAGATTTTTTAGGTGACCAGTAATCTGAGATTTTTTTATAATGAATATAAAGATTATATTAAATTCAAAAGCCAACATGAATGTGGCGTAAAGTTATTTGAGAAGTTAAGAGCTACTGAATGATTGATCATTTCAATAGATGAATTTTTTTCTTTTTCAAACCAATCATTTTATTTTCTACTTTTTACTATAAAATGGGAATTTTTTTCAAGTTTTCTTTCAATCATGAGCCCGTTTCAAGGAAACTCATCTAACTTATGATAATTATTGGCAGGATACACATAGCTAATATGAAAATAGTTCTTGAAAGAATCCAAAAGGTAAATGATTTGTTAAACTTCTTTATAATAAAGCAAGTAATATCACACTTAGGGGTATGGTCAGGTGTAATAAATAATAAGAATAGTAATCATCGTGGATAGCCTAAGATGGGTACTGTACTTGCATTTGAGTGGAGGACTGACATACAGTAAACTCAAATGAGCTGGTGAATCAAAAAAACTGAGAATGCTTTGCATAGCAAATTAAAACACCCTATGATGATGGAGCATCAAAGAAAAAGGATCTATATTTCAAATCAGGTAAGGATGCATGTATATCATCTAACCTCAAAGCATTGCATATATGTTTTTTTTTAAAAAAAAAATTAGAAAGATCGTCGATGAAATTCAACAAGATTTTGATGAATTTGAGTTGACAAACAAATAATCCTTAAGTTATGATAGTGGGGAATCCTATTTTTTAAACCCTATAATAATGAAGAAAATTGAAAAGAACTTTACTAGTAAGAAATTCTCAAGAAAATAATTATATCAACCTCGCATTAAGAAGAGTTTTCAGGTCAATCCTATAATTAGAAAGCACCAAATTCAAACCCCGTATTAGAAAATATTAGGTTAACCCTACAATCAAGACGCACCAAGTTTTTGAATCCCGTAATCAGGAAGTATCAGGTCAACCCTGCAATTAGAAAGCACTAAGTTTTCAAACTCTACGATCGGGAAGTAACAAAGACCAAGGTTCTGGTTAAAGGGAGTCTCTATGTTGAGATTTCAGGTTGATCGAGCTGAAGGCAAAATATAAAAGGAATCGTTAGATTGAGATTTCAGATTGACCGATTTAAAGACAAAGATCAAGGTTGTGTTTAAATGGAGTCTCTAGATTGTGATTTTAGGTTAACTGAGTTGAAAACAAAGACCATGGTTTTGGTTAAAGATAGTCTCTAAATCAGGATTTTAGGTTGACCGAGCTGAAAGCAAAATTTTAGTTTTTGTTCAAGGGAATCGCTAGATCGTGACTTTAGGTTGACTAAGATAAAGATGAAGACCAAGGTTCTGGTTAAAGCGAATCGTCAGATTAGGATTTAGGTTGACCGAGCTGAAGGTAAAATTTAGGTTTTGGTTGAAGAGAATTGTCAGATTGGGATTTCAGGTTGACCGAGCTGAAAACAAAGACCATGGTTTTGGTTAAAGGGATTCTCTAGATTGGGATTTTAGGTTGACCGAGCTAAAGATAAAATTTTGGTTCTAGTTGAAGGAAATAACTAGATTGGGATTTTAAATTAACCTGGTTGAAGGCAAAATTTAAGTTTTGGCTAAAGAAAATCACCAGATTGAGATTTTAGATTGACCACGCTAGAGACAAATATCAAGGTTCTTGCTAAAAGAAGTCTTTAGGTTGAGATTTCAGGTTAACTAAGGTGAAGGTAAAATTTTGGTTTTGGTTAGAAAGAATAGCTAGATTAAGATTTCAGATTAACCGACCTATTTACAGAGATTTTAGTTTTGGTTAAAGAAAATCACCAGATTAAGGTTTTAAATTAATCGAGCTATGGTATGAAATTTTAGCTTTAAAGGAACCACTGAGATACAGAATTTTAGGTCAACTCTACAATTAGGAATAACTAAGTTTGCAAACCTTGTAATCAAGAGGTATCAGAAACCAAGGTTCTAGTTAAAGAAAATTACCAAATTATGATGTTAGGTTAACTAAGCTGTAAAAAGTTTGATCATAGTTTTAATTAGGGGACTGCTACAAAAACAAAGTTTTAGGTCAACCAAACTAAAAGCTTGGAGAAGATAGTTTTGAAGAACAATTCATTTATCTTTACAAACTTACTACACAAAGCACTTGATAAGTCATTGCTTTGTAAGCATCGTAAAGAAATGGCTTCTATTGTTACTATTTTAGAGAGCCATAAACAATATATATATATATATATATATATATATATATATATATATATATATATATATATATATTAGTAAAAAGTATTGACCAAAGTGCCTAGGAAATTGCTAAAGTGGTTGAGGAGGATCAAAATACACAAAATTAGAAAATTTGACAGTATATTTTTTAGTAATGATGACCCTATTGGCAAAAAAAAATCCAATTTAAGGAAAAAACCAAAATTATATGTTTGAAGGTTCAATTGGATTTTTTTCAAGGTTTCAAATCGGTGAAATCGAGGGTCAAATTGAAGAAAATTAAAAGTTGATGGTCAATTAAGGGTTCAATTGAACAAATCAAAAGCCAAGAACCAGATTGTAAAAGGTGTTTAACTTTAGGACTGATAATTGAGTTTAACAAGGGTGAAATTGCATAAAATTAGAGTTTAAGAGGCAATTATTAGTGGAATTAAAAGAAATTGAAGAATAGGGATTAAATTGAAATTTATCAAATCCCAAATTAAAAACCCTAATTTGTAAAGTTTAACCTAGATGACACGTTGTTCAGCCACTATGTATCTTCTTCTTCGATAGTTTTGGCTGATCAAATAGGCATCTCTAGGCGAATACATGTTGCTTTCCCGACCACATCTAAAGCTATAACCACCACTATTCAACTGAGAAACATCTTTTCTACAACCCTATTTCCATGAAATTAAATGTTTATGTTCCATTTTCTTCAATGATGTTAACAACATCTTGTTCCCAATCATCCATCATTACATATTTAGACTTCATGCTAATTGGGTTAGCACCTTTGAACGAATGAATATGGAATCACAAACCTCCAGGTTGAACAAGAATGGATCCAATATAAAGGTATGCCCCCTTTACAAAGTTCAAGTGGTCTCATGCAATGTTGATGTCCGAGTTGCTTCGACGAAGCCATGAGAATGTTTTTAATAAATTGACGTGAAGATTGATGTCTTAACATGTTAAGATTGTATTTTAGTTTGATTTGAAATCTACCAAATATGGCAGTAAGGTGTTGATATATATTTTTTTTCTGTTTAGTTAATGTATGGTTCCAGGCTCTTGAGTTTTGGTTTAGTCTTATAAAATGTTAAAATATCAATTTGAATCTCAAATTGGTTAAGCATGCTTGTTGTTTTAATTTGGCAGTTTTGGAAGATGGAATTTAATACATGTTTATGATGATTTGTTATTTTTGTTAGTTTCTTTTGTTTCAATTGTGCTTGGCATTGATAGTGTAGTTTGTTGGAATTAAGAAAGTATATTTTAAAGGCCTAAAATGACCATTATGGGTTTGATAGTTGTTGGCTTTATTCTAGGCAGGTTTTGGGTTTCTAAGATAGTGTTCTTCTTGTTATTGAGAAGAACATTGCATTATCTCAATGATTTGAATTATTTTTTGTCAATTTACTTGCACAGAACCCTTTGAACAACTTGATTAGCAAATAATTTAGGTTTGAAACACATCAATAACATGTATTTATGCATTTAGATTCTAGGTTTCATTCGACTGTCCAAAACAAATTTTGATCAAATCGTGGCTTGTCAGTGATAATCGATGTTTTTTTATGCTTGATTCTTGATCTATGCATGCTTGCGAATAAAACCATTCCTTTGTTTTCTTGAAATCTGGTCTGGTTTAGGTTTCATGTTGTTAGGTTTAAGCTTGAGTGTTTTTCATGTTCTTTATTTCTTGTGTTTGATCCGTTTTATCTAAGAAATTTACATTTTGTATGTTTTTTTTTACGTTTATTCTGTTTTGGTTTTAGTTTTGGGTCTTTGTTTTTTGTTTGTTTTCGAGTTCGGGTCAGATATTTAAGGCTTTATTTGGTTTGCTATTTGTTTTTTATAAAAGGATTTATGGCCAAAGAAGGTGTTTGACAAATATACCCTTAGTCATGTTTTTATAAAATAGGTCTTGCCAAACATGTGGACTGACAAAAATATAAAAAAATAAAATAACAAAAATAGTAATATAAAGAAATTGATTTTTGTCTGTTCAATCCTTATAAAAATTGTATTTTTATAAAAAAAGAAAAAAATATTTTTTTTTACCATTGTTTTAAAAAATACTTGTATTGTTTTTGTCTTTTGCTTTTTTTAACATTTACAACAAGTTTGTAAAATTCCTTAAGGATTTGGCCAATATTTCAATAACCCTTAAAAATTTTAATTCATGAGAATTAGTGATTAATATTCTAGTATAAATATTGGACCTACAAGCATGCTGATATTTAAATATCAGGAATTGACCAAAAAAATTTCAGAATTATTTAGAATATTCATAAAAAGTTTAATTAGGGGTATTTTTTCATCACAATATACGAGTTGTGGAAAACTCTTTCACCTTCTAGAATAGGTTAACCTTGCCATGGCACATACATGGACCATTTCTATAAGAATTCTTTTAGGTATACGATCCCAATATAAATTTGAAATGTTAGATATATTCTTAAGAGGAATTTGTTTTCTGAACCATAGACAGACCATCAGCTAGAAACCCGTCAAAAACCTTTAAATTATATTTATACCACACAATACAGTCCACATCAGGTATAATACGCTAAAGGTGCTAATACATTCTCTAGTCATAATCAGTCACTTACAATTAAAATTTCTGATAAAGACTAGTACATTCGAGTCTTTTAGCAATCTTGAACCAAATAATTAGATGGTAACTTCCTGACCCTTGACGTCACGAGTCCACATATGATAAATTTAATGATCGCCCGTAGCACAACGCGGGTTATCTATTTAGTTTATGTATATATATTATCATTTAGATTAGTCACGGAATGTATTCCATCTATATTTGAATTTAAGAGAACATGTGAAATATATATCAAATCCACTTAATTACTTTGTAATCCTCAGAAAACCTACATATGTCCCATTGAAAATAAAAAAAAAAAGGATTATATATATGAAATACCATACCATTTTCTCTAACCAAGAATGACATAATTTACAGATGGGATAATTAGTTAGGTGAAATGAACTAGAAATCATTGTTTCAGTCTTCAAATTCAAGTCCAAATTTGCCTTGTCTTTGATTGGGAGCATATATATGAAACGAAGGAGACACAATTTGGTATCTTTTTTATGGAAGGGGAGGAGGAAGTGGGGGTCCTCACGGCCTTCGGACATGATTTTTTTTGTCTTTTGCTTTGTTTATCTTCTACGTAAAGTACATTGATCATCCACCAACCACTGACTGACACGTATCTCCCACTGTTCTCCTAAACGCACGTTTTCCCTACCCTTCCACTCCTGTCTTCTACAAAATACCTGTACAGAAATCATTTGTGAGCAGTATATTTTATTTTTAAATGACCAAACTATACTTGAAAGCTTCACAAGACAAACCCCATGAATTGATATTAACGTGCCATTTTAACTCAAGTTGGGGTTTTTACGAGTAGCATACAGTTTGATTATAGTTATTTTAAATTATTTTTTATTTAGAAATTTATTAAAATAATATTTTTTATTTTTAAAATTTTAGTTTTAAGATTGCACCAATATAAAATTATAAAATAATATTTTTAAAAAAGTTATTTTTAAAAAATATTTTTAAACACAAGACAAATACAATTGTATAATATTTGGAACTTTATGAGCCAACCGAAAGTGTTAAAATAAATATTCCCATTTCGTTAGCTTGGTGTTTGCTATATATAGTAATATTATTTTATATTTGAGTTTAAAGAAAAGTTGCCATAAAATAAATTTTCTATGAGAATGTAATTGTTTGAAAAAAAAAATCTTAGTTAGAAAAGCTAAAAAATACTTGCTCATCAAAATCTAAAAAATATATAATTATAACATGGATTTAATTTTAAGTAACATTAAAAAAAAGAACGAAATCATATAGTTATCATATCATAAATTAAATAATTTCATCAGAAAAATTATAATATATATGATCAACCAGTTGTAGTTAAAATGGGTGTACACTAAACCCTTCCCTTGTAAAATGATTAATATAATAATTCAAACAATTTTATTGATTGTGATTTACATAAATATAATTTTCACAATTAATATCGTTATTTTTAATAATAATTGATCGATCCAAATGATTTTTTTTAAGTCCTTATATTATTTAAATTGAGTAGATTCATGCTAGTGTTAATTACATCATAATTAAAATTCTGAATTGAGATGGGGTTTTAAACTAATACATATTGCTAACAAATATTAGTTGTGAGCACAATAAATTAAGGGGTTTTTTGAACGGTGGTGCATAGAAATCCGATGGAGTCCTCCGTTCAGAACTTTACGGGGGATTCAGGTCGGCCTTCATCTGGTCCATCACTGGCTTGGTATTGGGTGATTCTGGTAATTTAATTACAGACAAAGCCATGTGAGTCGGGAGTATCGGGGGTGAATCGCTCTGCTTGGACGGGCGGTCATTTTAGCGGCAGCTTGTGGAGTTGTGCCAGCGTGGCAGGTGTGTCAGAAAGTTTGAAACGATACGTGAAAGAGAAAGTAAATTATCGTGCGAAGATGGTAATGATAAATTGAAGACTCTCTCTGTTCGGAAGTGGAACATCGAGGTTGTGCAATGAATTCTGAAGTGCTGGTTGTTTATGTAGATATTTTTAGTTTAAAAATATGTGGAAATAATTTTTTTTTTATTTTTTTAAAAATTTATTTTTAATATAATATATTAAAATAATTTAAAAATATTAAAAAAATTAATATAAAACAAATTAAAATTTTTTTTTGTTTAATCTCAAATCTTCTTTTTCATCATTTTTGTCGAACCTCGCTTTAAGATGAAAAGAGATTTTTTATTTTAATTTTTTTTAGTTAACATTTTATCCCATGATTTCTCATATTTACTAACCTCAATCTAACATATAGACATCCATGTACTCATTCAAACACAATTTACATAACACATCTATATGTAAAACATATTAATTATCATAAGTAATTCAACTCAAGCTCAAAACAATGTTCTTACCTTTTAAACATGATAAAAGAAGGGAATAAAAACAAGAAAGAATAAGTTTTATTAACTACTTTTCCTTTTCTTCTTCTCCTTCAAAACCAACCCAGCTTTAACTTAATAACCATTAGAAATGTTCAAATTGTCTTGCTCAAATCTCTTCCAAACTCTCTATTATCCTTTAATTTAACTGTTTTTGGTGTTTTTGGTATGAATTTATCATGGATTTTTGCTCAAATCCCTTGTTTTCTCTCTCTCTCTCTCTCTCTCTCTATTAGGTGGCTACCAACTTGGCTTCTTTTAAAAACCAATTTTATCTATTTATCTATTTTTTAATTTCATATTTATAACTTTGTCATTGTTCTTTTATTCAATTAATTTATTGTATGACTAGGTATACCATCTCAAACTACTTTTAAAGTTCATTATCTTTAAAGTTTTAGATCATTAAAACTTCATTTTTAAATCATGTGTGTGTGTTCATCGGGTTAAATTTATAATACTTTACTAATACCTTAATATATTTAACTAGGGTTTTTATATAGATTACATTTATAAAGACTTGAGCTCTATTTTCTATAATCTTCTTTTCATTGTAAAGTGTAAAAATTCTTGTAAAAGACTTAACTATCATGAAAGTGTAAGTGGTACTTGAACCACATGAAAAACAACTAGTTGTGAGCCATTGACCTCATAAAAAGATTATTATAGTTCAGATCTTAATCCTTGAAAAAGATTGTGAGAGAAAGGTTTTTTAATCTTGACCTCATAAAAAATTAGTGTATTAGTAAGGTCTCACTCATTAAAAAGATTATGGGTTGATAGTAAATACTTGAATGGAGGTTTAAGAAGTGGAGTAGGGGATTGTTTGAATCAATATAAAATTGGCGTGTCACTCTTCATTTCATTTTATTTTATTAATACCTTGCACAATTGATTATCATTGCCACAATTTTAAGTGTTAAAGAATTAAATTTCTTAAAGTATCAAACTTCTAATTAAGCCTTGATCGATTCACCCCCTCTTAAATATTATTTTAGACTTTTTAATGTTAATGTTTATTTTTGTTGTTATGTGATGATGTTTTTTTCTATTATTATTATTTGTGTTGTGTGTTAATGATTTTAATATGTAATTTTATATGTATGAATAATTTTATTATTCATAAACTCATCTAAGATAAATGAATGATCACTTGGTATTGTTCAAGAATGTTGATTGGTTGATAATGAAATTGCTTAATATAGCTTACCAAAAAAAAAAAAAGAAATTGCTTAATATATTATATTATTGTATTCAAAATGACTAAAAATATTTTTCTTTTTGAAATATTTTGTTGTATTAATGGTTTTATTATTCACTAACCCACCTAGGATAAATGAGCACAAAGTTTCACCCCCCTCTAGTCATTGGTTGTTGCCCTAGAATCTTAATTGATAGGTCATGAAATAATTTAAAACATTACTTTATTGTTTCCAAACTACATTAGAAATGTCCCTCTTTTTTTCTTTTTTTTTTTTGCAATATTATGGTTCTTTAATGATTTTATTATTTACCGACACACCTAGAATAAATTAATAGTCATCGATTGATGTCCTAGAATTTTAATTGGTGGATAATAAAATTATTTATTATATCTAATCAATCTTTAAAATGAATTTTGTTTGAAATATTGCTATGTATTAATGGTTTTATTTTTCACTTACTCGACTAGGATAAATGAATTGTCACTGGTCATTGATCTAAAGTTTTGATTACTGGATAATGAAATTGCTTAATATGTCATGTTATTGTGTTTCAAAATGTCTTTAGGATATTTTATTTATATATAAAAAATACATATAACATAATAAGAACAACAATAACAAAAATATCTCTTTTGTTGTTTGAATTTATATTTTTGTTTGTGAAAGTAATATTTGGCATTATACTATCATCCATGATTGGACAAATGCAATGGAGAATTCATTCAAAAAATTCTAAAATTGATCAAATTTCAAAGCATGTCATGCAAATATTAAGGGGCAATCTTTCTGTTTGAATCCTAAAATCTTGTTTTTTAATCTCGACAAATCTTAAAAGGTATACCTCGGTTATTGCTTCATGCCAAATCTTAAAATTCTTAAATTGTCCTCCCTTAATAAGTTTTAAAATGGTGAAATCTTGCTTCAAAACCTCTTTGGATCCTAAAATACCAATTTCACTCTTAACAAAAATAAGAAAGATGAGCATCTTACTTAAAATTATACAATTATGTTAAAATATAGTTAAATAATTTGGTAGCTTACATAATGATAAACAATGTGTATTCGAGTTATAATCTCACCTATATTATCATTTCTTCTTTGAGGTTAACCTCATGGTTTTTCTTATTAATGATGAATATTTTCATAAGGCCAAGATTTATCAATATAAGCAAATTTGAGTTTGAGATGAAAATAAGCCATCTTTAATGCATCTTAAACAAATAAGAATTTATCTTTTCTTGTCTTATTTGAGACTTAAATATATTTCTTGGATCATGACTTAGACTAGGATCACCCTTAAATAAGAATTTGGTGTGAGATTTAATGTGTGTTGATGTGTTTTTGAATTGTTATGTTATGTGTGGATGTTATTTTAGTTGTTCGGTGATGTTGTTTTTATTTCTTATGTTAATGCTTATTTTTGATGTTGTGTGATGATATTGTTTTTATTTGATTTGTTGTATGTTAATGATTTTAATATGCAATTTTATGTGCACTAATAATTTTATTATTCACAAACCTGATTAGAGTAACTAAATTGTCATTTAGCTTTGTCCAAGAATGCTGATTGGTGGATAATATAATTACTTAATAAATTACATTATTGTTTTCAAAATGTCCAAAAATATTTTTCTTTTTCACAATATTATGGTGTATTAATGGTTTGATTATCCACTGACCCCTAAAATAAATGAATAGTCATTTATTGTTGTCCTAGAGTTTTGATTGATGGGTAATTAGATTATTTAAAACATTACTTTATCATATCCAAACTACCTTTAAAATATCTTTCTTTTTGTAATATTATGGTATATTAATGATTTTATTATTCGTCGACCCACCTAGGATAAATGAATTGTTATTGGTCGTTATCCAAGAGTTTTGATTGGTGAATAATGAAATTGCTTCATCGCCATGTTATTGTGTTTCAAAATATCTCTAAAATACCCCCCAACAGACACACCAAAATGATGGTGGTGGTGGTGATGTCGGCGACGACGATCTTTTTTTTTCTAAATTTAATTTTTTTATAATAATACGTGTTGAATTTGTTCTTGTTTTGGGATATCTTTGTTTAATATAGTGAGCGAATTTGAACTGGATTGATGTTGTCCCGCATAAAAAAAATTAAGCGTGAGTGGTAGCTTTCAGACCCATTTCAATTAATATAATCTTGAACTTGTAAATAGGTAATCAATTGTTCACCATCATTGTTGGTTCAATGTTTATATTTTAAAAATAAGGATTGAACATTGTTACAATACCTAGATCTCAATTTAGTGTCTTAGATCATAATAATTTGTACATTTAGTAATAAACAAACATATACCAATTTAGGCAAGCTTTTAACATGTAAGCACACTAAGTAGCTTTAAAATTAAAAAACAAATTCTAATCTTAAATAAAATGTATAGAATTATTGTTATCTTTTTTATTATATAAACAATTTTTTTATTAAAAACATCTAAAATAATAGGTAAAATTTTTAGTTACCATAAAACAAAGTAGTTATTTCTTTTTATTTTTTTACAAATAATTCACCTTGATATCCCAAACCACAAATAACATACATCATTCATAAAAAAAAAAAAAAAAAAAAAAAAAAAAAAAAAAAACAGTTTCAATAGCTTTCTTTTTTAACCTTCTCTACCAAACCCGCACCTTTTGTTTATTATTTTAATCAGGCACCAAACCCAACTTGAGCATGAAACAGTAAAAAGAGAAGAATTCAATTAAGTACAATATTAGGTAGCGTACCAGCTCCCGTTTTCTCCTCTTCTTCTTTTTATTATTTTGGGAATGTTGGTTTGGAGTCGGCAGGGTAACATTTGAACAAAAAAAGTATAGTTTAGATTTTTTAGAAGTGTAATTTAATTGGTTAGATTTTAAATTTATTTTTTAAAAATTATTATTTTAAATTTTAAAAATCTTAAAGTTATTAGAAATTTATATAATAATTTAATGTTTGTAAAATTAGTTAAGGTATATATAAGATGGTATTAATATTTTAATTAATAATAATAATAATAATAATAATAAAAAAGTATAGTTTCTCACGGGATAGAAGACGAGAAATAGATTAAAGAGGTTTCTGTAGGAAGCTAGGGAGTGACGTATGGGACTGGGGACAACATTCTACCATGCGCAATTGAGCGGTCCTCTCCTCTCTCAACCCTTTTTATATTCTCTCCCATCTTCCACTTCACTCCTAACGGGTTTTTTCTACTTTCTCATCTTCCCTTCCTCTACTTCGCCTTCTCCTCCTTCCACTACTACTTCCTTTTGTCTCCTTCTTCTTCTGTCTTCAAGTAAATTATTAATTTTAATACATCAAGCTAGCTAGTCCATTCAAACTCTTGAGGTAAGTTTTTTTTTTTTTTTTTGGTGTACTTGCATGGAAATCTATGTATCCTCCAATATATATTACGAGCTTGCGCGAACACACATATATATAACCTAGTTTCTCTCGTTCTTTCTCAACAGCTTAAGCTTTCTTATGGGAAGGGAAGGTGCATCTTCTTGCATCTGCTAGAAATATCGAAAAGGTTTCATGAGATTCTTATATGTTTTGAAAGGGTTTCTTTCTAATTTAAAACTTTTCTGATAACTTCTCCGCATCGGTCTTTCCCGACCACACCCTAGACAGAGGTAGCACATCTCTAGTTGCCTAGATAAATCCCTTTATGTCAAGATCCATTTCGTCCGAATTAACTTTGGCATTAAATAGAAGTGGAAAAGGAGTCATAAAATATCACACACCTGAAGAAGACCAGGATTTTGGTAAAAGATTGTTAGAAAGTTCATTTCCTTGCTGCTAGTGTAGGTGCGCCCTCAAACTCACCATTCTCTCCCGATTTTCATTACATTTAGGGTTCTTTTCCTCATCCTTGGACAGACTAATCGTTCGAAGGAGTCAGCTGATCTCTCCCTCTCTGTCTCTGAGAAATAACAAGTCACTAACACCTTGACAAAATAAGCTCACCCAATTATTCTTGACTATAAGCACTAACAGCACTCCTTGACAAAATAATCTCACCAATCTTGTAGGTCATTTACTCCTTTCTTGATTTCTTAAAATGCTAGGGCAAAGAGGCATTACCATAACCATAAGCATTTTTTTCTTGGAGTTTTACCGAAAGTAAGGGGGTCAGTTTCTGCCATGAAAAATCTCGACAAACAGACAAAATGGTCAGAGCCGGTTTCTGCATTAGTGAGACACGGACTCTGCAGCAGCAAGAGCGCCTTTGAGAGTGCTTTTCTTCTCTCTCCCTTTTTCTTAACACTATTCTAGCTTTCCTTTCTCTATCTCCTTGCAGGCTTGATCCAATAAGAATCTGTGCTTCTCTTTTTGCCTTCTCTTAACCTTTTTCTCTTTCGAGAAACGCGTGCTTTTAAGATTTGTGATAACGTCATCCTCTATGTCCATTTGGCTGTTTTCTTCTTTCTAAACAAAATATAGAACACACTAATTACTAATTAATCTTATTTTTTAATCATGTTTGTTTATAGTGTTGTAATAGAAACCCCGTTCTCGATGCATCATTTCTACCATTCACTAACACAAGACAACATGATTAGTACAAGCCTTTAGCTGTCCGTTGCTTGATGGACCCTGTACAAATAGAGGGCTCCCTGGCTAAGCTCCAGCTTCCTCTTGTTTTTTTATCAAAAAATACAAACTTTCTTATCATGATTTTGATTTTTTTCCCTTCTCACCTTCTTTCCTCTTCTAACTAATCTTCATAAAAAAAATTATGTGAAACAATTAATTATGGAGCGTTTTGTTTTATAAACACGCGCTTATTTTCCTGTCATAGATAATATATGGTGAGTGTTGCTCACCACCAAATGAGTTGATGATTATACCTGACAACACTTGTCACCTTTTTATCTGGACGGTCCATTATTTCTTTTTGAGTTTTTTCTTTTTCTTTTTATCACTAAAATTCAAGCAAGCTAGCTTTCTTTTTTTAGCTTTTTATTCTCTGGTTTTCTGTGATCTCTCTAGTGTCTTTATATGAGTTCGTTCATTCATTCACTCACATTTTGTTAATGATTAAAAGATGATGGATAAGAGAGCAGTATTATTGATCGTAATGGTGGTGGTGAATTTTATGCAGCATTATCAACAGTTGTTATGATGGAGTCAATGGAGTCTTGTGTCCCACCTGGATTCAGGTTCCATCCAACCGACGAAGAGCTTGTTGGCTATTATCTAAGGAAGAAAGTTGCATCACAAAAGATTGATCTTGATGTTATCAGAGATATTGATCTTTACAGAATTGAACCATGGGATCTACAAGGTATATCAAATTAAGTTATGTATAATATTCGTCGCTCTTTTTTTCTCTCTCTCACTTTTTAGTGTTTAATATGTAGATCCTATGAAATATCGTTAATTGAAACTTTGTACAAATCATGCATAGGGTTTGGTCTTGGTTAGGATTAGTTTTGACGATCTTTGTTTCTGTGCATCAACAAGTTTCTGTATGCAACACACTCTAATCACTACTACTTGGTGCACGTCTATTGAAATTAGTGGATCAGATAGGTTTGCAGTTTGCACTATATTTCTTTAGGTCATGCTGACATCAGGAGCTACCCATAAATAGGTAGTCAATAGTTCATAGAATAGACTTGAGTCAACCTAGCTCGATAAAACCTGTTCATGTACAATATTGTTTGTGATGTACAGAGAGATGCTGGATCGGATATGAAGAGCAGAATGAGTGGTACTTCTTTAGCCACAAGGATAAGAAGTACCCAACAGGGACAAGGACTAATAGAGCAACCATGGCTGGCTTTTGGAAGGCTACCGGGAGAGACAAGGCAGTGTATGACAAAACAAAACTCATTGGCATGAGGAAAACCCTTGTCTTCTACAAAGGAAGAGCCCCAAATGGGCAGAAAACTCAATGGATCATGCATGAATACCGGCTTGAATCAGATGAGAATGGTCCTCCACAGGCAAGCATATCAACTTATGTCCCTAGCTATAACCCCCCCCCCCCCCCCCCCCCCCCCCCCCACAAACTCAAATGGATATGTCGCCCTAAAGGGTGAAAGCAAATTAATGGTCTTCCAACATACTGATTAGCTTTGAACAGGCTCTACATATATATTGATCTAATATGTGGAACTTTCTTTGACATATAAGAGTTTATAAAGAGGGTTTAGGAATCCATTACTTTGAGTTTCATGAGACAAATTAAAGTTCCTTCTCTTGGACAAGATCTTTAGTGCTTCATAAATTCATATTACCTAACTTTTAGGGGAAAAATAGATGGCCTTTAGATTAAATCATTTTCTTCAATCCAACTTTTCAACTTTTGAGAAACAGAATCACTCTTTACTTTTGCATGCAGAGACCACTAACTGTAGTTTCACTGTTTATGTTCTATAGAAAGAAGACTTCCACCATCCCTTTAGTCAAAAGGTCATTAGTAATTCCAAAGCATGTGAAATAGCTTTCTTCCGATTCCTTTTCCGGTATGGGATGCTTTTATTTGTTCATTTTTCCAAAAGAACAAAACTCCAATTCTCATCCTTGTTCTTCATCTTTGACTCCTACCTCTCTTTATCAAACAAAAAGATAACTCAAAAGGCCAAGAGAAATAACTTTAATATAACAAAGAAAATCAACTTTTGTTTTGAGCCTTCTTTTATGCATTAAACAAAGTTTGAAAAACCTAAAATGAAAAAAGAACTCATAATCTCTTAATACTTTGGTTAAGTTATTGCAGGAAGAAGGATGGGTAGTTTGTCGTGCATTTAAGAAGCGAACTACTGGCCAAACCAAGAGCATTGAAGGGTGGGACTCAAGCTACTTCTATGAGGAGTCAAGTGGGGTTAGCTCAGTGGTGGATCCTATCGATATAACAAGGCAACCTCAAGGCTTTTTGGCTCATAATTTCTTGTGTAAGCAGGAGATAGAAGGAGATAAATCAAGTTTCATGCACTCAGAAAATTTTGTACAGCTTCCTCAGTTAAAGAGCCCGTCTGAGCCATTAATAAAGAGGCCAACCTCGTCAATGTCTTTGATATCAGAGAATAATAACAGTAAAAATGAAGAGGTAGAGCAAAATGGAGTGTCCAACAACAACACCCAGAAAGTAACTGACTGGAGAGCCCTTGACAAGTTTGTTGCTTCTCAGTTGAGTCAAGAAGAAAGATATGATGGTGATGGTGTTTCAAGCTTTGTTGGGGCAGAAAATAACTCAGACTTGCCATTTCTGTTGTTGCAAAGTGGTAGAGATGACGGGAACAAGTTTAATGGATTCTTAAGTTCAAGTTCTGACTGTGATATTGGAATATGCATCTTTGAAAAATGAAGAGAGGGGTTTGAAGAGGTTTTTTCTCTCTGGTAGTACGTATAATGTATTATTAATGTTTGATGAACCCTGATGATATATATTTGTAAGAATATATGTGGTTTTCATGATTGAAAATTAAATTAACTATCTCTCCCTCTCTCTCTAAATGTGACTCTATATATATCAACATATGCACTAATTATATATTTTAATTGTTTAAATATCAGAGACAAAGTAAGCAGTATGAAAAGGGTAATGAAGAACTTTGTGAAGCATGCCTGCCTTAATTCCTTGGGAACTGGGAAGAGATATTCAGTATTTAGGAACCTACGGTCGTTTTCCTCGTGGAAAACTACTGAAAAAAGTAACTACATTAATTAAAACTTGAAAGCTTTTTTACCAAATACTATTTTCTTGAAAAATGTATGGAAAGCTACCGAAAGTTTGAGCATCTTTTTGTAGTTTTCTTAAGGGAGAAATATTGATCGATTTTAGAATGGAGAAATAAGTGAAAATGAACGTCATTCACGAGATACTTAATTTAAAACTCGGAGAAAAATCAAATTTTGAACTGTGAGAAATGATCTATATATATATATATATATATTTCACTAAAGGGTGACAATTTATTGCATTGCAATATTACATTATTGAGTTGTAATCTGAATTTATATAATTGGTTTCCAAGAAAATCTGTTGTGGAATATTTTGATAGACTAAAAACAATATTTAGATCATTTTTATTTACTATGGTTTGGTTTTATTTATTTATTTTTATCATCAATGCAAGCATGGCTTGCTATCTTAGGTCTTTATGAACCACCTTTTCCAATATAATTTGTTGGTAACGTATATACGAAGAAGTTATATGTAGAAAGAAAGAAAAAAGTCATGAACCAATATCTACATTGAATTATAATTTATTACGATAAGTGCTCATGGAATTATGAAAGACGGGTTTTGAACGGTTGGTTGGCTCGATAGAGGCTTGATCAGGACCACCTTGTTGAAAAATATCTCTGCCAGGAAATGTCATTATTAAATTGCTGCCTTAAATATTGTTCCTTGATCCTTAGAGAGAATGTGACACAATCGACTTGGTTTAATTCAACACAATTAACATCTAGAAAATAAAGCCATAACCTTCCTGAAGAAAGGAAGATTAAGATAACTATTTAGTAGTTATGATCTAGTGGTAAAAATTTAAATTAAAAGATTTGTTTTTTTTATAATTTCAGATTTGAGTCTTGTGGTTATTACCGGAAACTTATATGATTAGTAATTTTAGGGCTAGTAGAATTAGTTGAGGTATACACAAACTGGTCAAGACATCTACATTAATAAATAAATAAAAAATTAAGATTGATTTTCGGCTATCAAGAAATGGATGAGTTCATGCACTCGGCAGGCAAGCTCATGCCAGCGATTCAGGAAAGCTTCTCAAAATAGTAAAATCCCCACGTTCTATTTTCTTGCTAATCGAACAGACTGTAAGGAAGAAATCTGTGTGAGAAATTAGGAACAGGTAGGAACGGAGAAGAGAGAGCCAGAGCTTGATTTGAATATGGAACCGATCATGGTCAGCATGGGAACATCCAAGTGGGCTTGGTGGGTCCATGGCTTGTCTAGCATGCGTTATCCCGTTGGGCATGCTTTGTCTTTATTAACACTTGGACCTTCTGTTGATGTTGTGTTAGCTGATTCACATGTACTCTTATGATGTACTTGGTTTGCGGTTTAACCTGAGTTCTTTTTTAAAAGGAAGTTTAAATTTTTTTTATTAAAATTATATATATGGCAATTTCACCTACTCCCTGGAAGCCCAATATCACCAACCCAGTGCAATCCTCTGTATGCATGTAGAGAATCAAGTGGATGTTACCTGAAATTAATCCTGGGCAGAAGATAAATAGAAATCTTAGCAGCAAATCAGGAGCCTAATACGAGGAAGATAAGATCCTTAGCTGAAACAAGTTCTGGAATTTGTGTTCTTTAAAATAGGAATCAGTACTCTCCTCTCTCTCTCCCTATTTACATTGATCGGAACCACTTGGAAATGCGGATGTTCCTATAAAATTTAAATTTTTTTTTGCTAAAATTTAATACTATTTATATATTTTGAATCGTTTTGATGTGCTGATATTAAAAATAATTTTTAAAAAATAAAAATATATATTATTAGCATGCATTTCAGCACGAAAAATTATTTGAAAAGCAACCGCTATCACATTACTAAACACACATGTCTTATTTGCTACGTCATTTGTATTTGCATATTATTGATTTTAGTTTTTTCTTTTATCACTTGCTTATGCAATGCAATTAAGAATGCATTCCGCCCATTCAAATGAGGAAATATCGTTATGATTATTTTTAAAGTATTTTTTATTTATATAAAAATAAAATAAAAAAAATTAAAATTAAAATTTTTTAAAAATATTTTTAAAACACAAAAATAAACAAGAGCTTACTCTTGAGGCGATAATAATAACTTAGGTGACATATTCACAGGTACTACTCAAATCCAAAAAAATCAAAAGCCGTAAAAGGTTAATACAACTTAGATGTCATGTTCACATATATATCCTCTCTCATAACAAGCATCATGTATTGTTATAGCTTCTTGGATAGACATGCATCTGAGCTATAACATGTATTAACATTTTCATTTATCTAATTAAATTGTGAACAAGAGGGGTTGCACCTCTTAAAAGAGCTATGGTTAAGTCTAGGGTTGTCAATGGATACTCGCGGGTTGAATTTATTGATATTTATATTCTATATATTATCCATAAGTAAGAGATTTAAATATTTATAAATTATCCATCAAGTTTTAAGTATTCAATGAGTATCCATTATCTACTATTATTTATTAATCAATAAAAAGTAAAATAGTTAATATGTGTGTGTGTGTGTTTTATGTCAATATTAAGATAGGTATATATTGTATTGTATTAAAAAAACTCTAAATATTCTAGAAATATATTTATATAATGTAAATATATATTTTGGGTTAGGTCTAGGCGAGTTGCGAGTCGGGTTTGACAATATTCATACCCTGCCCATTATCCATCGGGTTTAAAAAATTCTCACCCATTTAGGTCGGGTTAAGTTGTTATTTATCAGTTTTAGATTAAATTATCATCCCTAGTTAAGTCCCTTTCTAGAAGAGGATTGCGCGGTGAACCCAAAGTACAAAAGGGATTACACCAGGGCAGAGCTCAATTGATATGGGCTCAATCGTATGTTATGCCCAAGTGTCGAGGGAATTGCCTCAAGGCAGACCCTAGTTGTCATGGGTTCGACCACATGCCAAGCCCAAGTGCCAAGAGAACTACCTCTAGGTAGACCCTATTTGGCATGGCCCCACCGTATACTAAGCCCAAGTGTCAAGAGGACTCTATCCCAAGGCAGACGCGTGTCAATTAACATGGGTTTAGTTAAGTGCTGAGTTCAAATGCCAAGGGAATTATCCAAAGGCAAACCCCACTTTGTATGGGCTCAACCATATCTCAAGCCCAAGTGTTAGACATACCATAACTGGTAATGATTTATTTTCATCCTCTAAAAATCCTTAAAGGATAAAAATAAATCTAGATATTTTTCCTTTAATGTTATAATTGGAATATGCTCTCCTACCCTTCTAGACGGGGTCTGAGGGATACTTAGATAAATGGCTTGTTATTTTTGTTCTCTATATCCTAATATTTTTAAATCTCAGAATATTTATTATACCAAAACAAAAACAAACACCCTTGTTTTTTGAATTTAATGTTCATTCTATTATTTATTGCAATTTTTTTCTTAAAAATTATTGATCAGAAATAATTCAATTTAGATGTAGGATATCTATCCAGACAAAAAACCCCACAAAAAAAAAAAATCTATTTTGCAAGTGTTAATCTTTTAACCATGAATCATCAACTTCTTAAACTCTAAAGTATAAAATATTAATATTAACATTAACATACGATTATTTATTATCCAAATACAAAAAAAAAAAAAAAAATCTCATTTCTAAGCATATTTTTTTAAAAAACATCATCACACATCTTATTAGCCTTCTACAATGCAATTTTAAGGAAGCCTAGCTTCATTGATTTCAAATCTACATTACATTCCTCGACTAATTGATGTATGTACATGTCCTTAAGTGGGAGCAAATTGAAATGAACCACAGAAGTAGGATCTGCTGATGCATCAGTGTCAAATGATAAAAATGTACAGTCGAAGAAATAACTCACTTTCAGCATGGACTCTCCTGCGTGCTGAAGTTCTCCCTCTGCAAATTCAATAGCCAAATCAGTGACTGCACATATTACCTTTCAAAAGCATTCGGTTTGAGCCACCAATAGGACTGTGCCATGTCACCAAGCATTTTGCCTTTGATTAGCAATGATTACTGCACTTTCGTCTTCCTAATAATTCCAGTTCTCTGCTCTGCATTCTTAAGTGGTGGGAGGTGATTGATAATCAAACAACAAAATAGACTTTACACCCAAAGACAATCAGTACTGTCTTCTTCAAAGTCATAATGTCATTCTGCAGACACCTCCACAGGACCTGTTACTTGACTCAAGGTTCCAATACTTGCTTTAACAGACATAGTTGTTCTCATCTTTCGGCAGCCGGGTCCATGTGGTTCGAAGTTTCAGACTAGTCTAAACTTATAGTGCGTGTTCAGTAATGGAGTATTACTCCATTTTTTTCAAGAAAAATGAACATGAAAAATAGAGTTTGTGTTCACATGTAATAGCTTTACAAATTAGAAAAAGAAAAGGTGGTTTTTTCATTTTTCCATAATACAGCTTTGGGTGGGAAAACATCCAAATGAAGAGCTAACTTTGTCTCAAATCTAAAATTTAAAGAACCTAATAGCTTTTGAAATTACAAAGTTGAATTTGAATAAGGTATTGATCCCCTCAACCACCTGATGCTGCTAAAAACCCGAGATATGCTAAAGAATTAAATCCTTCAAAATATTTACTGGCCGGTGATATGGATAATTATTAATCTCAGGGGCTAGGACACGTTCAGTTCAGATTAGCCATAGAGGGTTGGACCAATCACGTTGTACCAAATGAATACCAATGAAACAATGTTTGAATAATCAGCAGAACAAAAGGAATGTTGTTGATTGTGATTTTCACTCTTGAGTGAGGAGAGAAATATAAAAAAATGGAACACATGCTGTCTGGGTTTTGGTCGGGGGAGCGTCTTCTACAAGCTCATGGGGCCATCGAATAGCCTCCACGTTAAAGCTTTTGAGAAGATGAACAATGGATCGCAATTAGTATAATGGTTGACCAAAACAAGCTCCCTTTTTGTAGAACAATGATGTCGATGATGGCACGCAACAAAATAACCCCATTTTTTTATGTGCTTTTTTTCATGCAAAGATAAGGTAGAAAAACCTCAAAAGGTGGATAAAGAACGAAACAACTTTCCGTGCGTCCCTTCCCTGTGCTCTCCCTGTAGAATTGCTACCAAGAAAATGTGAAATCTCTCTCTCATGCGTTCAAACACAAACATATAAACAAGCATTATTAGGAATCGGAAAATTAATTTAGAAAAAACATATATCTAGTGTGAAAAGCATTTTAATTATGAGATGCTATGGGTGTGAGTGTTTACATGACTCGATATAAAGCATGATAATTGACCAATATTTGATTTCAGTGCGAAGCAAAACTACTATTCATCTTGGAAAGTAGGATTGAAAACAGAATTATTAGGAATTGAAAACAATGCTTAAATAGAATGTGGAAGGGGGATTAGTTCTAAGATGCTACGTTGACATGGCTAAGACAACTGACCTTCAGTGTGAAGCTCTTGCTAATTTTGTAAAGTTTGATTTGAATATTGGCAGGAGAAACTCCATTATCATCATGAATTCATGATCCGCACTCAACTAAGAAAAAAGGAGTATGAATTGAGCTAAGAAACAAATCAAGCCGCGCCTGCCCATGATCTGACCACACCCAAATCTAAACATGGGTATAATATCATTCTTAGAGGGAAATTGAGCACTTGACTTGACATGTATTCTCAATGAATACTTTTGAGTGCAACTTAAATTAATCATAGATATATAGAGAGAAGGGGGGGGGGGGGGAATTATTTTTGAATTTGCAATTAAGTTCTTTTATTAAAATAGAAATCATTTTTTTAAACACCTAAAAATGAAGAGAATAAAAACCCTAGTTGTAAAAAACGATTTTTTATTTTATTATACAACTAAAACTTTGAGCTATAGAGAAGAAGAGAGAGATCAAAGAGAAAGATTGAACTGGATTCAAAATACACATAACTAATACTCTAAGGTGAGTTCTCTTCTATTATGATTTTTTAATTGAGATTTTGCATGCATCTTAGAATAATTATGAAGAAATTAGGGATTAGAATTTTTTACAATCTAGGGTTTAATTTGACAGTCAAACTTATATTAGATTAAGAGTTTTTAATGATTGTTTTAATGGCTGAATTAATTAGATGGCCATGTAAAATTCAAAGCTGGTTAGTGCTGGATAAAGGATCTTTATTTGACCCTTTTATCATTCATTGTTTATATAATTTTTTTCAGTTCAAATTTTCATGGAGAAAAACCTTATTATATCTAGTTTCTAACATCATAAATAATGCTTTAATCTAATATTCATAAAAAGAGTTATGATTAAAAATATTGAAGGGTGCGTAGTCAGTCTAATAATAGCTCGTCGGGTAATTATCATATTGATTGTAATTTATATATATGAATGAAAATGTAATTAAGTATATATATTAATCTAATAAATGGATTATGATTTATATATTTATGATCAATAATAGGACAATATGAAATTAATTTTGTGTAAGAGCCAAATGTTGTGTACAATTTTTGAATAGGTGAAGAATTAAAAAGGAGCACATGCATTGATATCGATTAAAGTAAAACCATAATTTACTGGTGTGAAGTAGTTGCTGGGAGAATACGATCTAGTTTGTTAGCTACAAATGTGATCTTCAACATCTGGTGGTTGCTGAGTTGACTGATTTACTACGGTGGTTGATCTTTGAAGTGTTATGATTCATGGTGGGGATCGGGAGGGGCTACTACTATTTATGGTAAAGATCGGGTTAGTCCTTCTTGCTGATTAAGCTTGTCATCTTCTTTTGTGGTTGTTCGGCAGTGGATGGACGTGGTGGTTGGTGAAAGAGGGCTATAAGCCTACAATTACGGGTGATTGGTGGCTCGGCTATCTAGCAGTATTTTTAAATTTAGTTTAATGGTTTACCTGGTTCTCAAGATCCGGATTATAGGTTTTGACCAGTTTATCAAGTCAGTTTTATTTTTTTTTTTAAATCAAAATAACATTATTTTGATATATAAAAAAAAAATCAACGGGTTGTAACTAGATCTTATCAGGTCAACAAGATTACCGAGTCAACCCTCTGGGTCAATCGGGTTTTTAACTGTCTTTATTTTTTTATAAACATGGCTCTATTCCAATCCCGGTTTATTCGATTCCAAAATTAACCTATCAAGTCAGGTTTTAAAACCATGCTATCTATGCTAGAGGTTGTGGTTATGGCTATTGTTTTGTTAGGTAGGAATGGGGTTCTCAACATAGTGGCAAATTTGAGCAGTGAACTTTGTTTTAGGTGAACTTCGTTTTAGGTCACATTATTGTCCATCTTGAAGTATTGTTTTTTTTTTAGGTCATGGTTGATGAAAGCTCCCATAAATTCTAGGGTTTATAAATGTGTTGAATTTCAAGAATTTAAACAAGCTCTTTCATAGAGCGTTTAATTATAGAAACAACTAAAAAAAATTTAAAATAAATAAAAAAGAAAACGCCAAGAAATAGAAGAAGTGGGGTTGAAGAAGAAAAGAAAAAAGCATATGAAAAGAGAAATACTTTTGAGGGGGGGAATTTGTAACTTTTTATCATTTTATAAAAAACAATTATAATATCAAGAATTATATATAAATAATAAACCCATACAACCAACTATTAAGCTTTCAATCAACTAAATAAGATTCTTCAACTATATAACATAAATCAAGCCTAAATAATAAAATTCAATAAAAATATAATAATATGAGCTTGAAGATACTTATTCTCTTAACCAAAGAGTGACCAACTAGATTATCTTTTATTATTTTTGTCCATACACACGTGTGATTTATTGTCTAGGCCTGATATCTCCACCATACTCACTTGTGTTTTACTAGCTGCAACTATTTTTTTTCTCAAAACTTTTAATGTTTAATTTTATCTTTTCAACTTCTTACTATATAAATGACACAAAAATATTATAATCTTTTAATGTTAGATTGAGTTTTTTTGGATTTAAAAAGTACATCAATCAATGGTTTTTTGAGATCAAAGTCTTATTTATTTACGATTAATTTTAGATATGTAAATGCTTCATGTTAAAATTTTATATTGAAAAATAATTTCTTATAAAGTTTTATCTTAAATTGTAAATGAGCTCAATATTTAATTTAATTTGGCTTTATATGTCGCTGTTATCTTTTGAAATCAAATTTCTAACATGATGCATCCAGGTTAATAATTTTTTATGATATTATTCTTAAGATTTGAATTTAAGAAGTAAAAAAATAACAAGCCTTCTAAACCACCATACCTATTTCTTGAAGTTCAAATAATCTAATAAGACATGAGAAACGACAAGGTGCCAAATAAATTACGTTAATTAAGAATATGATTAGTCGTGCTTTCTTCTCCGCTTGAAGCACATATGTTGAGCATAAAAAGTGGATAGCTTTTGAGATAACTCTTGGATCATAAACTCAAAAAAACAGCATGATAAAGAGATCATCAACCAATTGTTGATTTTGATGTTTTGAACTTCATGTGCTAATCTAAGCTTGTTCTTGGAAGCCCGAAACAAAACCAAGCCAACCTAGATCATATTGAAAGGCTCAACATAGACAAGCAAAGCCACTTGGGTTGATCCAAGCCCTTTAACACATCACATCATCTGTGTCCCGTGGGTGAAGGAAACTTGCCACTGAAGGATAGCGTTTCATTTGAGGTGGTTCGGGAGCCAAAACAGGCGCCACTTGTAGAGCCTATATATGCTCTTGCGGCCCTTCTACGGAGCCTTCAGAAATCAAGGCATTGTCACTGTGCAAATTGTCCCAAACTTCATGTATTTGGAAACGACATCTAGCCTAGTTTGGAATCACATAAACGGCACCTTAGTCTGATTGTTTTAGAGCACCATATATATATATATATATATATATATTGAAGAACAGGCTGAAGACTATAGGATGTCTAACAACATAATTAACGTAGACAATAGAAAAGGTCACTAAATAGCCCATATCATGGAAAGCTAATTAAGGTCTAGCCTGTAACCCAACAACCAAATTGCTATTTCAAGATTTGTATGGGGAATTTATGACCCATTGGAGAAATAAAGACCTTGTGTTTGCTCATGGATATCGTAGGAGCTCAAAGCACCTGAGCTATAAATATTGCTTTTGTTCTCGTTGCCCAGCCCCCCTTTCAAGTTATGTCAATTGTCAACCAGCATTACCTCCGTAAGGATCCACCACCAAATAGGAAGCCAAAAACATTGAAAGAGAGAAACGAGGAAGACGAATCCAGAGGCAGGCCAGCTTGTCATCTGGAGGGACCAAGACTGGAAGGCATGGAAATGTCAAATAGCATGGCAGATCTCTAAGGACACGAACATACAATAAACAAGGCAATAATCAATTTGATGACCGGCCAACATAATCAATCTGCTGATGAACCTCCAGCAACTTCAACCTCAATTGAAACTGTTTTCCCCTCCCAATCGAACTTCTCTGGATTAAATGTTAGGATGGAACAGTTTGTATTCTAAAACTGCCAAAAGACTTGAGAATAATATTTGTTAAGTAGATTACTAGCGTACAGCAGTTCATATTAGAACAGCACAGTAGACCTGATAGTAGAAACACATTAATGACAACCTACACGGACAAACATAACCTAAATGAAAAAACATTAACCTTTACGCCCTGTCGCCACGAATTCTTCTGGCAAGCTGGATGTCCTTAATTAGGCATGATGGTGACCCTCCTGGCATGGATAGCACAGAGATTAGTATCCTCAAACAAACCTCAAATCTGTCTAGACACAGAAGGAAAAATCAGAATGATCTCAATAGAAAAAACACATAGACAAAGCATTAAAGTTAAACATGAAACCTAAGCAAGTTAATTTAGCCTAGAGATTGTTACCTTGAAGTCTTGTGCAATTTCATGAACAAGACGTTGAAAAGGTAACTTCCTGATGAAGAGTTAAGTGCTTTCCTGGTACTTACGGATCTCAGTGCTCTAAAGAAATGTAGTTAGGAGCATAAATCATCATAAAAAAATACAATTTAAAAGGAAACTATGGGGAGCATAGAAGAATAAGTTTAGAGAAGGAATGAAACCTTTGCCGAAGAGCTCCAGTCCCAGGGCGGTAACGATGAGGCTTCTTGACACCACCAGTGGTGGGAGCAGACTTTCTTGCAACCTTCAAGTTAAAATTAATTAAAAGAGACATATACAGAATGTTAAATTCAAACATATTTTAATATAACACCATTGAAACTGGATCGAAATGAACAGAGAGACACGATATCGCCCATTCCGTATTAGAAAAAAATGTTGCATTTGTGGTCAAATACAATTGTATCATTTCACATGTTCATAATGTAAGGAATCCAGCCACCGACCATGCTCCTTCGATTACAACTCTGTTGGGAAAACTAGGAACAAATAACCGGATCAATTTAGCGGAATACAATTCACAAGTTCTAATCTTTTTTTTTCTTTGTGTAATAAAAAACAGAATCAAACAATGACCAAATATAATGTAAATAATCACACAAATCAACACCAAGATTTTTTACGTGGAAAACTCGATGCGGGAAAAATCACGAGATTGTAGTCCATCTAAAAACTTTCACTATTAATAAATAATGGGTTCACAACTGTTATTCCTTAGATTTAACTAAGAGCTATAACATACATATCATCAAGAATAATATATTCTTGGAATACAACAAGATTAAAGAGAGAAGTGTTTGAGAAAAACTCACAACACTAACAGCCCTGTTTTCTATTAAAACAACCAGCTTCCACACCACCAATCTTCGATCCAACTGTCCAGAATAAAAAGTAACATGTTTAAAAGCTGCTGTCAAAATTTCAGCCTGATCCAACAGTGAACGAGTTGGGAATCAAAGAAAAAAGACAGTCAATTTAGTTGTCTTAACTTCCTCTCTTTCTCCTATCTTTCTCTTCTCTCTTTTTGTTAAAATTGCTGCTCTCTCCTACAGTAACAACCACAATTAAATTAGAGAGGCAACCAACTGCCTTTCTTTTTAATTAATATGGTGGTCCCATCATCACATGTTGCGAGACCACATACAACAAACTGCTCCATCAGCAAAACAAAATCAAGCTGTAAAGAATCCAACCACTGATCATGCCATCAGTCTTTCGGTTACAACCATCTCATTAGCAAGAGATTATTAAGCCACAATAGCGAATCTGCCAAGAGCTGGAATTATGGAAATCAAGTTATTTGTCAAAAGCTAGAATCATGGAATTCCTGTAAATAAATATTTTGCATTTCTGTATATATACTTTAGTAATGTAACAGAATAGTTATGTGAAATATTTGAAAAATAAAGTGAATCTAGAAACCTTAATTACCTTGTGGTGTTGTTTCTCTTATATGGTATCAGAGCTTTCTAACCAAATTTTTCACATTAATGGCATAACTAATCTCATCTTCAAATGGTAATTTTATTGTTGTTAACACAAACCAGTTATAACGACTTGCTCCCTCTAATTTTCCATCATAGAGTGCCACCTTCAAATCACTTCTTCATGGATTTGATCTTATGGGCTATTTGGATGGAACTACCAAGTGTCCTTTAGTTCCACCAAATAGCACTGAACCTGGCACCAACACAGCAGCCATATTATGGTTTCGTCAAGATCAGCTCCTCTTCAATGCAATTTTGGCCTCAATTTCAGACAGCATCTCACATTTAATTGCAACTGCAAAAACTTATGTAGAGGCTTGGTCAAGATTAATACGACTTTACGCAAATCAATCTCGCACAAGGGTTATGCAACTCAAGGAATCCTTGACTCTACTTCAGAAAAGAGATCAGTCCATCTTCAATTATATGCAGGTTGTTCGTACAACTGTTGATGAACTAGCCATGATCGACACACCTTTATCAAATAATGACATTAAACTTTATGTTCTTAATGGCCTTAGCACTAACTATAAAGACATCAAAGCTCCTATACGAACAAAAGAAATGTCATTAACATTTGAGGAAATCCAAGATATACTTACAGCACATGAAACTTACCTGAAGAGAGTTGAAGCAACTTAATCACAGCTCATGGCTACAGCTAACAACACTCAACGTAGTACTATTCATTATCATCAACGATAACTAACAAATTACCAATGTGGAAATCTATAATGACCTTGGCGGTATCGAGACACCAATCATCATCACAACAATTAGTTCCAACGGAAACCAAAATGTCACTTTTGTGAAGGATTCGGTCATACACCAAAGAACCACTCAAAATTACAACCTATCACAGCCAATTATGCAATCAAGTCAGCAGACACAAAAGGAAAAATGCTCCTTGATGTTGGTGCCTCACATAATATCACCTTTGATCTCTTAAACTTACCTATCACTCACATTAGTTCTCTTACCCTTAACCATAAGTCACATAAATTTCTCTTAACTGATACTCTCTATATTCCAAGCATTCAAAAAAATCTTATTTATGTCCATTACTTCACAAAAGTAAACAATGTACTCATTGATTTTCATCCTGATCAGATCACGGAGGCGACACTGCTACAAGGACGATATGGAGACGACATGTATTCACTATCCACCCTCTCCATATTACACAAAATATTTGCAAACCCAAGTCAACAAGCATCTCAAAACCTGTGGCACTGTCGTGTAGGTCATCCTTCAAAACAAATAATATCTCAAATAGCAAAATCCTTTCATTTATCTATTATGTCCTCCTCTTTGAATTATGTCTGCAATTCATGTCAAGACGATTAATAATGCATTTGCTAAATGTGTTTTATTTGATTTTTACAACATAGGCTTTTAGTGTCCAATTGTTATCTTATATCTTATATATGTATTATATGTTTTGATATGTGATACAATCACCATACGCCAACAATTTAATAGTAATAGCTACTTCAATATGTATGTAAGGTAGTGAGGTATGGCTAATAATGGTCTCAGTGCATTATTTTGCATTGTTAAGATGCATTATCTTGATTGGGTAATGCAATAGTTTGGATTACATGAACTCATCTCTAATGATGTTGATACAATTGATGAATTATATATTGTTAATCGTCAGGAAAAAATAAGACAATTGGTAATTGATTCATATAAAATATATATAAACCTTTTGCATGCTATGAGAAATTGAATATTTACATAGCAAGGTCCCTCTATTTGTTTAGATATCCACATGACATGATTCATGAACATAACACGAAGATTTATTATAAAGATATAAAAGTATATTATGAGGCATTCATGTAATCTAATAAATTTGTCTCATGCATCAAGATATAATAAATTGATATGTATTAGTTTTTTTTATTACATTTAATAAATATCTTATTTATATATTGTAGATGATGATATAATTTTTGTTATATATTAGATCTTTTATGCTTAGTAGTAAACTTAACATGGCTAAATATGTTGTTTTATACCTAATAAAGTTTAGGAAGGGTGAATGTCTAGAAATAAAATTAGCGGATAGGGTTGTTTTTTTTAGACTGGAACATGTTCATGATTATGATGGTACAGATGTGTCTACAAAATAAATTATTAAATGTAATTAATAATGTATTTGAATGTTAAAAGAATTGATTTTGTTGATGTATAAAGTGAATTAAGTTTGTTTAATTAAAAATTGAGTTAAATAAAATTGAATTATAAAATATGTGATTTGTATTGAATTGATTATGTGAAGTGTATCATATATATATATATATATATATATTAAGCACCGAAATCTAAAGCCTCTTTCCTGGAGTCCTTATCCCATAGCGAGCCACTTTGGATTCCAGAACCTACCTTGCAGAAAAAACAAATCCCACAAAATTAAGCATGCAATTCATTGGAGATCATCACTAACCTATTTGGGCTATGATTCAAAACATGAAAATTTATTATTTTTTTAATTATTTTAATATATTAATATCAAAAAATTATTAAAAAATAAAAAATATATATTATTTTAATATATTTTTAAATAAAAAACACTTGCCGTACATCACAGAAATCCACTTGGACATAAATCCAAGTAGTCCCTCACCCGCATTTCGAACCCTCTCGTTCTCGGTTGCAAAGAAAATGTGATTGAAAGGGGAAAAAAACAGTATCCACGAACACACAGAATTCAGAAAACGCAAGAACGCAAAACTGAGTTCCATTAACCTCTAAACATGCAAGATTATACAAAGCAGAGACCACTTGTGCCCCAAAAAGCGTTTCACAAGACAGACACCCCAACATAAACTAGAAAACACAGTTCATCCCATATTCACATAAACCCAACGTAGAACATCAGAAACTAACTACTGCCGTTCTGCTAGTACAAAATTTCTACATCTAAGCAGTAGCAGTAACTTTCTTTGCCCTTTTGGCAGCAGGAGATTTGATAGACTTGGGCTGTTTAGGTTTAGCAGCAGCTGATTTCTTGGCCTTCTTCGCCCCAACTTTCTTTGCACCAGCATCAGCTTTATTCACGGACCTGGTCTTTCTCATACTAGGTTTAACCTCTTTAGTCTTCTTCACTGCACTACTTCGCTTGGAGACTTTCCCTGTAGTGCTCTTCTCCTTCTTTCCTGCCTCTGACAGCTTGTAAGATGCCCTGATCTTGATTAACTTGCCTCTCGCTGCAGAGTTCTTCAATTGAAGACCTAGAATTTTCTTGAAATTTGCTGGGAGTACTGCTTTGTGCTTCTCTTCCATGTACTTGGCTATTGCATATGGACTGGACCCACTTTTCTCATTCAAAGCCAAAATAGCCTCCTTGATCATCTACAATAATATAATCCACAAATTAAATCAAATATCAATAAAATAAAGATAATAATAATAACAGGGCATGCTTGTAGAACTAAAAAAAAATCAAGAAACCAAAAAAGGAAGAGCATGAAAATACATAGAAAGACCTGAAAATAAGGAGGATGAGCAACAGCTTTTGGTTTAGGTTGTCTAGGCTTCTTTTCTCTAGGAGTCCTTGGCTTCTTTTCTTTCAAAGGCTTCTCCTCCAACTTAGGCTCTTCTGTAGCAGGAGGCTGCTCATCCACGGGAGCTTCAGTTTCAGCTTCTTTGCTGGTTGTCATGGTGATCAAGCAAGGTAGAACACGCGCAGAATATTATTCCACGGAGATACCGGATGCTGCTGATATGGCTTTCTTATGTCATGTCTGAACGACATTTGTTGGCATTTATAGGGAGAACACAAGAGGAGAGAGTGGGTTCTTATTGGCCATTTCGAGTTCTGGAGATTGCTGATGTGTGCAATGATAGATCTAGAACGTACACGTGGAGAGGGATCTAATGGTTGTTTATATTCCCTTTTGCTTGCGAATAAATGGAAGGAGGGCATGGATTGTTGTGGATAGGGAACAGGCATGGCACTTGCTTCTTGGTTTTGTTTTGGGGGTATGATAAACAAAAGGTGTGTTTTTTGGATGGATTTGGGATCAAATTTCTCCCGGCATAGATGGTCTCTTGGTGTAGATGTTTTTATGAGATTGAAGATGGGAAAGTCTGGATCACAATGTTGTTTAAAAGGGATAAATTGGTAGGCATTTGGGTGTGATTTGAAGCCATTGAAGAAAAACAGTGTTTGTTTTGTTGCTTTCTATTTATTTTTCAGTATTTAAGAATTGGGATATGGGATTCTAATCCTATAGGTATGCCATTGTGGATTGCGGCGGGTAGATTAGGCTTATTGTGATTGTTCCATAGTTTATATGTCGGAATTAAAACTCATTATTTACAATTTCACATTAACACCCCTAATGCATATAGGGAATGCAAACATGTGAAATAAGCAATTGGAAGAAACTTCTCGAATGCTTTACATTTCATCAATACAGACAAATCTGTCAGCACCGATTGTATTTTTCCGTGTAAGTTTTTTGAAAAAATTAAAAATATATATATTTTTTAATGTTTTTAAAGCATTTTAGTGTACTGATTTTAAAAATAAATTAAAAAAATATTTTTTCAATACATTTTTAAACAAAATACATTTTAAAACATAACTATTACTATAATATTAAACATGCTCTTAACTAATGCAATAGCAGATTTAAACCGAAAATTATTAACTTAGCCCAATTAACAAGAAATTATTATATACTCCTGTGCAAGTGAGCCACTATTAATAATCTCACCCTCAATAAACAAAAACGAAAAACACATAATCAACTATCAGATAAAAAGACAACTTCTATCAGAACATTAAACTACATGTAAGAGACAGCTGATATCACACGACAAACAAAATTCAGGACAAGACTACAATGGCAACAATTATCATCTCTGCCTTTTTCTATCAGCTGTACGACTAAGATTCGTTCAAGGCAAGCATACCAGATATTCATACGAACACTTGATCCTTTCGCCACTTCTTGCTGAAACAGTTCGATTACAGGTGAGCTTCACCCTCTTGCGATCCCTAACTTCAAAGCATGGGGAAAGGCAGGGTTTCATAATTAAATTTTACCCTCCTGTCCTTGAATGATTTCGTTTCTGATTAATCTGTCGAAGCTTGTTTAGTAGTAAATGATGTGTGCTATTAATTTGGATATGCTCGTTAACTTATTTTACATTTGAGGTCTCGTCGCTTCATTCGCGAAAACAAGCGAGAAGGCGAGCATGGTAACCTGCTAGAATAACTTTCTTTTGTTGTTTGTGTGATTTTCAAGTCATTGATTAAAGACAGGAAAGCATGGAGAGCCATTGATATCTCCCATCTTTAGACCACAACAGGGTGCAACAAAATTTAAAATTGTTTTTTAAAATTATTTAAAAGCTAAAATAATCCGGCAATGCCAAACACCACCTTTACCGTGGGTCAAAAGACCGTTGACTCTGCATCATATGATTGAAAGTGGAGACATGTTAGCATAGCGATTAATTGCAGTTCACACATCAAATCACTTAAATTTCATCACCAACCTATGGATAGTTGCTGTTTTAATGGCTGATCTGCATGTGTATCAATCCCTAGTGATTCAAACAAGTCAAGGGTCTTGCTCGGTTTGTTCACATGTAACCAATATGACAAAACCCTCTGAATCACAATACACTAGGCAACAAAAAGAACCCGTAACATTTTCCGGCCAAGGTGAGGGAAATCCACCGCTGGCCTGGAGCACACGGCCAACTCTTGAAATGGTGCAGAAACAAAAATTACCTGGAGCACATAGCTGACTCTTGAAGCTGTTGGGGAAACCCAGCCTCTGACCTTTTTGAAGCACAATGATGCTCGAGTGACTAGATGCAATACGAAGCATCCAAATTAAAGAGCCATAATGAGGAACAGATTCTATCAACTAACAGAAAACCATGTTAAGAAAGTATCAGTAGTTTAGCTCAAATTACAAATTGAAGCTCATCACAATGATAAAATCACAATCCTCAAACTCTAACATGTCACAAATGAGAGAAAATTTGATCAACTTGAAATTGAAGGAGAGAACTCGGGAAATATACAGGGAAGAAAAACAGGGTGGGCGCGCTGAGACAAACAAAAAGGCACACAACTGTATGGATATATGAACTTCAGCAGCAAAACTTCAACACCCTAATGGACCCAAAAACCACTTTGGCAAGCGCCTAAGCAATATTCTAAGATGCTCCATAGTAAATATTATTATTAACACTATATGGAAAACCTTACTGCTACTAGAACAGCATGTCAGAATCAATGGAAGGTTATAATTATGACATGAGGTCAAAACGAGATCTAAGATGCACTGTAGATCTAAAGATGTATCATGAGGTCAAAACAATCTCCAAGGTACTCTACAGATCTAAAGAATCATTCCAATACACACACACACAAACACACACGAGATGAGAGAATTCCTAACACTGATATGGTGGGTGCTTGTTTCTATGTTTGGCAAACACCTTAAATCTCATGTATAGAAACTTGATTTCCGCATTCACGTTACAGATTAATTACGACCTAACTGCACTCATCACTATAACCCACAAGTAATCTGCAACACAATTGCTTGCAAATGGAAAATGAAACAGAAAAGGGAGGACCTCATTTAGTCTCCCATTTAATCCATAATAACTCTTTGAAACTTGTTTTGTAAGCAATGTATCAATTAGAAGTATTGTTGACCAACACAAACACACCAAGACAAAGAATTAAATAGGCAAAAATTAACCAGTCATCAACATACCTCCAACATTAAAACAAAAGGCTACTCCCATTTTTTGGTAGAACTATTCTGTGTCTGCTGCAAGTACAGTTTCTAAAAATGGAATCATTTTATAGCATGGAACATCTTATCTTCTAATACAGAAATACAAAATCCTAACCACCAAGTGATAACCAATTATTATCACACAATGGCACCAGATTCACATATCTGCCCTACAAGAAAAATTTGAGGCAAAAAAATAGAAGATTTATCTACAAGGAAATACCTAATATTTTGGTTTTGATTGAAGGAAATCCCAAGGTCAATGCATATTATAACACAGTTTTCTACAGGAAACCAATTGACAACAAACATGAATCAACTCCCAACCCCACTAAAATCAATGCAATCTGTATGATTCAAAATATTATTTCCTGCACTTCTGACAAAAAAAAGGTAACCGAACGGTAGCATACTCCCAACTTGCGCAATCAACCTCATCACTATAACAATGTCCTAACACGAAAAACAGGACTTAATCATTGTTTCAAGTCAGGACACCTCATTGCAATTGGCATCTACCACTTTCTAAGTACATGGCGGAGCATAAACATTCAACAAATATTTGGATTATCAGAGATCTAAAACAACTGTAGCATAGGCTACAACATGATTGGGCATAATATAAGAACCTTAATCTTTATAACCACAATTTCCACATTTAGGATTCTATGCCAAGTGTCATTGTGATACAGAGAACTGTACGCCATTACCACCATTGAAAAATGCATATAAGCTTTGAAACACAATTCAACCATTGTAGTTTAAGAGGCATACATATGAAACACCATCATATATTTTCTTGTAGGCACACCAATGCCATTTCTCCATCAATCCAAAGCTAGTAAACAGTAACTATCAGAATGGGTGACAGTTTAAGCTTACGAATCAATTCACCTTGAAAGACAGATCTTATCACCTCACAAACTGTCAGTTTCAATCTCAACCCAAACAAATGATTCTGTTATGTAAAGATACCATAGGATCACTCTCAAAATACATAAAATCTTATGCTACTGAAGAATCAAGATATATTATGGACCAAGCCAATTGCTAGTTCTCCTATTTTAATTGCTAGTTCTCCTAGTAAAATAATAATTAAATGAAATGTGTTCAAAATCTTGATTTCATCTTCGGTGCAATGCACCTTCAAATAAAATGCAATTCCCAGCAGTTTTGCTTTGGCAATAGGTGCATAAATGTTGAATGAACAGCCAGATCATATCCAGGCGGACCAGTCATTGGCATACTAAATAACCATTAAGTTTTATGGGGCACAAATCCATTCCAATTTTCAAAATAAAGCCACACAAGATGTTACGATTTGGATTTATAATTCCTATAAGTTAGGCATAGAAGGTCTAAACCTTTCCATTTCTCTTTCAAAATTTTCAAGAAATCTCCACAAAGCTAGAACCAGCATACTCAGTATTAACTGCTTCACCTCCATCACTACAAGAAAAACCTTGATTTGAAACCTTGCACTTCCATAAACCATAGTCACCAATCTGTTATGTTTTGGCTTCAAAATTAAACATCATCAGCATCAATTTTTCATCCACGATTCAGGAACATAAACACAACCAAAAACTAAACTATAGAACAACCCCATAATGTAAGTCCTCAAGCAGTTCATGCCTAGATCAAAGGGATAAATATCTATTCCAATCTCCAAAATATAGAGAGAATTTTACTTGCTTAATCTATGCCCTTTGAAGATATACCCTAAACTAGACAAAGTCTCCGGATACTGCACCGAAAATTTTCACAGGGAGAGAATTTGAAGGGAATCACAAGGAAAAATACAAGACATGGAAAAGATAGAGTAAAGGCAACTTCAACTAGTTTCTGAACACCAAGCCATTTGCCTATCATCAATGTTTAGCGTCCTGCTTTTCCAAGCCCACCTAGACACAATTGAAGTCAAAACCTTTAACTTCAAGAATCACATCCAATATAGACTATTTAAGATTGCAAGGCAATTGGAATTACCAGATTTGACTGTGCCTAATAGCGGTAACCACCACCATATGAATGGTCACTCCCATAATAAGGTGGATATGAAGCATACTGCAACACAAACAGAAAACAAAATAGGATGAAGCTATTAATTGTTAAAAAAGAACTGGGATAAGCTAGAGGTTAATTTCTCACATCAGAACCACAATATTCATGAAAGTAGGGTTCACTGCCTGCTCCATATGCATCTGAAACATAAAGACAGAAGGATGATAAATATTGAAAACAATAAACCAAGTTAAATAACCATGCCACACAAAGTGAAAAGAGCTGGGACAAAACAACTCATACCTCGATAATGTGTCCCACGAAATGAAGCTGCTGGATCAGCATAATCTAATCGAGGATCAGAGTAATCTAACCGGGGTCGAAGCCTACTAGGTTCCATGTAATCAGGATCTTGGTCCTAAAAGCAAGAGAATACTATCAAACTCTAAAGAATATAAAGGATGCACAAGCAACGGCAGAAGCTTAAATTTTAAAAGAACAATATTGTCCAAATGACAGAGTTTGGCCATAAAAAGAAATTCTCACAGTCATGTAAAATGGCCGCTTCATCCCATGTGGTCCATCATCATAAAAATAGGGGTCATCAAAGTGCCTTCCAACAAAACGCCGGTCAAAGGTTTGTTCAGGAGAAAATGGTTGCCTCCTTGAAGAAACATGGTCCCTGTGTCCTCGCTCAGGGATATCATGCCAAGCTCTATTCATATTAGATCTTGATGGCCCAGCAGTCATACCTTTACCAGCTGTGTGATAACCTCCTCTGAAAGTACCCCTTCTCCCTCCTACTCAATACAATAGTTGGAGTTAGATTTTTAGCGGTAGCCAACTGAAAGATCTGCTTCTATTGGAAAGGAAGTGTGTGTGCGGGTGTGTCCGCACGCTCACAGGGAGAGAGACCATTGAATACCTTGCCTCCCATGAAGCATGTCATATCGATCATTATAGTCATACTCATGAGGAACCATTCTACTAGTTTGACCACGTCCTTGTTGATAGAAACCCCTGCCACGTTGGAAATTTGCCCAGTTGGAGTGATGTCCACCACGCCCAAAACCCCTTCCTGTAACACGGTTGCCTAAATCATATGGAGACAAGACCAGATGTTAAGAAAGATTCAAGTCCTCAAGATCAAAGGTTACCAAATCTTGAAAAGTTTCCACTTCCAGAATGACCAATTCGAAAGCCACCACACATTCCACCCTTCACAGCCTGAGTTTTTGGCAATGGATTTGACAGCCTTGCTTTAACTCTCGTCTGCCAGCACATGACAACATCGTGACCTCAGTTCATAGACCATCACTTACCAGTTTAAAAACAAAATAGGTGGAAAGTTTATTATGTACCATGCAACTAAATGCATGCATTTCACATGCATCGATACTGGAATGATCAAAGCCTACCAGGCAAGGAAATAAAATTAAAACTAAAACTAATGAAAGTAGCAAACTGAAAAGAAGATGTGAGGCAATTTCAAAACACATCTTCTACACCTCAATCCCTCATTTTAGTTAAAGGAAAATGCCAAAATAATTTAATAAAACCTAGAAGTGGCTTTTTAGGTAAAGTGATTTTGCTACAAACACAACAAAAAGAAATGAGAAAAGAACAGCTGCAAAGCAACATGATTTGAAGTAGATGAAGTATCGACAGAACATCTATTACCTTTGTGTTACCATTACCAAATTCTCTATTATTTATTCCCTCAATACAAGCAACAGCAGCATCATGCGTAGAGAAATCAACAAATCCAAAATCCTTTCTCTTGGCAGTTGACATATTTCGTGCTAGGACAACTCTCACAATCTCTCCATAACCTTTCAAGCACTCCCTAACACGGTCTTCATCCCAGTGTGGGGGAAGGCCATCAAGAAATATAGTCTTAACCTGCGCCATAATTTCAGGGTCAGGCTCACGTATAGGTTCAGCAAATGCCACTTTAGCAGTTCTCTCTGGATGGCCAAATACAACATCAGGCTTCTGAAGCCTCTTGTATGCAAGCATTGCATCAGCATGACAAGCGAACTCAAGAAATGCAAAACCACGACTTCTCCCTTCATGTTGAGTATCTGAGACAACAGTGATGGTCTCAACTCCTTCAACACCATAATCCTTCAATTTTTGCCTTATCTGCCATTCCACACTGTACAATAAATCACTGAAGAAATATATATATATATATATATATATATAAACAAGAGCTGGATTTTATTAGATACTCACAGCTTCCTTTGTCCATGTGTTGCATATATTTCCCAAGAACAATGTATCATTGTCCTCACTTGGTGCTGTCCCACATCGTTTTCCACGAATCTGTGAACAATTGAGTTAATATTACATTTATAAAATGTGAACCAAAACCATGAAGAGATACATACCACAGGGTTTTTCATTTCTGACAAAGCGCGCTTCACATGCTCCTTGCTTGCAAATTTCACAAACGCGTATCCTTTATTCCTATTCGTTGAAAGATTCTTGTGTAATCGAACTTCAACCACTTCACCAATCTTCTCAAAAACCTTTCTCAAATCCTCCTCAGTAGCATCCCTATCCAACCCACCAACAAATATCTCATACTCTTTCTTAATCTTACGCTCCTTAGCAACAGCTGTTAGTTCCCTGCGTTCGTCTTCCATAGCATCAGCTTCCTCAGCAGGCTCTTCTGGATCTTCAAAGTCATCCTCACCAGGATCTTCAAAATCCACTCGATCTCCATACTCCTCATATCCATCATCCCCACCATACTCATCTTGCTCGGGCTGCGCCTCTTCTCTCCGAACCTCATCCTTCAAAGTCTCTTCCATCTTAACAGCCTCGTTTATGGGCTTTACTTCATCATCCATGTCTTTCCTCTCATCCTCCTTAACATCCATCCCCTTTCCCCCACTGTCAGGTTCTCCTTTCCTAGATACTTTCACAAGCTCTTCCACAGCAGTTTGTTTCTTTGTCACAGAGTCCCAAACCAAATCACTAATAGCTCCATCATCCTTGCTAGAATCGAGTACAGGCTCTTCCACACCTTCCTCCTCCTTTACAGAGACAGCAACATTTTCAACCTTAGAATTTTCCACTTTCATCGTAACTTCTTCCTTCTTTAAGGATTCTCCAACATTCTCAGCAGCAAGTTCCTCCTCCTTTGAGCTTTCTTCAGCCTTAGACTTTGAAGCAATCATAGTTTTTGGTGTTTGTTCTGAAAGAACTTTTGCATTGGCAGGAGTTTTCTTCACCACCTTCACCACTCTCCTCACAACCTTCTTCTTAATCGGAAGTGGCTTCGTAGTATCCAGCGTCGTCATGCTCACGTCCATATGTACATTTGTTCCTTCAACTAATATTAAAAATTATCAATTAGCAGACCTGGCCTAGCAACCTCCAAAAAAAAAACAAAAAAACCCTTAAAAATCACATTAATTGCTTCACTTCAAAAAAAAGAAACCCTAATTAAAAATAATATCAAGCTACTAAATAAATAAATAAAAACTTTTTAATAGAACGATGGAATAGTCATTATCACCTGGTGATTGTTCAAGTTTAGAATCAGAACCAGTAATTGGCAACGGTGTCATGTCATTATTTTGTGTCTGCTTGGCGTTGCCTGGGGTTTTTGGAACCGGTGTCTCCTCGGTGGCAGAATCAGGAGCGGCTTTGGCAGCGGCAGGTTTCCTTCCCGCCGGTGTTTTCTTAGTTGCGGCTGCTTTCGTGGCTTTCATGTTGGCATACACAGAGGGAGTGAGATTGATTACTGGCTTGAATTTATGAATCTTAAGATTGACTGGAGCAGAATATATCCGTGGAAAGGGGAAGAAAGTTTAATTACTTTATTTGATTGATTTTGCAATTTTTTAAGAATTAAAAAAAATGAGGGCTTTATATATAAACGAGATGAAGATAGGGGAAGGGGAAGACCGAAGTGATTCTGGTTGCTTTTTTAGTCCTTGTCATGTGCTAATATTTATACATTAAACATGATAGTTTAAATTTTATTAAAACCGGTCTAACTTGATAAATTAACATATTAATTAATTTATTTTATTTTATTTTATTTTTTATTTAAAAATATTTTAGAGGTTAATCTTATCAAATTTGTATTAGTTATATCAAATATGATGTACTTAGTCAAACCCAAAAAATATTTTGTTTTGTTTTATTTTGTTTTTTGTTTAAAAAAATTTTAATTTTTTTAAATAAAAACTTCAGAGAATTTGTTTTTAAAATAATAGAAATTAATGGGGTTTAGCTCTTATTGTCATCTAATTAATTGTTGTGGTTTTTATTTAATTTTTTATCCTACGGAGTGGAATTCAAGAAAATTACCATACACACAAGGAATTCGGTTGTAATGCAACTAGCAGTACACATTGTCCTGAACTACAAGCTCTAGATTTTTCATTTGTGCAAGTACAGGTAGTAATATGTAACACGTATCAGACCGTAGGGACTAAACTGCTACTAAACCAAAAGCCGTCCTTTCGCTCCACAACCACAAAACTAGTAGTCGTCCCAGACTTACGGGGATCGAAACGGCATCATTTTGTTTTAAAGCACTCCAGCTGATAGCCTCAATAGATTCGACTGCAAGCCGCTACCCCTTCCATACGATTCCTTGGCGGAGTCCAAACGGGTACCGATCAGTACTCGGTGGCGATTAAAATACGCTATCGAACTTTCCGTTGAAGACAAGAGTTTAGAAGTAAACTGTAAACCGCCATGGGTGCCTCCGAGTCTAGTCTTTCAAGTTCGCAGGTAGTTAGTTCTTTTAAAATTCTCTAATCATTTACAATAAATTTGTCACTGTTGAGTAACTCGCTTGTTTTTGGTGTAAAGAAACTGACAGATGAGATCACTACTGTCACTGAGAGATCAGAAGCTGTGGATCCCATTTTGGAGAGGCTCGAATCCCTCAAAATTGTAAGCTTTTTATTATCCTTTACACAATCCCAATTTGGAGACTCGTGCGCTATCTTTTTATACAATTTTTTTTTGTACTGTAGACAAGGCCAATATTAACTTCACCTCGAAAGGAAGAAGGTAGTTTGACTGACATTTTGGTGAGGAAGGCATCGGCTTCTTCAGCTCCTGGTGGGTCTTGGAATTGCTTTCTTTCTTGTTTTCCTTCCTGCTATAGACTTTCGCCATTGAAGCATTATAAAGAAGTTAGAATGTTAGATAAGTATAAATTAATTCGCTCTCTGGAGTTGAAAATGATTCGAACAAAGATATCTACCGATGAATAGAAAAGCAACTTGCTTTCTAACGTGTGTGAATGTTGTCAACTTAAAACATTTGAAGGTTCGCTTCAGTATCCCTGGGTATAAAATGGTCAAGAAAGAGAAACGAAAACAATCACTAGTTTAATACTTTTTCTCGTGAATGTTTTATATAGAAAGAAATTAATGTTATGTCAAGTTGAATAGTAGCTGTTCGACGTGGTTTTTCATGTAGTGTATATTGGTCTTAGATGTAATTTTGTACTCTTATTTCTTGTATCTTGCTCATCCCATTTAAATTAGGGAATAATTGTTTGAGAAAGGCTAATATTTTGATTTGGTATTTGCATGTGTGTTGTTTTTAATGTTAAATGTAGCAGCTGTAAATCCAAATGTGTTGTTGGAGCTCTTCTCGATATATCGTGATTGGCTAGAGGCGAAGGTCCAGCAGATTAGCAAGAAACAGGTTTGTCTGTCATTGAGAACTACTATGAGTAGAAGACCAGTTTATAAAATCTATTTAAATATTGTAAAGGCATGGGATGGATCCTATGATCTGGGGGTGGGGGTCCTCAATGGATTATATTTTGTATTTTTAGTTCTTTCTCTGATGCAGTTTTTGATTTAGGTTGAAATCCAGGTTGAAGTTTAGTACTAAGATGCACACATGCCACATGGACATGGATAACGATAAATTTCATCATCATCTGTACTAAACTTGTTTATAGGTTAGGGTCACATGTAAATTGATTTTCAAGTAGTGGTTGCAACTCTTCAATGCTCATGTTTAGGTTTTGGTGATGCATCAATGGAAAGTAGCCAACTATATATGATGGTGATGAGCAGCATAAAAATGTAAAATGTCCAATCTGCTGTTAAGAGAAACCACATGATCTGGTTTTACTTTACACTCAATTCTGGGCGACCTGATTCTGTAATAGATCAAGTGAAGGTCCAAAGACTTTGGTAGTATTTGGCATTGCGGTCCAACTACACTTTTGAAAAAAAATTATTTTTGGATTTTTAGCTTCAAATTATTATTATTATTATTATTATTATTATTATTATTTTGTGTGTTTTTGGATTTGATGTCAAATTTTTTTTTTTAATGTTATTTTAATACATTTCCAAGTAAAAAGTACTTTGAAAAACAACTTTTATTACACTCTTGAATAGGCACTTTAAACATGGTTTTATGTCAAAAAGGACGTGTAATTGATGAACCATTTGAAATTTTCTCTTTCTTTACCCATGAATACGTGGAATCACTGATTCTTAACTAAATAGTCTGACTAGAGTGCAATAACAGCAATAGTTTCCACTGGAAAGTACTACTTTAGCTGTTATTGTGTTATATGCTGATGTTTGAAATCCTTCTAGCAGTATGCTTTGTCCTGGAAAACCCGCTGTACCTCTTTTGTCGACTTTGTTTTGGTTTTGCTATTTTACACTTGGTAGGATTCAGAAATTTAACGTTGCTTCCACTATATTTTGGTGAAAACTATTGCAGGAGGAGATAGGAAATAAGATAGAAGTGGCAGATGTTTTGGCAATTAAACTTCTTCAAAGGTTTAATTACTCGGTGTCAGCAATGAAGACTGCTTCGCAGAATCTTTCAGAAGGTACTTGACAACTTATCAAACTATAACTGATTACTAACAGATTATGGAATCACATAGAGAAATTATAGGAGAATTGATCATTCTCTCTGTAGTGTTTGCCTTTTGGCTCAGTTACTTGTAGTGAGTCTCAGTTTCTTATTCTTAACTGTATCTTTGATCAAGCCTTTAATCAACTTTAATTGGGACAACACTTGCAGTTCATTCTCTGCAGGTGGAGATTGGGGAGTTAAAAGGGAGGCTGACTGAGGTGATCAGTAATTGTGATGCATTGTGCAATAGAATTACTACAGAGGGGCCAGAATCTCTTCGTTCATCTGTTAAGCCATTTTCAACTGCCACTGCTGACCCAGAGATCAGCTCTAGCTCATCATCTGTGCAAAGAGTACTAAAATCTTATCCACCTTCAAACGAAGCCAGGTCAGACTAACTGTTTTACCTTCTGTTTTCACCTTCTTTTTTCCTTGTATATAGTCATTGTTTAACTCATAATCTCCATTGGGATCGAGATTTGCGTATTGGAAACGTTGACAAAGAAGCTTAGTGGATGAAATGTGAGGACAAATTGTTATTCTTATGATGCCATCCTTTCATTTTCTTAATTGATCCATGGTAGTTTCCTTGTTCAAGATATTGAAAACATGACCTGAGATATAACAGTATGTGCTGTTGCTGTAAAATGTAAAGATTATGCTGAACCGACACGAGCTAGGATCTGATGCATCATGTGTTTGTTTTAAACCAGATCTGATGCATCTGATGCTTCCTTTTTAAACGCTATTACGAGAAATAGATATTGACAAAAAGAAAGGAGCGGACAGCCAACGTGACACCCCACCACCCCACCCCACCTATTGGTTGTGCAATTAACAATGCACGAACTGCTGCCTGCGGACGTAAACCGATACAGAATAAACTCTTAACACTAGAATAATGGAGGGTTTTTTTTTTTTTTGATCAAATTAGCTGGTTTTCAAATTATGCCATACTATTAAAAAAAGAAAACCCTCCAAGTCCAGAGCATTTCTAAAGAAAAGGACAGCAGACCCCACTACCCCATCACAACCTCTCTGTTATTTCTATTTTACAGGTGGCAAAAAGGACAGATTAGCAAACAGTGTGCTGACGACAACAAGTATAATTTGCGTGAACAGGAGCAATGATTTTCGAATTGTACCACTGAACCTCGTACGCGTCAGCTGCCAAACAGTTCAGATCAGAGAGCTATTGTCTGCTTAAACAAAGTACAAACCAGTATAGAACACAGTAAACTTCATTATTGACTGAAACAATGAGCCTGCAAGTAATTGCAAGCCATACGACTTCCTGCATTTTGTAGGTAATTATTGCAAAAATCTCAGGCTTGAAAATCCAATTTCAATTCACGAATTACGAAAAGAATAAAAAAAAAAATCAAAGAGTCACAAGGATTGAAACTATTCTTGCTGAAACTGAATGAATTTGATTCCACGTAACAAAGGGACTGATAAACATTTTAGAAAAAGGAAAAAAAACAGTTGAATTAAAACACCCCAGTAAATATCCTCCTATCAATTTAAACTCATTGAAAGAAAATTATGAGTGATTATTCGATTATGACTTGATTATTCAAATTTCTAACATACATTATTAATACAATAACTTAATGACCGGACCAGAAGAGACCAGCAGACGCATGAATCAAGGCTGTTGCTGAGCATTGATGTAACCAGCATCAACAAGAACCTTCTCCCTCTTAGCTAAATCAACATCTTCATCGACCATCATCTTCACCAATTGCTCAAACCCAACTTTAGGCTTCCAGCCAAGCACTTTCCTCGCCTTGCTCGAATCCCCTTTCAAATTATCCACTTCAGCAGGCCTAAAATACTTCTTATCAATTACAACATGATCCTTCCAATTCATCCCAACATACCCAAATGCCACTTCCAAAAACTCCTCCACCGTATGCGATTCCTCTGTCGCAACCACATAATCATCGGGCTTTTCCTGCTGCAACATCATCCACATTGCCTCCACGTAATCCCCTGCAAAACCCCAATCCCTCGAGGCCTGCAAATTCCCTAAAAACAACTTACTCTGCAACCCCACCTTAATTCTCCCAAGAGCCCTCGTAATCTTTCGGGTTACAAAATTCTCCCCGCGACGAGGAGATTCGTGATTGAATAAAATACCATTGCAAGCAAACAGCCCATAAGCCTCCCTGTAATTAACAGTGTACCAATGCGCCGCGCATTTTGATGCGGCATACGGTGATCTTGGATGAAATGGGGTGGTTTCTGATTGCGGTGGCGGCGTAGACCCAAACATTTCAGAAGATCCCGCTTGATAGTACTTGACATGGCTTCGCCCTGTCGCGGCAATATGAGACCTCACCGCCTCAAGAAGGCGGACAGTTCCGGTGGCGACGACATCCGCGGTGTAATCAGGGACTTCGAAAGAGACTGCCACATGGGATTGGGCTGCAAGGTTGTAGACTTCGTCGGGGTAGATAGTGTCGAGCCAACGACGGAGAGACGACGCGTCGGAGAGATCTGCATAATGTAGCTTCATTCGGGCTTTATGGACATTGTGTGGATCTATATATATATGGTTAATCCGCTGCGTGTTGAAATTGGAGGACCTACGAATCAACCCATGAACTTCATAGCCTTTGTTGAGGAGGAATTCAGTGAGATATGAACCATCCTGACCGGTTATACCGGTGACCAGGGCGATTTTGGGTTTGATTTCGCCGTTGACGGGAGTGGTGGAGGCGGATCGGGGTTGGTCTGATTCGGATGCCATTGATGGATAGTCCAAATTTGATTTGATGGGATTATGAGAAAAAGCTAGTCTGTTGCGATTTCGGTCTGTTGAGGTTGGGGTTTAATATAGCGGGAGGGAGGGGTGGTGGAGAAGGGTATAATAGTAAATGGAAGGAGGGAGTGTAAGAAAGGTCAATGGAATGCATGTTGAAGTGTTGATTTTTGGGTTGAATTGACGGTTTTGGGCTTGGAGGTGGGTTTGGCTCGCAACCTAAGCTAGCTAGAGTATTTATTACCCAATTTTCAAGGGGCATCTAGCGTGGTGCTGGATTTTTGAATCCACAGGAACTCAAAAGCAAGCCTTGAGACTTTGACTCCCAATATAAGTACATATATATTCGTTTTTTACATTATTTTCTCAGGTTTAATCCTGTGAACTAATTGTTATATTACAATATATCACATGAAATATCAATTCCCAACAAATCAAATTCCGAAGAATAAAATTAAAAGAAAAAAAATCACATAAAAATATTCAAAAAATAACAATTAAAAGGATAAGAATAAAAATCAAAATAAAAAATAAACTAGAAGACAACTACAATTTTTTTGTCAAAGGGTGAGATTGAAAAAAAAAACTTTAACAAAATAACAAAAAAAATTAAAAGAATGAGAATCAAATTAGAAAAATAATATACTATAAATTTGTATTAAACAATGAAATTGAAAATTAATAAATTTTTTACAAAAAAATAAAGAAAAAAATTAGAAATCAAAATAATAAAGACCACATTAGATAACATAACATATGACAGATTGAAATTAAATAATGAAATTGAAAATAAATAAAATTTGTATAAAAAGACCAAGAACAAAATCATAAATCAAAAAAATAAGAATTGAAGTTGAAATATCAACAATAAAAATAACCAACTTGTAATTTTTAGAGGTAAAGAAAGTAAACAAAAAAACTCCACCGGTGATAAATCATCTTGCCACTATCCAGACATGTTATATCGACAAGAAAAGACATAATGACTCATTCAACAATATAATAAAAGGATATTTTTCTCACCAAGAGGTGTATCATGCACCTCTCAATTTGTTTGAAAACTTTTATGTGAAAACAATTTTTTTATCTTTATATAATTTAAATTCAGTGTAAAATTATTAAATTCTTCTTGGCGGTCCTGGTAATGATAGAAAAATCAAAGTGAAAATACTAAAAAACCACTTGACACAGTTTAAGTGTTTTTATTTAAAGGGTAAGCTTCTCACTTTATTGAATTTAAAAAGATGAAAAAGATAGAAATACCCTTGGAGTGCAAAATCGTCATTAGATTAACACTGTAGCGATAAATAATAAAATATGTCGGTGACCGTAGTAAATTTACTTTCGGTTTTAGTTGTTTTGCTACGTGAATAGATAAGTAAGAGCATAAATGAAGACGAAAAAAAAAAAAGGTTAGGGCGAGGATTAGCCTGCCATATTGAGTTGACTGGTTTGTTAAATTTTTCCCAAGGTGTATTCTAAAGGAGCCTGAAGTGTTCTTCAAACTTGAGCGCATTCTGTGGGCACAATTCATTGGTTTTGTCCGAATTTAAAAATAGTTTTGCGTTTTCTTCTTCGATTTTATCAATAACAAGTCAAGTTATGAGGAGTAATTAAGATGCAAATTTAAGTAGACTCCGCTATATGCTTTACAATTTATTTATTATAATTATAAGTAAATTTAAAGTAAGTGTCAGTGTGTTCACAGTGCTTTTTTGCCGTCCCTTGATTTTTTTTTTATTTAACCCTTATGTAATATAAGCTAATTTGGGTTAATTTATTAGCACAGTTTAAAAATGTAGTGCAACTTGCATTTCATAAGATTTCAATTTTTTTCTTAAATTTATTTTTTTATTTATATTTTTAAATCGTTTTGATGTACTGATATTAAAAATAATTTTTTAAAAATAAAAAAAATATTATTTTGATGCATTTCTAGATAAAAAACACTTCAAAAAATAACTACTATCACGCTCACAAATATCCTCTAAGAACCGACAAGATTGAATGACAAGAGACCCAAGTAAAAAAAAATAGATGAAATGGGTGGTTATTGGATCTCTCGGGTGAAAAACCTATTTTGCCATTGAAAACAAAACCAAGAAAGGATGTTATTAGAGTAATTTAGTAATTTTAAAATGATCTATTTGTCATTCTAGAATTTAAAAGGGACAATATTGTCGTTTTGTTTTATGATGCACAGTAAAATGACTCTTATACCTTTATATTCAATATTAATTTAAAGCTTATAGTCAGGGGTGTTTTTGTCTTTATGATTTTTTATGAAAAATAAAATTACTCACATGCCCTTGGTTTGGATTTTCTATAATTTACATTGAGGGGCATTTTTGTATTTGTCATCGGGCTTTATTTTTGTAATTGTCAAGTTGGATTAGGAGCAATTGTGTAATTTAATATTTAAAAATATTATTTTTTAAAAAAATTGAAGCGTGCATTACATACATCAATGCATGACAACCCTACGAGAGACACATGCGGGGCCGTCTAGTAGTCAAACGCCATCTTCCATGGTGGCGTTTGATTATTTTTTACGTCGTCTCCTCAAAGAGGCAACACCTGTGGACATAGGCTATTAAATTAGGTGCTGGTTAATTTATTTTTTTTTCTTCCCTATCTCCTCCCTTGAAATTCACGCTTATCATTTAAAATTCCAGATCGTCCTCTTAGTTGGGGATATTTGAGTATCAGTTCTCATTCTTTTGATTTGTAATTTTTATTTTTGGCTCATTTGTAAGTTTTTGATTTCTTTGTAATTTTATTATTTAATATAAAACTTTTGTTTGTTGTTTTTTTTTTTAATTTGGTCTTCATTTTTTTCCTTACCTCTTTTGTAAACTTTCAATTATATTCAATCTCATCCTTTAATCAAAAATTTTATTTCTTAAAATTTGGTACTCAATTTTTTGATAATTTCTTCTTCTAGTTCTTCTATGGAATTGTTTTTTCTTTTCAATTTAGCTCTTCAATACAAAATTATGCATCCTTTCTCTATTATTTTTTAAAATTTAATCCTTATTTTTTTAGTTGTTATTTTTTCTTTTAAAACTTTTTTTTGATTGAATCTTTTTCTAGTTTAACCCATTGACATTTTATTTATTAAAATTTAAGCTTCATGATTTATTTTTTTAATATTCTAATCAAATAATATGGGTCACAAGTTTTGTAAGTTAATATTAGTTCACATCATTTTGGTTTACTTATTTTATTTTTCAATCTCATTAATTAACAATGATATTTTTTAAAAAATATGATTCAAGATTTTATTTGTTTTTTCTTTTTATAGTGTTCATCCAAATCTCATAATCTAGCTTATGTGTTTTGGTTGGTTAACCTGAATGGGCTCATACTTTTTTTTACTTTTAAATACAGTTTTTTCTTTCGGATCCTATTGTTTGACTATTTTTTTTTTTTGAAAAACAATCATCATTTGATATTTTATTTATTGAAAATTAGATTTTATTGTCTTTTTATATTTGGTATTTCTGAACAAATAGCTTGGGACAAGAGTTGGCATCATTGTTTTGTAACTTATTTTTTTTTCCATCTCATGATTCAATATTTTTTTTAAAAAAAATTTATCAAGTTATTTTAATCTTATAATCTAGTTTGTGAATTTGAATGGTTTTTTTAATTTATAATTGCTATTTATTTTTTATTATTTTACATGTTTAATTTTTTTACAATTTTATCATTTAAAATTTTATTATTCAAAGACTGAGATTGACCAAAATGCTTGTTAATTAAGCTAAAACACTATTGTATCGATTAGTTTATAACAACTTGTCGATCTACCCTTTTTTCAAGGGAAATGAAAGAGAGAGAGAAGGGATTTTGTCGAGTAAAGACACGCCTTCAGTTGAAGAATAACCTTCTGAATTTAATAAGAGCAACGGTAACGTTTCTTGCAGAATTTACTTTCCTTGAAATCTCAACTATTACACTAAATTTACGTATTATTTAGGAAGACTTAGTTGTTCGATATATAAGATTATAGTTCCCTTTGGTACGATTAATATTACCCATAAAATAATTTGTATTTTTATAAAATTATGCTAAACTATTAGTAGTACCTCATTAAATTTAATAAATGAGCAAATCATTTAAATTTCCTATTTTGATTGATATATTACTTGATGAATCTTATTTGTCACTTGGAACTATCAGCCAGTCAATTGTAAAATGGCATATTATTTTATTTATTTATATTGAATTTATCTATGAAATTTGAAGAAGTGACTAATTGAGCCAATAAATAAAATAAAATTTATTTGTACTAGTGGTTGGTTGGTTGATCCACAATCTAAAGTTGTCGCCCTATGTTCTCCCAATAATTTATCCGTATGGGTTCAATTTTAAATTTGTGCTGAAAAATGATAAGATAAAATTATGTGTTATTTAATATGTATATGCTAATTCCAAGGAATAGGAAATAATATTTTTAAACATAAATTATGATCAATTTTAAGGCTATACATAATTAGTTAAATATTTTTTTTATTAACGTGGATGTCTGAGTCAGCCTGCATTTACCTCGACTAATCCCACAAACTCTGAAATTAATGACCATATAAGTCTCTAGTAGCTCTGAGATTTATGAGACTTGATTTAGTGATTTATAAAAAGTTAACTTAGAGGCGTAACCAGTTTAATTACATCCTCTAAAATTATAATTAATCAAATATTAGTATAAACTAAAAGATAATAAACTATGAACCACTAAACCTCTAGTTATCTCAACATTTTTTTTCTTCTTCGAAAAAGCTTATTAATAGTAAAGAAACGAATGAGTAATTATTGTCTTAGTTTTTTTTAAAAATATGCATCTTAAATTAATTAATTAGTAATTATTAAACCTCTACTGATGTAGAAATTTTTAGTAATCACTCATTATTTTTTGTAAAGCAGTATAGAAAAGCATTACTTCTGATAATAAATACTACCTCTTATAATGCTTCTTGAAAAAAAAAAAAAACATAAAAAAGGAAAACTTGTGGAAATGATCGCTATTATTTTACGAGGCTATATGAAAATATAAAAAATAATCATTAATTCGGGTAAGGCCCGAGCGTCTGGGCCTTGAGGAAACCAGGTCTGCTTGTTGGGCTGGACGCGCAGCACACGAAATTAAAGAAAATAGACAACTCATCGACGTCAACGCAACGACAAACGATGGTGATACAATTCCATTGCCTGCCAATTTTAGGGATGTTGAACCATCATATATATATATATATATATATATATATATATATATAAACCCACAAAAAACAAACTTTTTATCATGAAGACAAACATACAGACACCAAAATTATTGGATTACGTTATTTAAAATTTTAAATGCAGCTCATCAGATATTTCTCTCTCCTTCTCACTCCCTCCTTGTTAGCGCCTACCAGAAGTGATTAAAAAAATCCAAAATACCAATTAAACCAAAAAAATCAGAAAAACATAAATAAAAAAATCAAACCATAAAAAAAACTAATTAAATCGATTAAAATTTTTAAAAAACAACTAGTTCAGTTTCAGTTTTATAAGTCTGAAACTGAAAAAACCGAACCGAACCTAAATAAAAAAAACCGAGCTAAACCAAGCAAAAAAATATAAAAATTGAGCAAAATTAAAAAAAACCAAGTCAAACCAGTTTGAACCGGTTTTTGTTCTAAAATAACCGAACCGAATTGAAACTGATTGGTTTAAACTGGTTCCGGTTTGGTTATTTTTTTTTTATAAAAACTGAACCGAACTCAAAATGATCACTCTTAACCCCTAGTTCTCTCTCATTTGTCTATACATATGTGAAGAAAATTCAAATTGACTAGATTTAGCTTAAATAACAAAATAATAAGATATATAAGAAAATATCAAAGCTTAAGTCAAATAATTTAATATAAAATAATAAAATTAAAAAGAAAAAAAATTATCTTTAGGTTTTCTTTAATTTTATTTTGTCTGATTATCTTGAACTCATGATTTAGATTATGTGTTCTGCGAGTTAACTCGGACTTATTTACTTTTTATTACCTAGATTACATATTTATTGCACTATCTTATGTTAACTTGGGATTTTTTTTGTCCCTTTTTTATCAAATTTCATGCTTATATATATATATATATGTTAAGGTATCATGATTTTGTTTTTTTTTTTTAAAAAAATCATATGTAGTTATCCAAAATCCAAACCCATGGTCAAAGTATCTGACCCCGTTTATTTTTGTGTTTTAAAATTATTTTTGAATTTTTTTTATTTTTTTATTTAATCCAAAATAATTTATTTGGTGTTTTTTAATTGTTTTAACTTACTGATATCAAAAATAATTTTTAAATAATAATAATATTTTAATGTATTTTCGAGTAAAATATACTTTGAAAATCAACCACCGTCACACTTCCAAACACTGTCGAAAAAACTAGGAGCGCAGCTAACAGTTATAAATTATTAAATGAAAACTTCAAAAATGCCCTTCAACTATATAGATAGTATCAATGTTGGGCTCAATCAAATTTTTGTATCAATTTTATCATGTAGGTTTCAGCATCCATATTTGATTAAGGATTCCGTTCAAAATTGCATTTTTTAATAAAGAACATTTTTTCTGTGGTGGAATTTACATTTTTTTTTTATCAAGGAATTCTATCAGAAGGCCCCAATTAAGAAATTGAAATTTGCTTGGGAACAAAATCGATATAAGAAATTGTTTGGGGACAAAATTGATACTGATCCAACCACTAAGGGGTGTTTTTGAGGTTTGTCCAATTTTCATTCATTATATTTGCTTGGCCAAAATCTTCTCAAATTCAGGAAGGGAGATCAGCTGCTCGTCTTGAAACTTTTTCGGCTAGTGGCCGGAGAAACTCATGATCAAGACGAGTGAAATGGAGAGCAATTCAGTAGAAGATGAAGAAGCCAATCGTGCCATAAGAATTTGGGAGGTGAACGAGGATCGCTTGAACTTGATGCACCAAAAAATCTCCGACCCACCAAAATTATTGACCAGAGCAGCTGCTAACAGTTCATGTTGCATCTTTAGAGTCCCCCAAAGGTTCATCGATATCAACGGTAAGTCCTACCAACCTCATGTAGTTTCAATAGGACCTTATCACCATGGTGAGGAACACCTTAAAATGATTGAAGAACACAAGTGGAGATATTTAGGTTCTATCCTCTCGAGGACACAGAGCAAAGGTTTGGACTTGGAGGACTTGTTGAAGGCAATACAGCCACTAGAAAAGAAAGCAAGAGAGTGTTACTCACAAATTATCCTCTTTGACACTGATGAATTTATTGAGATGATGGTTGTTGATGGTTGTTTTATTATAGAGTTGTTTCGTAAAGTTGGAAATGTTGTTGAATTCGAGGTTGATGACCCTATTGTCACCATGGCATGGATCATACCTTTTTTTTACAGGGATTTACTTAGACTCGAGAACCAGATTCCTTTCTTTGTTCTGGAGTGTTTATTTGATATAACAAGAATGCCAGGAGAAGAATCTGGCCCTTCTTTGTGCAAACTTGCGTTGAATTTCTTCAATTATGCTCTTCAAAGACCAGATAATTTTGTTGCAAGGCATAAGGATCTTAATGCCAAACATCTACTCGATTTAGTTCGTTCCAGTTTCATAGATTTTGAGCAAGGCCAATCACTCCATGTGGACACATCGACTCCCATGATTCACTCTGTATCCAAACTTCGCCGTGCCGGAATTGAGCTCAGTCAAGGAAATCCTGAGGATAGTTTCTTGGTGGTGAAATTCAAGAACGGGGTGATAGAGATGCCTACCATAACCATTGATGAAACTATAACTTCATTTTTGCTAAACTGTGTAGCATTCGAGCAGTGTCATAATGGTTCTTCCAAGCATTTCACAACGTATGCAACTCTTCTGGATTGCCTGGTTAACACCTTCAAAGATGTAGAACATCTGTCTGACTGCAATATTATCGAGAATTACTTTGGTACTGATTCAGAAGTTGCAAGTTTCATCAATGATCTGGGTAAAGAAGTAGCATTTGATATCGAAAGGTGTTATTTGTCCAAGCTGTTCCATGATGTTGACCAGTACTACAAGAACAGTAGGCACGTACAGTGGGCAAGCTTCAAGTATACTTATTTTAGGACTCCTTGGTCTTTTGTATCAGCATTGGCTGCCTTGATTATCCTTCTTCTTACGGTGTCTCAAACCGTCTACACCATTTACGGCACTTACAAGAACTAAACCCTACATGTATATCTGGTATGCTTTGATGAGAAGATAATAATAGATATGATCCATGTATTGTATCGTTCTCTGGTAAATTTGTTTGCTGTTCCAATTATTTCAATGGAAGTTGGATGATCATCAGGAGGTCACCACCAAACATTCCAGGGGACGTCTGGGCATAAAATCAGACCAAACGTTCAGCCCACATGCATGCATTCAGTAGAAGCTAATGGTCACCAACATCACAGATATATTTTTAAAGTGTTAAAATCAATCGTGGCCATCTCCCTTTCTTATCATCACAGGCAACTTGTTTATGTTAATGATTCCCTCTGCATGCACGTGTCAGCAACCAAGTGGGGAAAAGTTATCAATCAATTTATAGGTGGGAGGTCTTGAATTAAAAGTGAATAGACACTTCAAGGTTTTGAACTTTCATCTAAACGATTTCTTTTGCGAGCTGAATGCTGGATGAATATTCCACTTTAATGAAGGAGAAAAGTCTTGAATTAAAAGTGAATAGACACTTCAAGGTTTTGAACTTCCATCTAAACGATTTCTTTTGCGAGCTGAATACTGGATGAATATTCCACTTTAATGGAGGAGAAAAGTCTTGCATGTATTTGGGAAGCGGTCAAGACCATCTAAAGAAACTTCTTGGATGAGCTAAAGAAAAATTATTACAACAAAAATTATACAATAAATAAAATAAACTAAGGAAACCAAGGAAACACGTTGTTTTGCTGTTCGTTTTTCAATGGAGGATGATACATTCCTGCTGTGGACATGAAGAATGCGAATGAGTTGTCTTTTGTTTTGTTTTTTCATTTTTTATTTTATTTTTGTCAATTATTCGTTTTGATACTTTTAATTTTTATTTTATTTTATTTCATCATTTCATATTATTTTTTGATGAATTAAAGCCTGGCAATTGCTTTTGTTTCATACTATTCATCATATTTGCAGTATCATAAAATATCCCTGTTTTCAAATTGATGATCAATTATTATGAAATACGATTTAATTTCTCAGTTAAACAAAGAGCGAGGCCTTTTTCCTTTAGTTTTTATTGTTCATGAGGTGCGGAAAAGTAAACTTCGGTATCTAAAGTTTTTAACCTTCTAGCTATTAATACTTGTGTTATGAGAGTTTAACTTTTCAATCCTAAACTTGATTTAATTTTCGTTTCATTTCCTAGGATTTGGGAGGAGAGAGTATTAGTGGAAAATAAGAAAGAAGAGAAAAAAATGATCTAACTATATTCTGATGATGATAAAAATTGATTTTGGTATCAATGTGTTTCTTTTAATGAGATGAGTGTCATAAAGAAGTTTTCAAGCTTCCATCTTGTTAAAAAAAATATATATTAGGATTAAGTAAGACTATTTTTGTTTAATTTTATTTTGTGTTATTTAACTAGTTTAAAAGTATTTTGTAGCTAGAAATTGGTTTATTAGGATTTTTAAGGTATTTATTAGATATTTTTAAGTGAAAATAAATTGAAAATGAATCTTTGGGTCCAACAAACACTTTCTCAACTTTCCAACCACCTCTTTGATTGGTGAAAATTGTGTTAGTTTTTGGGTCATATATTAATATTTTATGTATTTTGAATATAACAATTAAATAAAAATTGTTTAATAATATGTTTGGATGAGAATAAGTGTAAACAAGTTTATATGAATATAACATCAACAAGCATAAGGTATTGAATAAAGAAATCAATCAACAAGTTCAAAATACAAAGCAAATAAAGACTTAGTTGTTAAGTGTTCATTTTAGTGTTTAAATGTAAGTCTTTATATCATACTTAATAGCACAAAATAAAATGAATGCACACACTTCACTTTACATGCATTTACAAAGAATTGATAAAACGATTTTAAAAAATCACTAGGATTGAAATTGATAAATCTGGTATTCTAAATGAACCAGTCAACTGTTTGCATGGTAATACCAAATGAACTGGTTGTTCGCTTGTTCATACATGATGAATACCTAAGAATTTATAGGAATTAATCGACTGTTTGGCTTTACCAATATAAACTTGTCGACCATATTAGCTGTCAAAGGAACAATAACAACTTTAAATGACTAGTTTTTGCTAAAAACATATATATAGTTTGTCTAATTGCATAATAAAATATGGAAGTCGAATAAATATACACACAAGCTATTTCAAGAGCAAACACAAATTCATCAATACTAAATTATACTTATATTTGTGCATTAAAACCTTCATATTCTTGCACATGAGTATACTTCCTATTCTCACAACACTTAAACATTTTCAAATCCCTTAACTGCTATTGAGTGAGGTATAGAAATAATAAATTCTCAAATTATAAAATCCACTCTATTAAAAGAGTATCTTGTGACTATAAAATCACACTTGTATATATTTGAGAGTTTGGATAAAGTCTTAACATCAGTGAGGTATTGTCACCAAATAAAAATAAAATAAGGAGGAGATATTTTCAAGTGGTGTATAAGCTTGTTGTGGATTCATCAAAATCATTATATCTTTAACTTGGATTAGTTAAAGAACATAACACTCGAGTACGGGTGGTACTCGAGGTATGCATGTAAGCTAGTTGAATCATGTTAAAAATCAAGTTTGCAATATCTCTTTCCTTACCTATTTATTTTAAGCACCTTGATTATATTGTTGATTATTGTGTTTATTGTGCTCAATATGCTTAATTTAAAAAAAAATTCATTATTTATTACATCTAATGGAACATTTAATTCACCCTTTTAATACTAGAACAATAATTAGTATCAGAGTCTAATACTTATTTATATAAGTTTGTTTAGACTTGAGTAAAACAACAATCACTAGTTTTAATGTTTAAAATGAAGGATCATCAACATGTAGGCCACCTTTATTTGATGGTAATGATTATGCCTATTAGAAAGCTAGGAAAATAATATAACTATTTATAGAAAATTGATCTTATAACCCTACCAAAACCAAAAATCATTTCACAATTTCTAAGGCTAGGAGTGAGTATACCAATGGTGATAAAAAATTACTCTCTATAGATGTTAAAGCTATGAACACTTTGTATTGTGCCTTGACCAGAAGTGAGTTTAATATAATATCATCTTGTAAAAATATTAGAGATATATGACATGTTTTAAAAATGACTCATGAGGGTACTAAAAAAGTTAAAGAATCGAAAATTGATATGCTTATATATCAAAATGAGTTATTCAAAATGCTTCCAAATGAATCAATAACTAGTATGTTTACTAGAATAACAACTATCACTAATAGTTTGGATACTCTTGGTAGGATTTATATTAATGCTGATATTGTAAGCAAAATTCTCAAGTCCTTGCTAAAGACTTGGGAAACAAAAGTGACGGCATCCAAGAAGCTAGGGATCTCATCAAGCTTTCATTGAAAGAGCTCATCAATTTACTAATGACTCGTAAAATCACTATAGAAAAACAAGAACTAGAAGAGAAGCCAAAGAATAATTTGGCATTCAAAATCATACATCATGTTGATAGTGATGATGATGATGAAGTGGAGGAGGACATTGTACTAATCACAAGACAGTTTTGGAACTTCCTAGGAAAAAAGAAAATAAAAAATTCTCAAATTTTAAGAAAGATGGAAATAAGGAAGAATCTAGCAAAGAAAAACTTAAATGCTACAAGTGCAATAAGATAGGAACACAAAAATTGATGCCCTCTTCTTCAAAACAAAAAGATGAATTGTTATCATAAATGAGCAATGACAACAACATGGAGGGATGACTCGGATTCTAGTTCAAGTGGTAAAGAAGACCATGTTGCAAATATGTGTTTCATAGCAATTGAAATCGATAATAACGTACTTTTTTCGGATGATAAACTTGACCTCTCTTATAAGGAATTGCATGATGTATTTGAGACATTGTATAATAAATACAAGAAGTCGGGTTCTAAATATAGTTTATTGAGAGAAAAAAACATGCATGTTTACTTGTTGAGAAAAATACATTAGGAAAAAAAAATCATGCTTTGTAATTGAAGATTATGATAAAATGAACCAATTTAAAGAGGAAAATAAAGTTTTAAAGGAAAAGGGTTGATAAATTGAACACTACATTGACTAAATTTATTAAAGGTTCTAAGATCTTAAAACCTTACTAACTAGTCAATGGATAAATTGATTATTCCATGTAATTTCAGAAATTACATATTTAGTTCTAAATCTGAAAGTTGATCGTAATTTATTTTATTTTATTTTTTTCTTTTTAATTTATTTTGTTTTTTTACTTTATAAAAAAATACAAAAGAGAAATATTAAAAAAAAATTGAAAATAATGTATTTTTAAAAGAAAAACAATAAATTAGGGTGATCAAAATTAGTTAAAAGAGTATTTAATTATTTTTAATAAACTATAAAAACTAAATTATTATTAAAGCATATCGTAAGTGGTTGTGGAGCATAACTTCAAATTTTGGGTTACTTCATCTTTTATTAAAAGAAAGGAAAGAAAGAAAGAAAGAAAAGGGAAAGTTCTTCATGCATGCGATGGAAGCTATGGGAAGATTTTGAGAGAGTCTGCATTAACAAGAATAAAATTCTTCTTTCTCTACGACGTGAGGATTAAGCCAAGAATAAAGATAGAAGGATGCATTTTATACAATAAAAGTATAGCATCCTCTCCTTTTTAATGTATAAAAATAGATATCTTAATTATTTATTTTTATTTTTTCCCTACTGCATATTTTTGTATTCTTCTTCTTTACTCAATGTAAGATTCTTAAAATAAATGCAATTCACGTGATGCTTTAGCTATGATATATGAATGGTTTATGTGTTAATTTATGTAAATTTTAATAAATAAAATTTTGACATTTACGAAAAACATTAAACCACACGGTCTACATTACCATATATATATACAAAAATCAAAATATCAATACCAACTTAAAACAAAATGAGAAAAGTTTATATTTTGAATAAAAAATTTCCTAAAATAGATTTATTATATTTTTTTTCCTATTTGAATAAAAATCCCTCATCATAAGTTTTAGTTTAAAATGCATATTGAATATTTGTAACAAGTAAAACTAAAAAAAACCAACGAACTTATCTCTTATACTAGATCAATTCATATAAGGTATTTCAAGCTGTTAAAAAAGTTTTTGCATTTTTAATTAAGTATTTTTTTAATAAAATTACGAAATCAAAATATACAATACAATACTTTTTTAAATCATAAAGTAAAACAAGATTAAAAATTTAAATATTATTTTAATTATTCTCTTTATAATTTTAATCATTTTATTATTCATGTAATTAATTGTTTATTTGCATATAAACATTTTATCAGTAAACAATTGATTATATACTTAGATTTGTTAGTATTCCTATTAAAAATATATATAATTATAACAACTATAATAAAACATAAATAAAACTACGATAATATAGACAAATTAATAAATAATTTATTATATAAGAATAATCAAACAATTAAAATTGTAATACGATAATACTAATTATTAAATATAATTAATCTTCACGGAATATTATTGCTCTATTTACTTTTGCGTTTCAAATGTGTTTTTTTAAAAAATTAAAATAATTTAATTTTTTTATTTCAAATTAATATTTTTTTATATTTTTAGATTATTTTGATGCGTTAATATTTAAAATATTTTTTTAAAAAATATATATATTATTTTAATATATTTATAAATAAAAAAAAACTATAATTATATTTTTAAATATATTTATAAATATCATAGTCACATATTAGAATTCTAATATGTTTTATTCTTTTATTTTTTATTTAAAACTTCGATGCACAATTTTTTTATAAAAAAAAACTGGTTCGAATGCTACGCGGAGACATGCCTATAAAATTATTAATGTATTGTAAAATTATTTTTTAAACAAAAAAAACTGAATTATAATTAACTTAGAAATTGATGAGAGTATTTCTTGGAAAAACAATCACCACCGCCGATTTCAATCGGAGTCAAAATTGTACAAAAGAAAGGATAAGGGAAAAGAAGAGCCGACATTGTGGACCAATTATAAGCCACCAACTCATCACTGCTCTCATATATGCGCTGTCTATCCCTTAAAATAACGTAAAAAATAATAGTGATAAATAACAATTAGAAAAAAAATATGGTCTTTAGGGTTTCCTCCTTCTCCTCCGCTTCCTTACACGGATGCGCCTCTCTATATATATCTTCTTCAATTGCATGCACAGGAATTTGTTAAAAAATTAAGTTCTTTTCTTTCCTTTCTCAACAAGTGATTAATGAATGCAGTGTTTGTTTTGAAACCTTTAAAAAAAAAGGAAAGATCTTATTAAACTGTTTCAGTTTCTATCACTGAAATCGAAAAATAGTTGATAAAACTTGATTTGAAGCGAAAAAAGGATTTTAGATCTGAGATTGTTTTATTGATATGAAGCGATCGAGCAAATCGAACAGGGTTTCGTGGGCACCTGGTCTTAATCTTTGTCAGGTATACCTATAATTAATTAATTAACTTTTTTTTTCTTTTTATTTCGCAAATAGTCCAGATTTAAATCTGATAGAACAAGTTATTAATATTCATTGCTGTCAAAATATTATGATGATGATGATTTATACTGATTGAAATAGCACCAAAGCTTCCACCGTTCAATTTAGAGATTGTTGAAGTGGATTGAACGGCGAGAAAGGTGCCACAGAATGGCTAGCCTAGCCTAGCCCCTGCCTCTGTGTGTTTCTCCCATCAATCATCAATGTTCAGTTGTGTCGTTTTTAGTTTTTTGACACATTTTGGCGCTGATGATGCTCTCCGGCGGATATTTGAATTCCAGATTCTTTCTTTGTTACTTTTTGTTTTTTTTTTGTTTTTTTTATATCAACAGTGATTCAAGAATAATAATAAAAGGTCTGATAGGATATTTACGCCATGAATATTTGATTGATAAGATAACAACCCAGGAAGGAATGAAGGATATTGGATCTGATAAGATGAATCCGTTTAATTGTTTTTACTAGGAGTGATGAGGTATCATCCTTTTGCAGCATTGCATTTAGAGGAAGGGAGTTGCTTGAAGGTCTAAATGAGTTCCTTTTTATGTTTTTCTTTACTAATAATAAAGATTGCTATGAGTTTGGTACCTAATTAAGATTGTTTGTCCCAAATCCCTCATGTTAATGTTTTTAAAGTTGCAACTTACAAGGATTCAATAGAATAAATAAAACGGATCAAACATGAAGAAAGCTTGCGTAATAACAAGAACAAAAATAAAAAAGAGTGAAGATGATGACCACCATGATCCCCAAAACACACCAACTTGTTACAAGGAATTAAAGAAAGGATTATTCCTTGAATCATAATAACAACATAACTTTTATCAACCTTTTAATCTCAAGATGTCGCTAGCATTTCGTTTTACAGTCTAAGTAATCTGCAAATTTAGCCTTAAATATGTATATGTGGGTACAAATAGATCGAAATTATCTGATATGTGAATATACTAACTCTGCTTTGATTTGATCATATGTTTAAGTTCCCTCACTAAAGGGCACATCACTTGTTTTGGTTTTTCTTTGATTTTAGTTTCATTTTTGTTCAACCATCACATTTGGAGGGCTTGTCCTTGTATATAACTTGGAATGTGGTATAGCATATAAGAATCAGTTTTCTTAGGCTTCTCCTTGTAGACATAATTGTTGCACCAAAATTTCTGAGGCTGTCCTGATAGTTGGAGTGCATGGGATGAGTGTACCTTAAAATCTATAATGTTTGCAGGAGTAGAAGTATGAAAGCTACTTTCAACATATTAAAGCGGAGATATTGTTTCTCCTATCCTTTGTCAATGTAATTTTGCATCCTGTCTGGAATGCGATGCCAGAGAGTCCTGTGAAACTGAATTATATTCTCTTCTAGATCATTAACAAAGTTAATTTGAAATTCCCGGCACTTGTGAGATGCCTTGTAGAGATGTTGGAAGTATTGGAAGGTGTGGAACATTTTGAAGATGCTTTGGATTTTCAAGTGGAACAGTCTGTTTAATATCTCACTGATGATCTTCCAATTATAGCATGAGAGCATTATAATATAACAGGGAATTGATTGTCTACTGCTTGAAGTCCTCTATGTTTGTGTTTTCATAATTAAGCTCTCATTTCTAGAAGTAGCAGGAGTTGGTTGGGGGGAATAGTGTTCTGCATTCACAATCCTGTGTTCCAAGTCTTGTGTGTTTGTTACCTGGCTGGGTATTTCACTTTCAAATTGTATGAGCATTGCTTATTCACTCTGCCATAATGCCCTTTTTGACTAGTTGTTTTCTACTTGTTGAGCACAGAATCCAAGTCCTTACTTGTGCTGATTGAGTTGATAAAATTTTGCAGTCTTCCAACTAATTTTTCTTTTCTGTTTTTTTGAGAATGCCCCTAGATGATTCTCATGTTTTTGTCACTGCAATGAAATAAGCTTGTGAACCTTACTGGATATTAACTTCTTGTTATGGATTTGCTTCTGGTGTGAAATAGGAGAGGCTCTTTGTATCTGAGGATTGCCCTTCAAAAGTTGGCGGACAAGTCCAAGACCATCTTCAGAAAAAGGCATCATTGCTTTTGCTCAATTCGAGTGGTAAAGAACCAAATGATTTCCCCCCGGGATTTGAAGGCAGTCACTTCTTGAATCCATGTAAAAAGGAATTGTCCTGCTTTCCTAGGATTCAATGGAAGTGCCCTCCCAAAGTGAGCATATTTTTCTTTGTTAGGTTCATCTTTATACTTGCATGAATATGAAATTGTTTATGCGTTATGTGTTTACATCATGATGCAAAAACTTGTGTTTTTAGACTTATGTGAGGTAGTGGTTACAGCTGATTAAATTTTGAATCCTAACTGCTTGCTCTTTTTGTTTTTTTTTCCTGGAAACAGTTTGTTGTCAGTTCCAACTGGCATGTGACAGCTGGAGAAGAAAGCCAGGAATCACAGGCCCAAAAACTGAGGGAAATGAGGGCTCTTGAAGCATTTTATCCACGCCCTTCTGCTGTTCCTCCCAGGTAAAATTTATTTTTCCTGTAAACCAAGATCCCAACAATCATCATATTTTTACCTAGTCTCACCCATTCTTTTCTGTATAGCCCTGTTGTTTCTTTGGACGTAGAAGATACAGATTATGATGATAGCCTCACTCCAATCATCCCTCTCATTCCTGTTGAAGAGGAGGAAGCCACAGAATTGCCATCTGATTTGACAGAACCACTGAAAACTTCCCAGTCACCAGCATTGCCTCCGTTTTTATTGTCATCTGGAACCCTGAACTCTTCAAAATGCATCACCCCTGCTTCAAATCCACTCTTAAGTGAAAAACCAGCATTTGGAAAACTACCTAATGCAGGTACTAATTTAATCTCAGCAGCTTCTGCTGCTGTTACTGCTATCATGAAAAACAAGGGGCATGGAAGCTTAATCGATACTGGTTTGCTTGTTAAAATCTTAAGTGACCCAAAAATGATCGAGGAACTTGCTGGTGGCAATCAACCCCATCCTGTGACATCTAGACCAGTTACTAGTTCAATGCCCCCATCATGTGAGAAACCTGATGTAGTTCCAGCACCATTTACAGCTAATGGAAACTTGCAACCCCTATCTAGTGAGGAGCAGCCATGGTCGAAGCCAACATGTCAGATACCCGTATCCTGTCCGAAACCTGCTATGCCTTTGCGATCAATGCCATCCAACGGAAGCTTGTATCTTCAACCTAGTCAGAAGCACCCGACAGTAAGTAGAGCGTCCAAGCATCAGGATACTGCTCCAGCAAGTGGGTTTGGAGTATTTTCTTCCATTCCTGTGCCCATTCCAGTGCCTAATTCAATGCCAACAACGGTAAGCACAGTGCCTAGAGAATCAATTGCAACCCAAATATCTTTCAAAGACACCGGTCCCCACAAAATGTCTAATTTGGTGCAATCCACTCTGGTTATGAAGCCTGTCCAACCGAACAGTGTTCCTCAAGCAGGTATGAAAACTAACCCTGTGAAGGATGTGGAGTACATTAAGAACCTTATAAGGGAACATGGAACAGTGAAGAAAGAAATCCAGGACCGAAGCATGCCCCATAATGGAAGGCATTACAATCAAACTCAGAACCAAGAATTGATACAAAACATAAAAAAGAGGGAATCGAATCACAAGTCTCAGAAGCCTTGCATGTACTTTAAAACCCCCAAGGGATGCCGAAATGGCTTCAATTGCCCTTTCCAGCATGATCCATCTTTCCAGTTTCAAACTGGTAGTGCTTTGGATGCCCCAGTTGAAAAGAGAATGAAATTTAGTGGGGAAATCGTTGGGAGGATTTGACGGTTTGTTGTTACTCACACGACCAGAACTGTGAATACGAGGTACTTAAACCTGTAAATTAATTTTGACTAGTCTTTCTGTAGTTTTTGTACAGGGTTAAGGCATCAATATGTCGGAAACAGTTTTGTCAAAAAAAAAAAAAAGAACATGAGATGATGGCCTAACGATTCTTTAAATGAAATACGCCTTTTCAATTTGGAGGCGGTGTTGTCAGTGGTTGTGGTAATTTTCATGTCCAGTCCCGCATTTACGGGCAGTTAGTGGACTTGTTAGACGTCCATATTAAACGATATTTATTGCTTTTGTTAAGATGAAAAAAATATGGCCACCCGTCTCGTTTAAAAAGAGGTTAAAATCCTTGGGAAGAATTAGGAATTGTGTCAGTGGATTTTTCAGATAAGACCATATCAAAAAAATATATATTTTAAAAAAATCATATACAAAATTTTCAGATAAAACCTGTAAATTAAAGTTTTTATTCAAAAAACCATATCATTGATTAAAATAATCATAGCTTTGTCAGATAAAAGAAAAAAAATGCATTAATAAAATGAAAAGAGAAGATTCTGGCTAAGAAATATATTTTTTATTCTAGAATTTAACTCGTTGACATTCTTTAGGTATTTCTTAACATCATTAGAAAATTAAATAAAAATTAGTTTTGAAAATGGTGACTTAGTATGGGGGAGATAAAAAAAAAAAAAAAACCTAGTTCTAGAATAACTCTTATGTTGTTATTTTTGTTTTCTAATATTTTGTTCTCTGTTCTTTTAAAAATTCATTTTTTAATGTTAATATATATATAAAAGACGTGGGTGTTGGGTTAATTTATACTAATTCCACGAGCTTTAAAATTAATAAATATATAAATTTTTAATAGCTTTAAGATTTATAAAACTCCTATAACCTCATTATTTTTCTTGATTCTTGAATGGCGAGGAGAGATTGTGATTTATTTTATTCTAAACAATATTAATATTATGTTGAGGGGAGAGAGTGTTTATTACACTAGATATAAATAGAGACACGAGGCTTCCTAAGACTTTCTTTTAACTTTGTTATTATAACACATGCACATGCATAGTGTTGCATATGTCGTCTATACATCTAGCTGGTTTCAACAAAGTTAACATATGGCCAGATAATATCCATTTAGGCACTGATCGCCAACACAAACCTGAACAAAACCTTTGATCAAACTGGGCGGTGTTTCAATGATCACAAAAGACAATTTATGAAAAAAATATATTTTTTCTATAATTTTATTTATCTTTTCCTATAAATATCTAATTTCATTATTGTATAATTAAATATATAAAAAAATACATTTTAAAAGCTAATGTTATTAAACTCGGTTAAATTCATTATCTAAATTACGAGTTGGATAAATTAACTTAGTTTTATTATGATCAATTCAAAACATTATCTCTTCATTATTTTTTTAAATAAAAAATATTAAATTAACATTTTTTTTTAATCTTTATATATAATTTAGTATAACTAAGTTGATATATAAAAGTTGAATTGATTTTTTTTTATTAACATAGATATCCAAGTCAGGTTGCACATATCTCGACTAATTTCATAGGACATGAAATTAACGACCATATAAGTTTCATTGCCCTAATATTTGTGGGACTCGAACTAATGATTTTTAGAGAGCAAGCTCATAGTCTAACCAGTTGAGCCATACCGTTAAAGATTTGAGTTGAATTTTAATTAAGTTGACAAAAACACGAGTATATCTATCAAATCAACTTGGTTATATCAGTAAAATTTATACTATATTTACTTTGAAACCTACTCATATAAAGATCAAAATAAAGTATTACCATGTTGATATAGTAGGTTGATCAAAACCTGTTTGTTTATATATTTTAAAAGTATTTTTCAAATTTTTTTATTAACTTTAAATTAATATATTTTTTAATATTTTTAAATTATTTTGATATATTGATATCAAAAATATTTTTTTAAAAATAAAAAAAATATTATTAATATATATTTTAATAAAAAAAAATATTTTAAAAATAATCACAATTAATCTGACAAATAAACTTTAATTGCCTCAAGCTTCCCCGCGGTTACGAGTGGACAACTAACTAATATGACAAACAATGTATTGACGTACCGACCACAGCATTAACAAAAGCGAATCCAACTAATGTGTCTCTTTGCATTGACATTGTTGCTCACGAGCTTGGCTTGTGATGGGGCTAATTTACCAATAATATATAATAGTAAAATTAATGGATGCAAACACAGGTAATTTTACTTAAATTCACAAATAGAATGATGACTTATCTTTTACTACATTATTTCATGATAAATGATTCCATGTTGATTTTAAGATTTATTGGTTCAATAAGGGATTGAATTTGTTAAGAATTTATTTAAAAATATAGTTCCGATTGCTTTTTAAAATATTTTTTTATTTAGAAATATATTAAAATAATATATATTTTTATGTTTTAAAAATTATTTTTGATATTAACATATTAAAATAATATAAAATTATCAAAAAAATATTAATTTGAAGAAAAAAATAAAATAAAATTAAATTTTTTAAAAAATATTTTTAAAACACAAAAATAATTGATACCAAAAATCAATTATAAAATATCTATGTGTATGTGAAATGTTATGTTCGTTTTATTGTTCCAATCTTGAAAATTAAGTGAATAAACAATTATTTTTATGATTCTTTAAATTGGTAAAACAAGACTAGGAATTCAAAATTACAGGCTAGCTATTGCTTTATATTCATGTCTATAAAGATTAATTATAATTTGTTTTTTTTTTAAAGTAGTTGCTTCATAAGAACACCATCTCTAATCTTTATTTTTCTAATTAAAGTGTCTCTTGTGCCTTTATTTTTGAATTTCAACAAGTTAAACCTAATGAGAGTTTTGAGTTTAGCTCAGAGTATTTGAAATATTATTTTAAAAATAAAAATTTGAGTTTAAAAGAGTATTTGAAAGCATGGTAAGTATTGTTTTTTAAAATATATATTTTATTTGAAAATTTAATAAAATAATATTTATTTTATTTTTAAAAAATTATTTTTTATAAAAGTTAATTAAAACAGTTTGAAAACAATAAAAAAATTAATTTGATTTTTTTTAATTTTATACAAAAATATTTTTAAAACATAGAAATAAATAAACTCTAAAATCCTATTTTGTGTTGCAGTTGAACTTTTTTTATGAGATTTTTTAAAAAAATTATATTGAATTTTTTATATTTTTTAATTGTTTTGATATATTGGTTTTAAAAATAAATTTTTAAAAAATAAAAATAAATATTATTTGAATATATTTTTAAATAAAAATACTGATATGTAAAACTTTCAAATATATATATATATATATATATATATATATATATATATATATATATATATATATATATATCATCTGGAAAATGGAACTAGCAAAGAAATAGTAATCAAGATTGGTTAGCTAACTTCTACCAACCATGTCGTTTTTATTTTGGATTTGTGTTCTCAGTTCCAAGTTTGACGATAACATTAGTACTTGTTATTGTCAGAGAAGATCATATTAAAAGTTTTGCTTCTTGACTTCCTTTGTTCCTGCCCCCGCCCAAGATTCATGAAAATGAATCTCTTTACTTCAAAAATTTTTCCACTTACACACAATATCAAGTCTAATACAGTCGCTGCATGCAACTTTCGGTTCTGGGTCTACGTTGACTTTACTTATTTTCAACTTTTTATATAATAGACTTTGTCAAGTTCTAATAATATTTGGTCAATATTCCCAAAGCTTCCTTAGCATTGAAGATTTAGATTTTGTAAAATTTAAGTAATAATTTTGTTTGTTGACATTAAAGTTTTGTTCTTTAGCTGTTAGTGTTAGGTGTTTACTTAGTTTATTGCCCGATGAGAAATGAATATCTAATGCATGCTTAGTTTCTTCAATCTTTCATACCAGCTGTTTTGCAGCTTCTGGGTGCTCAACATTTTTCTGTCATGTTCTGTTAGGTGAGTATACTTTTAGGTTCTAACTCTACTTGAATGCATCTTGACAAGTTTTTAGTCAATTTTCCAGCGTGTTATGATTAATTGCTTTGAAGGTTCTTGAACATTACGTGTTTTCAATTTTTCAGCATACTCTTAGTTTCAATTATACGATAAATTCAGACAAACTTCTGAAATTTTTTAATTGAGGGTAGATGTTTTAGAGGAGGCAGCTAGAACAGCTGTTTTCATTCCATTGAACGTGGACGTGTAGAATTAGGATCTTTCCTCGTGATCTCAATGCGTTTGACAAAATGCTCGACAGAGGAAATTAATACACTGTTCACTTGTCTGGGAGCTTATAGCATACTTATTGCCTTGCTCCTTATTTGGTTGGCTTATGCACTTTAAATTTTGAACTCCCTCGTTAGTATTATTAGAGAGTATAATGTAAAACAATATTTCCTAGAACATCTCCCATAACTTGAATGACTCTTTGGTAACTTTTGGTAATACACTGCGTCCATACCTGTGAAGTTCAACCTTGTAATACGAGCCTGGCCCAAAGGCTGCATTGAATACATGCATCATTGTGAATCCCATAGTGGTCTAAGTCTAACTGAGAAACAAGCGCAAGGGGCACCCTGATTGTCAAAGTAGAAAACTTGAATATCGTTAAATATTTCTTTGAACTGGTATTGTTCTTTGTCCTTATCAAAGAGACTAGATAAGTCCAAAGGAAATACCACAGAAACTTAGTTAATTGTCTGTGCATTGTACAAGTCAAGATGATGACACCAATGGAAAATGGGAAATGGGAACAAGGAGGAAATTAGGTGGATAGGTGGAAGGAACGTAGACGGGTCATATGATGATAATATACAATTATGGATTGCATCCATTCATTAGTCCAACAGCTGCTCATCAGCAAATGGAGAGCTGGATTTTGACATGTGGTGTGAACAGACTGATTTCACATATATTCGCTTCCAAGGACTAACTGTTGCAGAAATTTTTAGATTGACCACCTTGTTGACATTTGAAATTAATTGAGTTTGAGGGTGACATGAATTATCATGACATTTTTTTGGATGTCGCTTGACAGCAGTATGAATCTTTATATTTGTCAATGTGGTTGGTTGGCATTCATGCTACTGCTTGTTTCACATTTAAGTGAAAACTTAGGAAGAGTTAGTACTGAGGATAAAATCCAAATCCAAAATGTACAGCTCTTCTGCTGGCAATTCTATGTTATGTAGAAATTTCTTGCAGCCTAGGATTATCCAGGCCAGTTATAAAACCCAGAAAGAGGGAATTGCTTGCAATACAAAGGTGCCCCGCAATGTCAACATGGAGAAGTTACAGAGTGCCTATTTGTTTCCTGAGATCTCAATGCGTGAGGTTCAACACATTGAGAAGTACCCCGATGCAAAATTGATAAGCCTTGGAATTGGTGACACCACAGAGCCCATACCGGATATCATAGCTTCAAGCATGGCAAACTATGCACGTTCCCTTTCAACAGCAGAAGGTTATAGTGGGTATGGAGCTGAGCAAGGCAACAAAGCCTTGAGGAAAGCTATTGCTGAAACATTTTACAGAGATGTTCAGGTAAAGGAAACAGAAGTTTTTGTGTCAGATGGCTCACAGTGTGATATTACTCGCCTTCAGCTGCTGCTTGGTTCAAATGTGTCAATAGCTGTGCAGGATCCATCCTTTCCAGCCTATGTAGATTCAAGTGTCATAATTGGTCAAGCTGGTGATTTTGAGGATAAAACTGGGATGTATGGAAACATTCAGTACATGAAATGTCTGCCTAAAAATAACTTTTTTCCTGACTTAGCAACAGCTTCAAGGTCAGATATAATTTTCTTTTGCTCTCCGAATAATCCCACTGGTCATGCAGCAACACGACAGCAGTTGGAGCAACTTGTGAAGTTTGCAAAGGAGAACGGATCAATCATAATTTTTGACTCTGCCTATGCAGCTTATATCAGTGATGATTCTCCTCGATCTATCTTTGAAATTCCTGGGGCGAGAGAGGTTGCGATTGAAGTTTCCTCTTTCTCTAAATTTGCTGGGTTCACAGGCATTCGTCTTGGCTGGACAGTTGTTCCTGAAGAGCTGTCCTTTTCAAATGGTTTTCCTGTAATAAATGACTTCAATCGTATTGTTTGCACTTGCTTCAATGGAGCATCAAATATAGCCCAGGCTGGTGGACTGGCGTGTCTTTCCCCAGAGGGTTTTGCGTCTGTGCATTCCATAATCAAATGCTACAAGGAGAACGCAAAAATACTGCTTGACACCTTTTCTTCTCTTGGTCTAAAAGTATATGGTGGTGAAAATGCTCCTTACCTTTGGGTTCATTTTCCTGGTTCAAAATCTTGGGATATATTTACTGAGATTCTGGAGAAGACTCATATAATAACCGTTCCAGGTTCTGGATTTGGTCCAGAAGGCGAAGAGTTCATGAGAATTAGTGCTTTTGGACACAGAGAGAGTATCATAGAAGCCGCAAGGAGGCTGGGAAACCTTTATCCATAGACTGCTAGAAATTTCTCCATTTTCATGGGATATAGACACCCTGATCTTTAATATTTTGCAACCGAAGCAGCTGATTACTGTTTATGTTTTTCACCTTGTTTGTACAAGTGGGAATAAGGCAGCTCATATCATGGCTGAGCAAGTGGATATAGATACATATGCAGTCGAGTTCTTAATAATCCTCTTCTAAGTATTCTTACTGTTGTTCTGAGGGTTTGAAGTGATTTGTATTTGATGTACTGTCTTGTTCTTAGTGTAATGAAAACTCTTTTATCGATTTCCTCCTGTTAGGAGTCCTCCTTCTCCCTCTTAGATCTTACTAGGAGCATTTTCTTTGGCCTCTTTAACTACTACTGTCTTGTTCTTTTTTCTTTTTCATTTTAGTGGATTGTGAAAAGTCTTGGTTTTTGTCATTTCATATTACTTCTTAGTTTTGATTCCATTTTTCTCGTGCAAGCAATTATGTATCTGTTTTCCTAGTTCATTCGGTCGTTTGTGTACTGTTTGGAGAAAGAAGCATATTTTTTTTCCTGTGTTCAATTGTTTACTAGCTTTATTCCAATCAAATTTTCCTACTTCATGAATCTTTTTTTGCATTAGAGTGCCTTCAAAAACTTGACCCCTAGGATTTCCTAGAGGTAAAAAAAATACAGTGGTATTTGTTATTAGTTATAGTGATTAAGATCTGGCACTGCAAGCATGTAAGCCTAGGCTGTTTGGCCTATTCTTGACGTAAAGACCTTCAAGCGAACCCATTACAAATATTAGAGACTTTCCATGTCTTGTTTCTGTTGTGATATTCTTGGTTGTCGAGGATGAATTTGCAGGTGACAATAGATCCATGCCACAGATGACAAGAGTATATAAATGGAGATGATGAAGGATGGTCTGATTTGTTACTGTTTGGTCGGGAGATTGAGTCCATCTAAATCTATTTTATTGTTTTATTTTATTTATTTGAGTTATTTATATTAGACAGGTTTAATTGATGGGTCAAGCACAATATTGAATGTTTTAGGGTTATACTATTTATATATTTATTTTTTATCTAATGAGACAATTTTTGATGATTTAATAAAAATACAGACTATTCCTCCTCTAAATTCTCTTTTCTTTCTAGTTCTTTTTCTTTCCCTGTTTTCAATATTCTTGGCTTCTTTCTTTGCTTTTATTTCTTTTTAGTTTATTGTCCCATATCAGATTTTGTACATTTGGAAAATATGGGAAGCATGATTCAAATTTTGATAGGCCTTGCTCCCATGCGAATGCGAATGCTCTTGAGTTGTTAATGTTTAGAGTTTCTTTTTTAAGGTGTTCACTCCCAAAACAATCTTATTAATTATGATTACTTGAGTCAAATTGGAAGATTTTTGTTTGTTAAGGATCAAATTTGAAATCTCAAGAAACGAGAAGGACTGAAGAAGATAAAGACAATCCAAATTGTATTTCAATTGTGAAAATTATAGGTGATGCGGCAACAGTTGATTAATTGGGAAATAATTTCGGTTGTTTAGTTTAATTTTCTTTCATTGTACTGTATTATTTAGAAAAAGAAGAACTATTCTACTAAAATTTATATTCTTTCTTGGTATTTTTGAATGATAAGTGGCCACAAGAGAAGCTGCTCCCTCTCATGATCAAACCACAACAGGGGAAGAAAACAAATCTCCATTTAGAGGTATGATACTATCCCTTTATGCTCTTCTCATGTTCATGCCCCGGTTTCCTACACGTTCACGATTTTGTTCCTTTTCATCTATTTCAGTTGTAATTTTCCTGAATAATGTAGAGTGTGAAATATGGTCTAATTGGTTGTAGCTGCTAGGGTTTCTTTTCTGTGCTGGTCCTGCAATTTTTTTGCTGTTTTTTATTCTGTGAAAGATTTTTCGTTTACTGTTTAATTATATGGCTTTATGCTTCATGTGAATAGGTGCCGTGGTGGGCTCTTGATCCTGTGAGGTCTCCCATGCTTTTCTTTAAAACGGATTTTGAAAATGTGGTTATTGTTATTTTTTAAAATATTTTTTATTTAAAAAATATATTAATAATATTTTTTTATTTTTTAAAATTATAATATCAAAATAATTTGAAAACATTAAAAATATATTAATTTAAAATAAAAAAAATCAAAATTTTTAAAAAATACTTTTCTATCGCACTATCAAACAGCTTCCAACCCTCTGATACCTCCAGTACTTTCTGGTGTTGGCCTGAACAAGCTAGGTTTTGATTGTGTAGACTCTTTGGCTCGAAGTGCTTTGCTTTTTGCCTTTCATCCTCAACTGCTCCACCTTTGTTCAACGAAGCAGGTATCCCTTTTCCTCCATATTTCCTACCTTTTATTCTTCATTTTCGATGTTTTTAACTGCTTCTCCATAATTTTTCCCACTCAAACACTCGTTCTTCAGTTTTTGTGCAGGTAATTAACACAGACGTCGCTTGCTGCTCACTATTTTATGGTTGTCCCCAACACCTGCAATCTTCCCTCACCATTACAGTTTTGCAAATCTCAGCCTTTGCTCAACATTTGTGATAGGACGTTGAATTTATATTATATATCATGAAAATTAAATTAATGCGTGAGAATTTTCAGTAAAAGTGATGTAGTTTGTCTTGGATGCATCATAATGAGCAGATCAGTTAACATAAAACACGTCGCTTGCATGAACTTTTATGTTAAATTAATTCTGTATATTTTATATTTAACATTTATAAGCTGTTGCGATTAATTTGTTTAGCTAAATTAAATTTTTTGGGTTTTTTTATTTTTCATTTATATGCTGCAAAACTCTATCCAAGCTCACTTGGTAGAGAACATAAATATTCTATATATGGGATGGAGTTTTGTGTTGAGGGATAAGCTAGAATTGCCTGAAGTACGAGAAGATTAATTCTATATGTGATTTCTATGGATGCATGTGGAGTTTTAGCCGTTTGAAAAGTGCAAAACATGCCTTTCATAATTCAAGTTTTAAATTTTGTATGATTTATTTCCTATAATATCGATAAAATTTTAATGCAGTCGATAAAAAAAATATTTCAATAAAATTTTGATTATGTAAAAAAAATAAACCTCCATGATTTTACTAAAAACAAAGAATAATGCAGTCTCTTAATATAATTTATAATAAGGAGTGAGAATAAAATAGTTTTTAATGCCATAATTTTGTGTTTAGAATAACATTATCAAAGGTAGCATAATATTTACATCGTATCATTATTAGCTTAGTTGGTATCAAAAGTGGTAATTAACTAGTTGATTTAAAAAAAATCAAAAATATATTTTATTTAAAAAAAATTTATTTTTAATAGATACAAAAATATAATTTAAAAAATAATTATAAAACACTGGGCTGCGTTTGCGTTTTAATTTCATCACATCACATTTCTATAGTCAACGAATATTATCATGGCCCGACCCACTCAAATGGACTTTATTATACAAGACAGGCCTCACATCCAAAAACCCAAAGATTTAGCCAGCTTACAGGCCCCACACCTTCGAAACCCTAATACACCCATCGCCGTCTATATTAATCTCAGAAACCCTACCCTCTACCCTCATCTCTTGACTCTATCACACTTCGCCGTCCCTCTCCAGAGAGCCAAGCACTTCACACACAATAACCACAAATGGGTCGTGTTATCCGTGCTCAACGTAAGGGAGCAGGATCTGTCTTCAAATCCCATACCCACCATCGCAAGGGTCCGGCAAGGTTCAGATCTCTTGATTTCGGTGAAAGGAATGGTTACTTGAAAGGTGTTGTCACCGAAATCATTCACGACCCAGGTCGTGGAGCGCCATTAGCCCGGGTTACTTTCAGACATCCCTTCAGGTACAAGAAGCAGAAGGAGCTTTTTGTTGCTGCTGAAGGCATGTATACCGGGCAGTTTGTGTACTGTGGCAGGAAGGCGAATTTGATGGTTGGAAATGTTTTGCCTTTGAGATCTGTTCCTGAAGGAGCTGTTGTTTGTAACGTCGAACTTCATGTTGGAGATCGTGGTGTTTTTGCTAGAGCTTCTGGCGATTATGCTATTGTTATCAGTCACAACCCTGATAACGACACCACCAGGTATAACCTAACCTTTTATTTTAGTTTTTTTCGAATAATTTTATGGGTATGTTTTTTTTGTTGGGATTGATGTTTGATAGTGTTTGATGATGAATATGTTTTGAATCTCAGGTGGGTTTTTGTTATTTTGTTGTAATGAATAGATGAACTTTATTAGGTTATAGCTTGGGATGAGATGTATTGTTATGGTGGAAGTGTTTGTCTGTCGATTAATTCTTTCAGTTATTTTGTGGATGGTCGAAATGTGTTTTTTTTTGTGTGTATGATTATGATTGATCAAGTGAATATGTGTTTGTTTGCTGTTGCTGTGGATTATTGATTTTACATGCAGATTTAAAAAGATATTCACTAAACTTGTTTTAGAGGTCAAAAATCGATTTGTTTTGAAATGAAATGTATTTTTACTGCCGGGTTTGAATCGTATTATCATTGGATGAGGGTAGCAACTGGTTCTGTCAAGTTCTGGTGGTTTTATGTCTTGGAAGGTTATTTCTCAGTTATCCGCAGTGGTTTGAGTTAAATGATTTGGCTATGGCGATTATATGCAATGGTTTGACAAGATTTTGTGCTAGTAGATTTTTCATGTTTGTAAGATGGTTTTGTTAATCATATGATGGAATTAACCCTTGTAGGATCAAGCTCCCATCTGGTTCCAAGAAGATCGTTCCAAGTGGCTGCCGTGGAATGATTGGACAGGTTGCAGGTGGAGGAAGGACTGAGAAGCCCATGCTGAAGGCTGGTAATGCTTACCACAAGTTCAGAGTGAAGAGGAACTGCTGGCCTAAGGTGCGTGGTGTGGCTATGAATCCAGTTGAGCATCCTCATGGTGGTGGTAACCATCAACATATTGGTCATGCTAGCACAGTCAGGCGTGATGCTCCTCCTGGCCAAAAGGTTGGTCTCATTGCTGCTAGGAGAACTGGTCGTCTTAGAGGACAAGCAGCTGCCTCCGCTTCCAAGGCTGACAAGGCTTAAGGAGCTTCACTGGCTTCATTGTTTTTCGTTTATTGTCATCCTATTAGATTATTTCAGTACTTGAGATGTTTCCAATTAAAGTTTTGTTTGGATTCTTAAGTTTCCGACGGTTTCTGTTCATGACTATGTTTTAAGATACAGATATTTTTGAAATTTTGCTTGCGTTGGATGTTCAATTTATCTGGATTATGGCTTACGTTGTTGAATTCTAGATCTACTTTTAGATGGATTGAGTTTCATTCCGCAACATAACCTAGTTGTTTAGAAGTTGACTCGAAGTTTGTGCATGTTCAATCTTGATGAGTGAAAATGTTTGGTGGTGGAAATGGACTTGTGACGTTGTTCCTCTGCGATGGAACACACCGTAATGGTGATTGGGGAAGTGAATTTAGGGTGCGCTGCTAAAACGGTAGCTGCAATTGCCTTCACTTGGTTTTTAATAATGATGAAAATGTCATGTATATTAATAAGTCAAGTTTTATAAACACAATTCTTTTTTCCCTTTATCCAAAATTCCTTTCCCTTGTGTATAGAAATTTCCCAATTTCTAAAAATTTATAGAGCTTTAATTCTTAAAAGTTATCAGAGAATCAATTCAAAAGGGTGGAAAGAAAGAATGGTTATATGTCTTACAAGTAAGAGATCAAGTTTGGATATAACAGTGCAGATTAGAGGATCTGTTAATAGCAAACCCATCCCTCTTTTAAACCCATCTGTAGAATCAAAAGGAAAACTTGAGAAATCCCTTTCTAAGAAAGCTGATGCTTTGAGGTCTTCGGAGAAATCAAGAGTTAAGAATTCTGGTATCTTTTGCTCACTGCCAGAAATACACATTTACACCTTACAGTGCAAGAATTCTAGTGGTCACAGAAGCTATGTAAGGTTGAGCGTGAGAAGTTATGGAGGGTTAGCATGGACCCACAAAGTGCTCAACGAAATCCGAGTTTGATTTTAGAAAATAGCACCATCAGCAAAAATATTTTACAAACTAGCAAGTGCAAAATCTTTTTAGAAAAAAAGCACAGCGTCGCAGGCCTGACTATAGCAGGATGCAAGCCTCCGAGAAACCACATAACTATTTTCACAAAGACTGGATACTTGAATTATAAATTATTTTTCAACTTCCCACCAAGAAAAATCCCAACTTCAGATAATTCTTAGATCAAAACTATTAGGTATTGTGCAGATATCAGAGCCACCAGAGCATTATGGAGGCTTAAGAAATTTCCATTTTAAGGAATCGTCCTAGCATGAAACAGCTTTCTACTCAGACATCCTTTTCCAGGACACGCTTCCGTCAAGCAACTTTCTAACCGTTTGCTTTCACAAGACATGAGAACAGAACAGAAAATTGTGCAAGTAATTTCTCTTCTCTGGTCATCAAGATACTATATAGCCATGCACTTTTCATAAAATTCTCCCAGAATACTTTGGTTTTTACACAACTTAGTTAAGAGAATTTTAAAACTACAACTAAAAGAGAGTCCCTAGACGTGGGCTAGTACACATTTTTTACTCCCAATTACCACTAGCGATTTGCCTTTCACCGTCCAAGTTCAGTGATGGAACTCCAAGTTCACGATAATGTACATTCAGAAATCATACTGAGAACTAGTCTTGATACACATTCAATTGTCTTCTCGGTTTAAGAATATGAGCTTGCATCTGTCATATTTAGTATGCCATCAGAAAAGATATCCTGACAAGTTCTATACACTGAAGCAGTCTAACCATGAAATAACATGAACAAGCACACAAGATACGTACAGATCCAATATTTACTTTCTCTTGAGCCTAGCTTCTTTTCAGTAGCCTTTAAAAGTCCAACCAAGAAGGAGCACGTAACAGAAAGCAGCAGAGAGACAGATGGTCAAAGCTAACTCCTCCTCACCCTAAATGGACATACAGAGCTAAAGTAAATTACCATTAGCAAGATGGTCTCCCTCGTCAAGTAAAATCACCATATTAACTATTCGACTACTCAAAAGTCCACGTGCTTATCACAGACATCGTCGTGGAAAAGTATGGAGATACCAATTTCAAATTCGCCCCAACCACGTTCGGATAACTCAAACGGTGGAGATTCGCCCCACTTACCAGGTGGTTGTTGTTGTTGTCGTCGTCCTCGTCATCGGTATAATGAGTGGCTTTGATATGCATGCGTTGTGGTTTAGCAGCAGACTCAACATCTTCTAATTGGATGGATGGCTGTTTTATGGGGTAATGGAGTGGTGGTGGTGCGAGGCCTTTCTAACCACTTGATTTTTTAAATGCAAATATGCAGGACTGACTGACCGGGTGTATAAGAATTACGGAAAATTAGTGAAATAAAACACTTTTAAATATCACAGTTTAAACCGCAACATTTAATTAAATATTGCTTTTCAAAACTACAAGAAGATTTTAATCAGTTTACAACTATGACATTAATTCAATTTAGGACTAACCAACCGACCGTTTCATAATAATTAATTAAATTGGTTAACTAGATCATAAAAAAAATCATAAAATTGCCAAAATAGGGATCCTGGTGAGAAATTTTTGAAATATAAAGATTAGATGGTCGAGAATCATTAATCTAAGAAAAACAATTTTCGAAAACTCCTTTAAAAATTTGAGTTTGATTTAATAGTCGTATAAAAAATTATAGTTTTTTTAAGTTATTTTTCTTATCTAATGTGACTAAACTTCCTCTTTGAACATAAATACATATGTTAGGTTATCCATATAATCTGTCTGAGATAAATTTTCATCTAATTATGACAGACCCAAACCTAACTACTTAAAATCACTAGTTATTGCAAGTCCAACTATATCATTATATCATTGATATTGAAAAAACATAAAGAATAACTACTATGTGAATAATAAGTTTTTAAAATTTTAATTAAAGTTTGTTTTTTAGTCTACAAGTTGGACAAATATACATATTTTAACTCAAAACATATTGTTTTGAAAAAATAATTTATAAAATTATAATTTTTATATGAAATAATTAATCAATTTATACAAATAAATCATTCAACCGACTAAATGTGCCAAAAAATTTAAAATGAAATTACATGTCTAAAAATTATTATTTTAAAATGCAACAATAATTGTGCATAAAAATACAGATATTTAGTACAAGTCACTATTAAAAAAGACAATACAAGGTGAAAGTGTATTATTTTACTAGACAGTATTATTCTGATAAAATCTTTAATTTATTATGATAATTAAAAAAAAATCTAAGAATTACTAGCTAGTTTTTTAGTTATTACTTGAAAAGTGATCCATTTTTCTTCCTTGTACAGGCTTATGGGCTTAATTAGCTGTTAAGCCTATATGAACTGAACTGATGGTGTATGGTTTTCGCTATTACCAGAATTTACTTGGTTACACAATAGTAGAGCTCTTGTATCCTAGTGTTAGAATTAGATTAGAAAAATCCACAAGAGAGAAACAAAACATTGCTTAATTAGATGTTACTCTTGTATTTCTATTAGGTTTATTTATATTTAATCAGGGATTATACCGAATAGAATTTCACCAGTTTCTTAAATTTCACCAGAAACCACTTCTTAGGCTTAACTTGCAGCATCAAACAAATTGAATTAAAATGCAGCAAACAATCATGGTCTCACATAGCAACATTTGATTAATAAGATAAAGAGAAGACAATAAACAAAAGACAGAATTAACGAAATCTTTCCATTTCAGATTCAAACTTTCAGTTACAGCTCACAAAAGATTTAAATTTCTTAGCAGAAGAAACCCGTACAAACAGAACAGAAGACACAAAACCCTAACCCCCAAACCCATACAGAGTACGCCCTTGCCTCTTTAGAGCATAGACAACATCCATGGCAGTCACAGTCTTTCTCCTGGCATGCTCTGTATAAGTAACAGCATCACGAATCACGTTCTCGAGAAAGATCTTCAAAACTCCTCTTGTTTCTTCATAAATCAGACCGCTAATTCTCTTCACACCACCTCTTCTTGCTAGCCTTCTAATTGCTGGCTTCGTAATTCCTTGAATGTTATCTCTTAAAACCTTCCTGTGCCTCTTTGCACCTCCCTTTCCTAGCCCTTTTCCTCCTTTTCCTCTCCCAGACATCCTCTACGCAAGCTTTCTTGGACAATTTAAAGTTTTTCTCGGAAACCAAAGGGAGAGACTTCCAATTTTGGTGAACGCAGTGAGATTTGTTGGGGGTATATAGTGGGCACAGCGGGTTTTTTCAACTTTTCAGATTGGCGGTTGTTTTGGCGGTCATGAGATTTGTGTTTTTTGTGGTTTAGGCTTTGTTTGGCAACGTGGCTGCGGGTGAGGTTTACCCGCAGCCACACCAAATGCTGTTTGGTTAGCAAAAAAAAATTGCTTTCTGATAATGGGACCTATCAAAATCTCGACTGCACCGCATGTTTTGAAGAAGCTCACAGGGAAGAAAAGCAGAATAGTGGAGCATGGCTCCACTGTTCAGTGAACAGTAGAGCCATGCTCCACTGTTGCAAGTTTGCAACAGTGCGAGTGAATTAATTCACTCGCACTGTTACAGTTTTAGTTTTCGTTTTTTTTTTTTTTTTGAAAAACATTGCGTTTTTTTTTCTTGAAAAACAAATACAATTAATTGATTTTACTCGCATTGTTCACGTGAATATGAATAGTATTATTTTTTTAAAAAATTAGTTTAAGGTGAATTAAATTTATTCATACTGTAATCTCAATTTTATTACGGGTAATATTTTACTTAAATTTATTGCACACTCAAAAAATTATTTTTTCTATAGTTCTTGTCGAATGAATTTTATACATAATAAAATTGTAAATTTTTTTAAAAAATTATGTTTTACTTGAAAAACTAGTATATAATATTATTTAATAACACTACATAAATTAGAAATATATCGCATGATAACGTAGCATTTGAAGGATTTGATCGCAATTCCAATTATGTTCTTGCCGGGTCCGACCCAGTTAAAAAGAAATTCAGTTTTTTTTTTAATTGTGTTTTATTTATAAACTTAAAAGGAGATCGCTTAATGACGTAACAAAAAATTCAGTTTTTTTATTGCGCATTTAAGAAACCATAGAAAATATAGTTCTTGTTGGATAGATTTCGTATGTAATGATATTGCACATAGTTTAATGGAATAATAAAAAATATTTGATATCAATATTATTTATTTCATGATATAATAACAGTGATTAAATCTACAATATTTAAATAAAAAATCATTAATATTAATATTAATATATATATTAATTATTTTATAACCTCAATTTGAAAAGTATTTTTTTACCAAACACATTAAACTATTTTTTGTTCAACCTCAATTTCAACCACAGTTTTAACCAAACATATATTTTTCCAAACCAACCTCAACTAAAAATACTTTTTATAAAACAACTTTTTTAAAACTACAACCACAACAGCAACCTCAATACCAAACACACCCTTAATATGCGCCGATGGTTTGAGAACATCTGACGGCTGTTATAAGATACTGAAATGATAACTCGGATTGCCAGCGTGGCTTCCTTCTGTTTGTAAGATCCGGTGGATTTATGTTTTATCCATGGTTTAAAATGTTAATCCGCGTCAAGAGGGTTGCTGCTTTTATAGACCGTTTATTGGGTCGATCCAACGGTTACAGAGATAAACAGGATATACGGATTGCCAGCGTGGAGTTTTTTCCAACTGGATAATTGGCCACGATTTGTGGCGCGTCCGATCAGGATATTTTTAAATATAAAAAACATTTCTAATGTATTTTCTAATTGCAAGAAAAAATATCATTAACTAAATATATATATTTAATAAAATAAATTATAAATTACAAGTGTTAATAAGTTTCGAAAAGAGATTTTAACATTGACTAAAAGTTAAGTCGTTGGATTAAAAAATATATAAAAATTAAGATATTTTATTTTATGATACAAAAATAATTTTAATTTTTTTATTTAATTATATGTCACAAAATTTTTCTAAGAAGAGTGATAATTAAAACTCCATCAAAATAAACTAATTTAATAGTAAAAGTCTTCCTTTTTTATTAACATTTTTAATTTTAACAAAAAAAAATCTAACTATTTTTATAACATATATACAAAAAAAAAAAAAAAAACTTGGATGATTTACAATAGAGCTCGTATACCCCTCAATTATTTTTGAGATCCTTTTACAAAAATATTTAATTTTTATACAATATCTTATCGTTATTCTTAAAACAAGTTTGAATTGTGAAAAAACAAATAGAATATTTTTTATAATTTAGCAGTGAGTGTATTAAAAACATAATAATAAAACAATGCTTGCCTATAACGATGAACTCTTTGGAAATGCTAAACAATATGGAGATCCTCCGACCTTTTATGTGGCTTGAATTTTAAATTAATTCATATAAGGATTAATTTGATATAATTCAATTAACTTAATATATTCAAAAATAAATTAAATAACTAGCTAAAACTTTACCTGACTAAAAAAATTTTAAGATACTATTTTTTTTATTTAATATTAAGAGATGACATCCCAATTCAACATAGGTCAAATTAATTTAGCAAGCTTATAATACATATTATGAACTCATTTAGGTACACTAACTTTGTTTTTTTTTTTTAATTATATAATTATATAATAAAATATATATTCATAGTAAAGCAATAGAATAAAATTAGAAAAATCAAATATGATGATTATATAAAAATAACGCTTGTAAAAGTTGAATAGCACTAAATAAAATAATACATAAATACTAGAATTAGTTTAAGAATTTTATAAGACAATATTAAAAATATATTTTTAATAAATTACATATAAATTGCCAAGAAAAGATCAAAAAATAGGCCAGGATGGGCTTTTAAAAAAATAATCATGTGCATGGCCAGCCAACTCAAGTAGGCACGCTTGGATCTTTTTTTTTTTAAATAGAATGGTTATCCATCAATTTTTTTTTAAAAAAATAAGAATTAACCTCCCAAACTTCAGCCGCCATAAAAAAAACCCTAAAAAATAAAGGGGTTTTTTTACCTGAAAATAAAATTTTCAACGCATTTTAAGTTAATAAATACCATTAAAATCTTAAAAAATCAATTTATCAATCTAAAAAATACAAAATCAAACAAGAAAAAAATTTATCTCTCAACCTATATTTATATTCTCTTGGAAATAAGGGTTTAAAAATACCTCAAAGGGAAATTTTTTATTTAATAGAATCTATTAGCACCAAAATTAGTTTTTTTGTTTTTTTTATAATATGACCACCATTCTCTCTTCTTCATTCTCTCATCTCTCATTTACAATAACTAAAATGTGGAGAAAACAAACTGAACTAAATATAATTTCTAAGAACACAAAGTAATCTGGGTCACATTTAAAATGATATATTATTAAAAACTCAATATGAATCGCAACAGGCAATGCCACCCACGAGAGCTGTGGGAAAATAAGTGGATAGAAAGCAACATCATTAAATCCTCATGCTATCCAAAAATGAAAAGAAACAGAATACGCAAGAAACCTGAAACCATTATCACTTGATTACTTTGGGGAGGTAGCAGCTCTATTGAGAGTATAACAACGACCTGAAGAACAAAAAGTTTAGTAACTTCGAGAGAATCAAATACAAGGTATTGTAGGAATAGATTCACTGGCATAAAGTAAAGGTGAAATCCCAGATAGTCATCTGAATGATGCGAAACACATCAACAATTTGATTAGTTGGACAAATTTCGTTCTCACAACACAACTATTTTGATCAATATTTTTGTCGCTTCAATTTTACAAAGCACAAGAATGGTACTAAGTAAATAAGTTCACTAACACAAGAATGTTACATTTTGGAAAAGGGATCCGAGATGCTCTGTTATTCAGAATTCCTCAATCTCCGAATCTTCTGGCGGATTGATCATTGATCTTGAAAGAAGCAACCATTCACCACAAGCCACCTGCTTGTGTGTAACAAGATAACAACACCAAATCATATATTTGAAGCATTCAGGGCCATTACCTTGCATTGTTCATTCATGGCCAGAAGTTGAGCCTCTTTCTTGTCAAGGAGGGCACTCAACCTCACATTCTCTTCCATAAGTTTTTGAACTTCAGTCTCTTTCTGCATTTTCTCGCCCTCCAATTGTGTTGTTTTTGCAACTAGCCTGCTTCGCAGCAAAATTAGATGCTAAACAAATATAGTAATCCAGCTGAAAGGAGCTACAAAGGAGAAACCGAAAAAGGGATAATGCCATGCTGTGGGAGAGGGAGAGAACTAGCCTGCCAACTATTCCTATGAACTGAGTGCAGACAAAGTCAAGAGTGTCAGAGCATACAATTCAAGTAGAGGACTTGGACCATGAAGAAGAGTGAAAACACAGACATTACCACCAAACATACATGTCAGTGGCTATTCAAAATTTTATTAAAAATCCATATCTATTTAGGTTGAATACTGATCATAAGCCAGAATGTACATGCGTCTTCCAAAAAAACCATACAAATCAATGATGCATGAGCTGACATGGACATCATTATAATTCTAAACAACCAGAATCGTCACCCATAGCCAACAATTATGCTATCAAAGAAAAAACTTACAAAACCATAGTAACCACGGTTTTCAAATTTGGTAAAAGTGACTGATGAAAGTGCACGATCAAGAAACAATTCTACTAAACATCAGTATCAGCTGGCCATGTCACCATGAAGGAAAGTGTGTGCTACACCTAGCCCTGTTAGTACAATGCAGGTTCAAATCCCATGCTATAGTTATCATAAAATCTTAGAACTACACTTATAAAAGAAAAGCATGTAGTGATGAAGCTTATTATCTTATTTCAGGAAAATCAAAGTACACTGACCGTTCAAAAAGCCTCTCAATAGTTTGAAATTGCCTCTCTGATGAAAGAAGTGTCTCTCTGACACTAATAAGACTGCTAACATAGGATTTGAGAGACTCAAAGTCCCTTTTCACTCGGCAAAGCTCTTGCTCATTTTCTGCTGCGCGCTGCCTCTGCCTAGATGTCTCTTCAACCAAATCTTCAACCCTCTGCCGCATCTCATTCAGAATAACATTTGTACCCAGAGCAAACCGCTCCATCTCCTCTAACTTTGAAGACATGTTCTCAATTTGGATTGCTTTCCTTCTATTTTCTTCCTGGCTTAAAGTTACCTTATCTTTCTCAACAGCAGTTTCTGATTCTGCTATTATAACTCTTTTAACAAGGCCTTCCATCACATTCGATACCATCTGCACACATTTGAGTAATTCACCAATATAAGCTTCATCTTGTTCATCGTAGCTTCCTTGTTGCTGTCTAAGTCTCATACATGCTTCTTCATCTGGACCAAATGAAGAAAGATCAACATTCCTAGACCAGCTGGACAGTGGGGTTCCACTCCTATCAACAAGTCCCACTCCTTCTAGTTCCTTTATTCCACATGTAGTGTGTGCTAAATCAGGAACAGCCATGACTCTAGCTTTTGATTTCAAGTAGGTCAACAATGTCGCAGTTGTTTTCACTCTTCGCCAAAGAGCCTCCAATTCCTTTTTTGCATCTCCCTCTGACCCTTGCATACAAGCCTTCACCTCCATAAGCTTAACTTGTAACACATCCACTAGGGACTGTCGCCTTTCCGTCTCCTGCTTCCACGTTTCATGAGGTTCACTGACTTGCAACGTCAAACTCGGCAATTCTCCATCTTCTCCTGCCATACCCTTCCAAAAGTTGCAAATAGAAAAGAAAAAAGCAAAGGATAGAAATTCAAATTCTAGATTACATAAACCCAATCTATATCAACATGCAAGACCCTTCGGCTTTAGCACATAATACCGCATCACAAGACAAGAAATTAAGCACCAAACTTTGCAAACTAATAAACACATTGAGAATAATTAACAAGCACCAAACTTTGTCAAGAACAAAGCAAACCCAAGCTCATAAAGAGATTATTAAGCAGCAGGATCAAGCCTTGCTATATGTATATAAATTAAAAAAAAAAAAAAGCTACAACAGTATAATTATGGCAAAAGGGTACCTTGATCAAGACCTTAAACAATCTTATTAACAAAACCCCCAATTAAATATGGGTTACCACTCAATAACCCAGATACAAAAATTCACAAATAAATCACCAAACCATGAAAGGGGATTCTCACTTGCATTGAATGATACAAAATAAGAGACAATTAAAAGACAAAGCAGGGATTTTTAAAGGGTACAAGACAGGACGTGTACAAATCAAAAGATAGTGAGCGAAGAATAAGGGAAATGGATCAAGAATTAAGAGAAAAAATGAGACCTTTTTTTCTTTTTTCCTGGGGAGCCGAATCGAGGAGAGATTGACTACGTACAGCTTGATAGATGAAGGAGTGAATTTTGGGTATTGTTTAAGAAAAGAAAAGAGAATGATTGTCACTCTCTTTCTTTATTTGCTTTGCCTTTCCTATAATTCCCAACAACTAATTAATAAATTAATCTATAATAATTAGAGGTCTGCTTTTCTTTTCTTTTCTTTTTTTCTTGTTGCTCTGTCATCTCTTTTTCAATCGTTTATATTAGATTAATTATATATATATATATATATATATATATATATATATATATATATATATATATATATATATATATTCTGAGGTGTTGATTTATGTGAAAAGAAAAGAAGGGGGTGAGATAAAAAAAAAATTATATATATAAAAAATAAAAATTAAAAATTAAAAAGTTTGATTTATATGGTTGTTAATATAATGATTATTAAAGTTTACATCATCGTTAACTTCAGGATCTATATGATTAGTTGAAATACACACAAACTGATCCGAACACTTGTATTAATAAAAAAAAATATTTTGTTTATAATTTTATTGTGGGATGACTAATGAAGGATTTGTTATATATATATATATATATATATAAAAAGTTATCTCAAGAAGATTACTCCCCCATAAAATTGAGAACAAAAATACATATAATGATAACAGATTTTACAATAAATGTTAGCCTTGAGATTAATCTGAGCATCCATTCTCATAAATGTCAAAAGGACAAAGGATCTGATTGCTCACAATGTTGAATATATTCTTTTGATGTGAATAATTATTGCAAACATGTCTATTTTTAGCAAGGAGAATCCAAGGCCACTGATGCTCTAACATGTTATGATTTCCCATCACTAAACTCAATGCACTATGACTGCTTATTACCCAGGTAGAAGAAAGGTGTATTCAAGAATTTTGGTTTATAGTATTTTTTAAAATATTTTTTTTTAATATATAATTAATTAATTAATTAATTTTATTATTAGCATATCAAAAATTTTAAAAATTCTAAAAAATATATTAATTTAGTATTTTTTTAAAATCAAAAATATTTTTAAAAATAACTTGTTCCAAACAAGAACAAAATTGTCTGTTATTTTTACACACATTACACTTAAACCTAACTTAGCAAAGGAAATTCTCTTGGAGATTGAAGAATATTAATCCTTGAGGGTTCTGAAAATTGTTTGAAGAATATTAATTATTCAGGGCTCTGCTTTAACATAGCCTGTTTGAATTTTATTTTATTTTTATCAATCTTAAAATTAAAACTATTTAATTTTAATATTTAAAAATATTTTAATTATATGTTTTTCCTTTAAGAAGTAGCAATGGTGGGCCCAAGATTTACCCTCATAATATAGCCCGTGTCTCAATGCAAGAAAAAATTTCCACAAGAGATACGATCCCAAAATCACAATGCACTGTAAACCTCATCAGAGAATTCAAGGTCCATGTAAAGTTTGTATTCATTCAAATTCTGGTGTATCACATGGTCTAGTGCTCCTGAGAGTGTGTTTGGCTTAGAGGTGTAGTGGTTTTTATCAAAGGTACAATACTTTTTAAGCACAAATCACATCTTTAAAAGCTACAAAAATATACTTTTTACTTAAAAAAACACAAGCTACCTCCCATTCAATTAATAGAGGTTATTAATTGAGCTTTTGAAATTTTGATGGCTAATACAATGGGAGCCTAATTGCTACACCTAAATGCACCACTTCTTGTAAAATTTGATCTTCTGATCTTCAACCTGTTAGTAATATATTTTACATTAAATTTGTTGGTTATATGTAAGATTGATTTTTTTTTTAATTTAATTAATTAATCTAGAGTAAAGATAAAGTATATGAAATAAAAATATATTTTATAGAAAATTATAAAGTTGTTATAATTATAAAATTCTTATTGCATCGAGGCATTGTTTCTAAGTATTTCAAGTCAATGCTCTATTAAAATTAAATATTAATTAGAGTTGTTGAGACCATTTCATATTATATTACTTCCTTTATGAAATGAAATAGTTGCTCTTATAAACTGAGATATGAGAGATACCTGAAATTACTATATAGGTATTTGTTAGATGACATGTACACTGAACTTACCTGTAAGAGAATCTCATATGGAGAGATCATTTATGTTTATGGAAAGGCTCATGTGATAGTTGTATAAGTGATCCTTAAATTTAAAATAGAAAAAAGTTATTTTATATAGAGTGTTATGCTTTGATCATGATCATATATTGTTTTAATCAAAGGTAATAAACATGCAGATATTAAGCATAACATAAATTACATAAAAATATTTCATATGTTATCAAATAATATAGATTGTGAAATACTTAGTCAGGATGGAATGAGATTTAAAAGAAGTTTCAAATTTTATTTAAAGAATCAATTACTATAGTGTTGAGAACTAAAATAATTTAATAAAGCAGACATATTTCATGCTATAATGTCTAATTCGGAACATTCTTAATGAAAAGATAATAATTACATTGAGAAATTTATTACTAAAAGGTTAAATTAAATCACATATGATTTTCTTAATATTTGAAGAATCATGATAGATAACTAGATATTGTATTTGATCTTCAAATATAAATAAATCAATTGTTGAATTGATAATAAATTAAAATTTTAATCTTATTTTATTTAGGATTATGATTTATATTTGTACCATCTTATTAGGGAACCTAATGGGTTACATATAATAAAAATCATTGGTAAAAAACTAAAATAGAATGATTAATTAAGTTTGACTTGATTGTAAATAAATTTTAGAAATTAAGAACTAGAATATAATTAATACAAGGAATTAAAATTCTAAACTTAGAAAATAAATAAATTATGGACTTGATTAAATAAATTTTTAAAATTATTCTAAAATAATATGTGTGATATTATTTAGAGGGAAATATATATTTTACTATTTATAGAGTTTTTAGGTTTACTTATAAATAGAATATTATATCTCTTATTTTCTACATATGATAATACAATATTATAATAAAAAAACACTTAAATACAAAAAAAAAAAATGTTAGCACTCAAAAATATAACAATCATTCTTTTTCATAAGGGTTTAAAAGATTTCATATTGATAGTTTACATGGATTACTATTAGATACTGAGTACTTTGATGTCTTGCGATTTACAACAATTTAGTTTTGAAGCAATTATTCAAAGAGAAAAAAATACATAATCTTTAAATAATTTTTGAATAAACCCTAAATAACTTCAAATTATTTAATAAAATCCTTGAAACTCTCCAAAAATATATATATATTATTTTTGTTGCCTTTAAATGTGTTTCAGAAATATAACGGAGGACATCCCTTAGTTGCAGGTTTTGTGGTGATTGGTATTGTTTTCATAATCAAGAGCACACAACCAGCAAAAACATAAAAAAAAAAAAACAATTTTTCAGGAGATTAGTTATCACTTTAGACATTTGTCCTCAAATAATTAAAAACTACAAGTTATAAACAGATTGAATATCAACCTTAAACCACAAGGTAAGCACTCTTCTTGGGCAATTTTTTCATCATAAAAAAAAAAAAAAAAAATCATCCCCTTCCTCTTCAAAAAGTTCTTTTCATCCCTTAGTTACTTCTTTTCATCTACTATTAATATTAATTTAAGCACCAAAGAACCCTCATAATTTTTTTTTAAAAAAAAAACCTCGGAGCAACATCATCCAAGTGTCAAGTAACTACATTTATGGAATCTTCTTTTCAAGTAACGTATCAACAAAAAGGCATCATCATAAATCTTAACGAAATGCAGTTCCCATTAAACCACAACTGCTGTAGTTGCTGACGGACATGACAAAGTCACCTTCTAGTTCTAGATGATCCCATCCTTGCTGTTTGTAGTACGCTAAAATTACAAAGCGCTGGCAGAAATGTCTCTTTCAGTTCCAAACAAACGACAAGCCGCCCTGCCGTTCTCAACCTAGTTCCTGCCATGTCAACCTCGTCTTTTTCAATAACAAGCATCTTTCTCGGCTACTTCCTGACCCTCCACGTCTGCATGCCCCCGTATCCAACGGTTCGCAAACTCTCAGATTCTCACTCCCAATTGTTCAAATTCAAGCATGTAATCACTGCATCTCTGTGTCTTTTGAGATATAAATAATTTTTCTTGTACTACCTTTGATGGAAGCTAAAGAGGTAGAGGATACAAAATCTAATTTTCGTTGGTGTTGGCTTTTGCTAGTCTCAGTGATTGCAATTCTTGTCATAGTAGCAGGTGTACTCGCAATCATAGAGGACTTCAAAGACTCCAAGAAAAATTCAGCTTCACATCATCCTGGACCTATTGTGAAAAAATATGCTGATGCTCTTGAAATTGCTTTGCAATTCTTCGATGTGCAAAAATGTAAGTCACTTCCTATCAGAATTACTTCCTCTGCTATTGATTTTGTTACGGGGGATAGATAATTTCAGGCAAAAAAAAAGGAAACTGAACTAAATGATTGTTCTTGGTGAAAATGTTGATGTTATTGATTTATTGTTGCAGCTGGAAAGTTGGTGAATAACAGGATCGTGTGGAGAGGGGATTCAGGGCTACTAGATGGGATTGAGATGAACTTGGATTTATCGAAAGGAATGTATGATGCTGGGGATCTAATGAAGTTTGGATTTCCTATGGCTTTCACTGCAACAATGTTGTCTTTGGCAATTCTTGAATATGGAGAAAATATGAAGACAGTGAAGCAATTAGGACATGCCCGGGATTCACTGAAGTGGATCACAATTTTTCTCATAGATACTCATCCTTCTGAGAATGTGCTTTATATCCAGGTTCCCTACTTACTCTTGACTTTGAAGATGGTGTCAAAGAAGTTATCCCATCAGCTAACAATTTGCCGTCATTGGTGTCTTTAGTTGAGGAAAAATATAAATTTCTGAATTGTTCGTACGTAAAATGTTTTCTGTGGTGGGTGATCCTGAACTGGACCACCAATGCTGGGAAAGACCTGAAGCCATCAGAGGAATAAGGCCATCGACGCAAGTTAACACATCTTTCCCAGGGACAGAGGTTGCAGCAGAAACGGCAGCTGCTATGGCATCAGCATCTCTTGTTTTCAAGAATATCAACTCCTCTTATTCCAATCTGCTCCTTGAGCATGCCCAACAACTCTTTTCTTTTGCTGATGCTTATAGAGGTTCTTACAGTGTCAGCATTCCCCAAGTGCAAAACTACTATAACTCCACAGGATATGAAGATGAACTCTTGTGGGCAGCAACCTGGCTTTATCATGCATCCAAAGACCTGTCGTACCTCAAATATGTAACTGAATTAAATGGTCAACAATTTGCTAAATGGGGAAATCCAACTTGGTTTAGTTGGGACGACAAGCATGCTGGAACTCGTGTATGTATTCATAAAATGCCGCTCTTTAAGTTAATAATGTTGTAATTTAACGTGTCGATGTTGATTAGGAAAACCAATTCTAATATAGCTTTGACTTTGAGGTAGGTCCTGTTGTCCAGGTTAAATATTTTTGGTGCAAAAGGGATGTCAAGTGAGGAGAACCTTGACCTTCAGATGTACCGGAAAACATCCGAGGCCATCATGTGTGAGCTCCTTCCAGATTCACCAACAGCCACATCTAGCAGAACAAAAGGTGATTTTCTTATTGATATCACTGCACATGGATAAACCATGTCATTATGGATGTGAAGTCATCAAACTTACCTAGTTATTGTTGTTCTATGGTTATTAATTCTATTAACATTTCGGTGGAATCCTTAATCCATTGAACACTGTCCTTTTATCAATGCAGGTGGTCTGGTATGGGTCTCAAAATGGAACTGCTTGCAACATGCTATGGCTTCTGCATTTCTAGCTGTTCTATTCAGTGATTACATGGTCACAGCCCAGATTTCAACTCTATATTTGCCATGGAAAATCCTACAGTCCAGCTGATCTGCGCGACTTTGCCATTTCACAGGTATGTTACTTCAATAACATTGAATCACCTCAAATTAGATGTCTACAATTTCTGGATTTTATGCTTGTTTATTACTCGTCGCCTCGGATGCAAACATTTTCAGGCAGATTATATTTTGGGAAATAATCCAATGAAAATGAGCTACCTTGTTGGGTATGGGAGTAAGTACCCTCAAAATGTACATCATTGGGGAGCTTCAATTCCTGTCGACGCCAACACTACCTGCAAGGATGGATTCACGTGGCTTAACTCGATCAATCCCAATCCAAATGTTGCTGTTGGAGCAGTGGTTGGTGGCCACTTCCTAAACGAAACCTATATCGACTCACGAAACAACGGGATGCAAGCTGAACCTACCACTTACAACAGTGCTCTCGTTGTCAGTCTCCTCTCCAGCTTAGTCAGGAGTTCGTCGGTGGTCGACTCTTTTACATAGCACCGACGCATGTAAAATCAGCCCCATGTGGTTTGATCTAAGTTTTATGGGCATTCCACTTGAGACGAAAAGCATGGACCTGTCAAAAACACATTAGCCGTGCGAAACTTCATACAGTAGCTTGAAATTAAAAAGCCCATGAACAAGGCTGGTGTGTGGGCATTCTAGTAATGCATTCGTTTTACAAAATTTAGGGTGGCAAGTAGATCCAAGTGCAGTAAGCATACCTACAGGGAATTAGAAAAATAAGTAGAAAGCTTGATTTGCCTCAACCAAATCCCTTCACAGACCAAACGTCAAACAGATTAACTACGTACTTTTTTCATGCTTCATCGATCCTCTTAACCCAGTTTCTTAAATTTTACCAGAAACAACTTCATGAGCTTATTTTGTAGCATCAAACAAGTTAATTTGAATGCAGCAAACAATCATGGCCTCAAATAGCAACATTTGATTAATATATATATATATATAAAGACAAGACAATAGAAAGACAGAATTAACGAAATCTTTCCATTTCAGATTCAAACTTTCAGTTACAGCTCAAAAAGATTAAAATTTCTTAGCAAAAGAAACCCGTACAAACAGAACAGAAGACACAAAACACCCTAACCCCCAAACCCATACAGAGTACGCCCTTGCCTCTTTAGAGCATAGACAACATCCATGGCAGTCACAGTCTTTCTCCTGGCATGCTCTGTATAAGTAACAGCATCACGAATCACGTTCTCAAGAAAGATCTTCAAAACTCCTCTTGTTTCTTCATAAATCAGCCCGCTAATTCTCTTCACACCACCTCTTCTTGCTAGCCTTCTAATTGCTGGCTTCGTAATTCCTTGAATGTTATCTCTTAACACCTTCCTGTGCCTCTTTGCACCTCCCTTTCCTAGACCTTTTCCTCCTTTTCCTCTCCCAGACATCTTCCACGCAAGCTTTCCTGGAAAATTTAAAGTTTTTCTCGGAAACCAAAGGGAGAGCCTTCCAGTTTTGATGAACGCAGTGAGATTTGTTGGGTATATATAGTGGGCAGAGCGGGGTTTTTTCAACTTTTCAGATTGGCGGTTGTTTTGGCGGTCATGAGATTTGTGTTTTTTGTGGTTTAATATGCACCGATGGTTTGAGAACATCTGACGGATGTTATAAGATACTGAAAAGATAACTCGGATTGCCAGCGTGGCTTCTTCTGTTTGTAAGATCCGCTGGATTATGCTTTATCCATGGTTTAAAATGTTAATCCGCGTCAAGAGGGTTGCTGCCTGTATTGACCGTTTATTTGATTCATCCAACGGTTACGTAGATAAACAGGATATACGGATTGCCAGCGTGGAGTTTTTCCCAACTGGAAAATTGGCCACGGTTTGTTGCGCGTCCGATCAGGATATTTTTAAATATAAAAAAACATTTGTCAGTATTAATGTATTTTATAATTGCAAAGAAAAATCATTAATATATATATTTAATAAAATAAATAATGAATTAAATGTGTTAATAAATTTTAAAAATAGATTTTAACATGCATTAAAAGTTAAGTTATTAAGCTAAGAAATATGAGAAATATATAAAAACTAAGATATTTTATCTTAAGATATGGAAATAACTTTAAATTTGTTTTTCCTCACAATTATTCTAAGAAGAGTAATAATTAAAACTCCATCAAAACAAACTAATTTCATAGTAAAAGTTTTCCTTTTTTATTAACATTTTTAATTTTAACTAAAAACGAATCTAACTTTTTTTTAAAAAAAATCAATAGTAATCATAGCATAAAACAAAAACAAACTTGGATGATTTACACTAGGAATAAAAAAAGATTCCCTCTAATTGTTAAATTATTTTTGAGATTTTTTTACAAAAATATTTAATTTTTTGTCAATATCTTTTCATTATCCTAAAAACAAGTAATTTAGAAGTGAGTATATTAAAAACATAAAAATAAAACAATGCTCGGCTATAATCATGGAGAACTCTTTGGAAATGCAAAACAATATGAACATCATTAAACCCAACTCCCTATATTGCTCAGAATTCAAATCAAATTATATGATAGGTGATCCGATAGAACCTTATTAACTTGGTATATTTAAAAATAAGCCAAACAATTAGCAAAAACTCGATTTGACTAAAAACATTTCAAGACACCATCTTTTTTATTTAATATTAAAAGACGACAACATGGGTCAACTTAACTTACCAAGCTCACAACTCAGGTCATTGACTAATTTGAGTACAATAACTTTATATTTTAAAATTATTTTTTATTTAATTATATGATAAAAAATAAAGACTTATAGGAAATAAACTGAATAAAATTAGAAAAATTGATTATAATGATTGTATAAAAAGAACGTTTGCTAATATTAAAAAAATTATAATCTTATTCAATGACACCATAAAAGTTGAATAGCATTGAATAAAATAATACATAAATACTAGAATTATTTTAAGAATTTTATAAAATAATATATCATTTTTAAATGACTTTCTCTCCTATTTCTCAAACACAATGACTAAAATATGAAGAAAAATAACACGAAGACCAAAATTAAATTACAAAGCTAAAAGGATTGTGGAAAAAGAAAAAGGATAGTATGTGGACTAAACAAATCTTTTCACATAAATTTGAGACTATCCATATGGTTTCTTCTTGTACATTTTGATTCTTTTTTATTGAATTTTGTCATTCTCTTATAAATTTTAACAAATTAATCATTAATTTGGTCACAAAAGGTTGTAAATGAGAACAAAAATGAAAAAAATTTTTACTACGAATTGTTATAGTGCAAAATGCTAGACATTTTAGTATATTTCTTAATTCTTCTACAAAAATATATTGAAAAAAAAAACAAAGAGTTTACTTTACTCTTTATTGTTTTGCAACTTTATGTACTAGTTGTTAAATTCAGTTTAGGTTTGATCTAGCCAAAGTTCCAACCATCAAGTTGTAAGTCAATTTATTGAGTTAATGAATTGACTTTAATAAGTCAATTATGGTAGAAATAAGGATGATATGGGTACCTAATGATGGAATTTATATCTTATTCATTACCCATAAGAGATTTATAAATCTATATCATATTTATCGAGTTTCGAGTATCTTTTTATATATTCATTATATGAATACTTATTTATTAGTTAACATAAAATAAAAAAGTGATGTATATATTTGAGATATGTATTTATATATTAAATGATGAAATTATAAATATTACACTCACATACTATATATATATATATATATATATGTTTATGTGATATAAATGTATTTATTTTGAGTTGGGTTTTGAGTAAAGTGTAATAAGTATCCATACTTTATATTATTGATGCACTTTAAATATAATCAAGTTGAAAATTTAGTGTTGTTAATGATTAATTATTTATTTTTAAGATTATATTACTTATCATTTGGTATACATAAGATGTATGCGATTAATCTAATAAAATTTCAATAACACCGTTTTATTTACATATCATTACTTTTTATATATTCATTATATGACTACTTATTTATTAGTTAACATAAAATAAAAAAGTAATGTATATATTTGAGATATGTATCCATATATTAAATGATGAAATTATAAATATTACACTCACATACTATATATATATATATATGTTTATGTGATATAAATGTATTTATTTTGAGTTGGGTTTTGAGTAAAGTGTAATAAGTATCCATACTTTATATTATTGATGCACTTTAAATATAATCAAGTTGAAAATTTAGTATTGTTAATGATTAATTATTTATTTTTAAGATTATATTACTCTTGGTATAAATAAGATGTATGCAATTAATCTAATAGAATTCCAATAGCATCATTTTATTTACATGTATTTCTAAACAAGGACCATGAAATCAAGAAAATTTTACTTAAATATCTCTCTCCAACGAAACAGATGTCAGAAAAAAGGAAACTATGTTGAAAACTAAGGTAAATAAAAGTGTCAATTTTGTGTGTAAAAACTTGTCTAAAAAATTAAGAAGAAAAGAAAAGGGTCATTTTTTAAGTATTTGTTAGGTTTTTGCTAATGTAAGCCATCACGCCCCCCGCGAGTAGTGTAAAACTTTACTACCCTGTTTTGATCCTTAATTTTCTTAGCCATTTCAAGAATGCAAGGCAGATACTTGTTCCTGACCATACAGGCATGTCGCTTATGAAAGCAAAGCTCATACCATTTCAGCTCATACTGGAGTGCTGCATTGAATTCACTTCAACAAGTCCACTTCATGTTAACACCATGGAAATTGTCGACAATCTTACAGTTCCTGTCAAGACTAAATTAACGTCAGTGCCTTGATGTTCTCGTTCTCGCCCACCGTGACTCGTTGCGGCACAGATGCGGTAGAGAAAGCATTGCTGCCAAGATATAGCATAAAAGAGATGTTTTTTTTATCCTTCATGTGAGGCGTTAATAATTAACCATGGTGAGTTCTGAGGAGAAACGACTGGCTAATTCCTTCAAAAAACTGCGTGTTTCTTGCGGAACGTAGAATTGTAGCAGAAGCTATCAGGGATAGACTTGGTCTCATTGATCTTCTTTTTACAGCTTGCTAGCTCTCTGCTGTTCCTTTTCTTTTTCTTTGTTTTTGTAATGGCGATGATGTTAATCTCTGATGGCGTGTTCCAAGTTCTATAGTAAACAAAGTGCTGGTATCGAAGATGTAAATTCAAAGACTAATCCTAGAAGGAGAAACCAAATTTCTATCGACTTTCAGCAGAATCATGGAAAAACTTTGCTGTGGATATGGACACCAAAATTTCTCCTAGCGCAAAGAAGTTTACCTGGGAATTTCCTGACGAGGAGAAAGGTAAGTGAAGTGGCTTGTGACAATGCATGTCAGGATTGGAAAGATTGCTTGCTAGTTATTTTAGATTGATTAATCAAGGGCCTTCCTTTCTGATTTTTAATTCAAAATTTGTAAAGAAGTAGAAAAAACAATCAATCAATGGAAGGTTCAAGTGCTCTTGCCTCTTGGTTTCTTCAAGATTTATAAATAGTTGGGACTTGTAATTCAAGATGGCCACGATAGGTTATAGAGTTGTTGAAGAGGCTGCTTCTTATTGCACTGGGCGATCACTGTCACTGACGAGGCAAAGCACTTAGAATTTGGGTGGAAGGATGGGGGGAGCTACGAGAATTGCATGTAGATTTTGGAAAGGTGGTTTAAATTATATTTTTTTAAATTTTGATTTTTTTATTTAAAATTAATTTTTTTATATGTTTAGATAGTTTTGATATGTTGATATAAAAAAACAATTAAAATAAAAAAATTATTTTAATATATTTTTAAAAATAACCATTACCACCTTATTAAACTTTCAAAATAATTCTACTACTATAGAAAAGGAACCTCTTCATGTTAAAAAAAAGGGTTATTTATTGACCACCTAATATGTAATTTTAAATTATATAATTTTATATGTAAATAAATTTTTTATCTCGGCAACATTATTATTTATTAAAAATAGTTAAAACCTATTTGGAAACACTATAGCTCTAAACATAAAAAATTGTTTGTTTAAATAATGTAATGTTGGTTTTATCTCTTCATCTAAAAAACTTAATATATGCTTCAAAGAGCATTAAAATCTTTTCACGTGACTCATTTTTTATTATCAAATAGAACGAAAAAAATAAATATTTTTATAACTTAATTGTATAGTGAAATAATCAAAATAAAATTAAACCTGATGTCAAGGAGTATTTTTATAGTTCCACGATAGTTTTTTTTCTTTATTATAATTTAAGTTAAGAGGTTGTTTGGTATTTTACAACTATAAAAAATAATAAACAATTAAAATACATAATAAAATAATGAAAATACCCTTAAAAAAAAACTGGATCAAAGGGCTTCTTCATCTTTACATAATGATTTTGTTATAATATGAAATCAGTTCAATGGCACTTTAATATTTAACTAAATAAAAAAAGGATGTGTGCTTATGGCACACTCAAAGACGTGTACACCCTAAACAAAAAACAAAAAAAAATATGCACGTGTGAAACACCTAAAAGCATGTAGGAAGCACTTTTGTCTTTTAAGCAACACATGGGGCACTTTTCAGTATTCAAAAATGCTATTTCATTTTATTGTTAGAAGCGCTACCATGTTCTCATCCTGTTGGTGTAGCGTGTGTCTCTGGTAGTTGTTCGGTTTATTACCAGTGGATTTTTTTTGCCTTTTATTTTCTCTCTCATCCCCTGAAAATTACAGCCTGACCTTTTTGGTTGTTGGTGTTTCAACTTCAATTCTTATTTTTTTAATTTTTAATTTTTAATTTTTTATCCTGATTATTTTGTATAAGTTTTACTTATTTTTAATTTCATCATTCAATCTCAATTTACCAAAAAATATATTTTTTTCATTTTGATCTTCATCTTTGGATTTATAATTTTTTGCCTTCATCCTTTTGTAAAATTTTTATTTGTTTTTAATTTCATTATTTAATTCAAAATTGATGGTATTATATTTTTTTTTTAATTTAGTCATCATTGTTTTGATTTCTATTTTTTTCCACAGTTCTTTTATAAAAGTTATTATTCTTTTTAATTCTATCATTCAAACAAAATATTATTTTTATTTTTTATATCAATTTTGACCCTTATTATTTTGATTTTTTTGTCCTATTAAATTAATTTTTCTTTTTAATTTCACCCTTTAATCAAATTTAAATTTCATTTTGTATTTTAATTTTGATTCTCATTCTTTTAATTGCTATTTTTTAACCTTTTTATATAATTAATTTTTCTATCCAATTTTATCTTTTAATATTTGATTGATCGAGAATTAGATTTCATGATTTGTACATATTGAGTGTTTCAGGTCTAATGATTTAGATCATAGGTTTGAAAAATTAATATATATATATTTAAAAATACTTTTACAACTTTTTTTATTTTTTTATTAAGTTATTTTAATTTTATAATCTAGATCGTGAATTTAATAAAATATCTCGGGTTGGTTTGAACTTGATTACAATAATTACAAATTTGTCAATCATTTTTATTATGATATTTTTTTATTCTATTTTAATATTTAAACATTAATTTATTTTTTAAAATATTTTAGTTCTACGATGAAGCACGAATACTGAGGTTATTATTCATTTACGTGGAAAGATTATCTAAAATCACTTTGATTGTTTTTTTTCTCGTATTGTTATTTTCAAGGATAGATTGTGAGAAACGTAAACTCACAAATTTAAATATGGATAGCTTGACTGACAGTGACTCAATTAGGAAATGATTGTTTTTCATAAAAAAAAAACTTTAATTTTATATATTACCAATTTCATTTCTACCAGCCATTTTTTTTTTTTAAATCTGTGGCACACCCACCCATTTATTCTTTTATTAGGCATGATTAGGTAAAGTATGAATTTTTTTTTGTATACAATGTTGTTAGAATATATATGTTTTATGTTATAATAATAATAATTTTTTAAAATATTTTTTATTTAAAAATACATTAATGTAATATTTTTTAAAATTTATTTTTAATTTCCGTATATAAAAATAATCTAAAAATATTTAAAAATTAATCACAATACCTGGCTCTCATGTCGGTCACTATTCCTTTTAGGCCTTAGAGCCCATTCATCTCTCCAGGTCTTGGTTGGGATATTATAGAGAATGCATAGAAGAATGGGATAAATGCATTGGCTTTAAAATTTAATAGCTCACCAAAGGAAAAACACAAATTCACACGTGCAAAAGTTTTGCCCTCTCGACGTCTGCGATCTCTTCCTTTCTTCGCTGGCCAAACCCCAAAAGACATCATCGAATCAATAACACAAATTATCTTCTCTGTAACGACAACTTAACAAGCTAAGACCGGGTTATGTCGTAACACAACAAGTCCTCTTTACAAAATCAAAGCCTTTCTGTTCTTCTTCCTTTTAGCATCACCAAGACAGAGAATATGGGAGACGGAAGAGAAGGGGATTGGGAGTGCAGTGGATGTCAAAACAGAAACTATGCGTTTCGATCTTTTTGTAATAGATGCAAACAACCCCGACTTCTTGTTGATAACAAAACCCCTCCTGACTCTAAATGGCTCCCTCGTATTGGTGACTGGATCTGCACTGGTTAGTTACCCTTTATCTACGTTTGCTTTATAAATATCAGCCTCTTTATGATGGTTACATGTCTTGAAGATCTATACCTTTTAAAATTGGTGTTTATTGTCATTTTTCTTGTTATGGGGTGTTGGGATATTTATCAAGCATTTTTTTTTTTTTTTTTATGGATATGGTGTTTTACAGATTTGAACATCTGATTATTGGTGTTAGTTGGGGCTTTATTTTTCTGCTATGGGGTATTGATTTTTTTTGGGTTTTGAGGTTTTTTCTTGGTGGATAGTTTGGTTTTGGGGACTTGAGTTGGTGTGTTGGGGTTCAGGTTTCAAGGGATTGCTAGGTAGTTGAATTGTTTTCTCGCGTTTCTTAATCAGGGGTAAGTAGCTAGACAATTTAAATTAGTCTTTATGATTAATCTGTAGATGAAGATATAGGGTTGATATTTTAGAATCGCTTTTTGAAGTTTTGGGACTCGATTTAAATATATTTTTTGTATGCTCTTTGCTCGTTCTCTCATCTTCTTTTGTGATACCTTTGTCTTTTCTTTCCCCCTTTCTAGCGACTGTTGATAAAAAGTAATGATTAAGTGGTTGTTATGTTTTGTGTGATTGAGATGAAGAATTTGCTATCAATTAGGTTGAGTGGTTTTTGTTTTGTGTGTGTTTTTCTTTTTTTTGGTATATTGGGATGGACTGGTTGGTGTGCGTATACATGGCTTCATTTCCATCTTCATGGCTGCAATGTGGGTTGCGTGTGTGTTGGGCAATGGATCAATAGGTTGCACTAACAACAATTATGCATCACGAGAAAAGTGCAAGAAGTGTGGCCAACCAAAGGAGGTAGCGGCAATGCCAGCAATTGCAATGCCTGGAGTGTCTCTTCCAATTTATTCACAATATTTTGCTAGGAGCCCTGGAGGACCAGACCAAAGGTTGAATATTGGATTCGAGGGCAATGGTGCTCTCCAGCAACCAGTACCCTTGAATTCAAGCTGGTCTGCAGGAGGGGCTGATAATTATGGAGTTCAGCAGACTTCTACTTGGCCTTTGAATGGAAAACAGATGTCTGGACATCCATACGCAAACCCTCTAAATCAACCTCCTCCTCCAATTCCTAAAGGATGGCGAAATGGTGACTGGCTATGCAATTGTGGCTTCCACAATTACTCTTCACGTGCACAGGTATTATCATGTTCCCCAATTATTCTCAGATATTCACTTCCATTTTGGATTATATCATCTTATATCTGATGCAATTTTGGGTGAATTTGCAGTGCAAAAAGTGCAATGCTTCTTTGCCACCAGGTATGCTTCAATTGTTTTTTTCATTGCATAGCAGCTAGCAATTATGCTGGAAACACTGTGCTGCGTGTTGTTTATCTATTATGACTGGAAGGAAAAAGCAAGCAAAGGATGAATGTATTGTTTTGTTGTGATTTATCTATAATCTCTTTTTATTCATCCTTTCTAACACAACACAGTGGGAACAAAGCGATTGGCATCTCAAGAATTTTTCCAGGACTGGGAGAACAAAAGATTAAATTCTGGAAATGTATGGAATTATTTTCTGGGTGAACTTCTTTTTGTTATTCTATCTATCCAAACCATGGTTTCACCATTTAATCCCTTATTCTTTCTGTTATTATGTTGTTGCTCCTCACAGACAGATGGGCAACCACAACCATATCCAAGCTTCAATCAAATGGCAGGGACCAATGGTGACCAAAGTTCAGGAGTTTATGTTTCCTATCCCACTTATAGTACAGAACTAGCTCAAAATTGGCAAGCACCAGTGCAAATTCCACTTCAATTAACAACGCCTGCTCTCCTTGGAAAAGGGTAAATGTTTATGGAGTTGAACCTATAAATCAAATTAGGTGACCACACAGAATAATGAGATGATATTTAAACTGGAAAAGGGCCATTCTTTGGTGCAATGATAGAACTCTTTTGAAGCCAAGTGCTGAAGTTTGAGTTCATTCTTGAGCGAGTGACTACACTTCACATGAAATACTGAATTTATAACCTATCTAGATATCACTTCCACGATCTTGGTTCTGTAAGGTGCACACTGGATCTTTGTAAATAAAAGAAAAACTAATAAACTAATCAACAAAATTTAATCATGCTTATCAATCTGTTGAGTCAATTTGATAATAAAGGTAATAACTTGAAAGAAATGTGGACAGAATGATGAATCACTTGGAACATTAGAAGTTGAGCATAAAGACTAAATCTAGTACTCAATTTAGCCTAATGTAGAGTGTGGGTAATATAACATAGAGTTTGGATAAATATAAATTGCAAGTATTTATATTTGCACATACAGCATACACCATATTATACAATGAGATTGAAAAAGGCTTTTCTCACTAACATTCTAATACTTATTCCTTCTTTGCATAGCAGAGCCAAGCAATGGCGTAATGGAGATTGGATGTGTGCAAATTGCAACAATCACAACTATGCTTCTCGTGCACAGTGCAACAGGTTAGCAATGGAAGTATATTATGTACTTCTACAATGCGACTTAGCAAACTTTATGTTGAACTGATGCCCATGGACATTATCTAGTTGATTTTGTAATGATATCATATCTTACCACCTACTAAAAAACTTGCATTCAATCTTGTGTTGTGTGAAACCATTTTCTGATGTTAAATTTGATAGTGAAATGTGGTTGTAATGAATTGCATGGTTGCTCGCTTGGTCAGGAACCCGGGATGATACCTTGGGCCCCATTGTTTTGGCTATTATGTATCATATTGTGGTTGCCTATCAGGCAGACATACTCAATTCATAGTTCTATGTGTATTTCATGCTTGTTGTCCTCTTCTTTCTTCTTTTTGGTTTTGTACTGTTTTTAAGGCTAGGCAACTCTTCTTGGTGATAACAAAGAACAGCTGTGAAGCATTTTCTTTCATAGTTTCATGAAATAATTCTGTTTCTGAACAAAACTTTCAAACTTTGATTTTATTTCACATGCCTCTTTAGGCAAATAAGGTATTGTTGTTGCTTCCAAGTTAAATTGCTTTCTCATTGCATTTTTGCAAGTTTACATGTATTTTTATGGTCCGGCTGTTGAGTGTTCTCATGCTAATTCATTTTTCCAAGTTACATTGCAGTTTTGCATTTTCTACTTTTTGAGAGACAGGAATTTTGGTATTTTCATTATCCCTGTCCACCCTCATCCCCATGTCCATTGACTGACCATCCGTTCTTTCCACGCAAACCATCTTATTGGCTCAGTGGTTTCATTGTAACTTGTGTTTACTCATTGATTCTGGCAGTTTATTTCATGAAATTTGAGCGCTTCCGTAATAATTCACTCAATTTGCCAGAAATTCTTTCTCCCTGTGCAAGGGGAAATATTGGGCACAACTGTCAATTACATTTTCCAATATTTTGCCTATTGTTTTTGAAAGAACTAGTGTTTGAAATTTTCACCGAAGGCCCCTTTGGCAGTCTTAATGGTTCCCCCCCTAGTATTTATATCATTATATTTCGGCTAAATTTCTCTTTTGTTTTGCAGGTGCAAGACGCAAAGAGATGCGGTCGCTCAGCCAGTTCCCCAGCCAGTCAATGTTGTGTAACTGCAAATTTGTCGAGGATTTAGACTGTTGTAGCTTGCAATGCCCTTTGTTTGTTCTGTTTCAGTTTTGTGCGACGTCTGGTCATAGAAAAATGGAAGTCGTATAGGCATACGATTAGACACTGTAGAAATTAGCGGTTGTGATAATTAAAGGACAAATAACGCAAGCATGATTGTTCTTATTTTATCGCGAGTGTGTGTCTTCCATTCCATATTCAAAGCTTGTTTTCACAACTGAAGTAATAAAGTATCATTTGTTGGTTTGCGTATTGGTTCTTATGAATGGCAACTTTCCTCGTCTAATGCTATTATTTTGAAGCACTTATTTTTCCTTCCTTCCATCTATCTGCTCATTTCTTAGGGCTGAGACTTTTTTTGGAACTTTAAAACGAAGCATAAGCAAACTTGTTGAAACTGGATGCAGTAAATTTATGCTTTATTAATGTAATGTGATTACTGATTACATATTCGATTCATAACAAAAGAATCTCTAGAAACCAGAGCAAAAAGAGCACTCCCACTTTTCGTTCATGGAATGCTATCTTGATTATGAGCCCTTGAGTATGGAGGAAGGGGAAAGAGGAGCGGTGTCCAACTGGTAAAGATTGAGAGAAGGCCCTACAAACCGGAAGAGTATCCATCCTCCAATCACAATGAAAATGGAAGCATAAGCAAATTTGTTGAGCCAAAACAGCATACCCTTCTCTCCCACGTAGAGTTCAATAGCCTTTTCTGAAAGGCTCATATCTTCCCACTTCTTCGGAGCTGAAGCTTGCGTCTTTACAGGTTGTGAAACGCCAACACCACCATCCCCTTTCTGCATTCTGGTTCGCCTCCTTGACCCTCTTTTAAACCTGATTTCCACTGTGTCTGGTGGAGTGATGGTTGGTGGTTGAGCTGCCGGTGGTGTCTCATCACTGCTGGTGCTGTTGGTTGCATTAAGTCTCAAAGATCGTTGCCGGCGAAGGAAGCAAAGCTGATTCTGTATTCTGGTTGTTGCTGGTGGTGGTGTTAGTATTGAAAGGTTTGAGTGGATGGGGATGGTTAATGGAGGTGATTTTGAAGGAAGGAATGGAAGGATATTGGTCTCCATTGCTATGCTTCCTGGCAACGGCAGGCTCTCGAAAGCTTATCCCTTTTATCTGTGGTTGCTGTGTGTTAGCGTAAGCATCCACATCTCTTTTTGTGGGATGACCTATCATGTGATACCATCTCATGAAAGTAATGCGCCTTTTGACTTCTTTGACTCTCTCTCTCTCTCTCTCTCTCTCTGGATTCTCAAATTCGCTTTCAATACTCTAATCTCTTACTATCAGTTATGCTCGGGTTAACTGCGATAAGTTAGATTCTCGGTTAGAAGGGTGAAACTAGTTATTTTAATATATATATTTTTTTTAATCTTCAATTATTACCTTTAAATAATACTCATGAGTTGACAATTTTAAAATTGGACTCTTTTAATTATAACCATTGATTTTTATCAATCATATCAATAAGTTAGTTTATTGGGCTTGACAAACTCATAAAACCAGGTTTAAATATTAAAAATTATTCATGAAAAAAGCCTCAATAAAATTTATCGGGTCCGATCACAACATGTGATAAGTTAAATTGTCATACCCCTGTTTTTGATCATTTAAGCATACCCTCTTCCTTGATCATTTAAACATTACCCCTGTAGGGTTATTTTGCTTATGATAGGATATAGGAGCACTAATATTTAATGCTTGAAAAATCAAAAGGGTATGTTAATCCCCATTAACTCTCAAAATAATAGCTTATTTTGAGCTTATTATATCAAAGTGTGCCTAATAAAATATTTTAAATTAATTAATTTATTTAAAAAATTTATTATTTTAAATGTATTATAACAATATTTATAATATAAATAATAATATTTAAAAACTTAAGATCTTTGAACCTTGAATTCTGACACTGGACTCAAGAGAATTAGGTCCTGATGCAAGACCCATTACCTTAAGTTTTAACAGAGCACAAATAATTTAGGTTCAAAGACCAGATCCATGAGAATTGGATCCTGACACATGATTCCTGAGAATTGAGTCCTACACATGATCCAAATTCCTTGGGTCCTGACACTGAATCTATTACCTTTGATCCTGACACCGGACCTATGGTAATGGATCCGGTGTGTGTGGGTGCATATGAGTAGAAAATATAGGAACACTTTTCTCTTTTGTACTTGCCTCCCTTTCTTTAATTGTATTCTCCTTTTATTGCCACTGCAATTAATGCATTAATGCATTGTTTTTGTATTTGGAAAAAAATATATTTTTATTTTAAATTAATATTTTTTTGGTGTTTTTAAATCATTTTGATATGCTGATATCAAAATTAATTTTTAAAAAATAAAAAATATTATTTTGATATATTTTTAAGTGAAAAACACTTTCAAAAACTATCACAATTACATTCATAAACACGCTCATGTACTGCATTTAATGCAATGTGTTTGATGATTTTTTTTTAATTTTTAATTTTAAAAAGATTTATAAACACAAAAACAAGATGTAAAATGATTGAAAATTATGAAATTGCTGGTAATTGGTTCAATTGCCTTGAAAACATAATTTTTTAAAATTTTTATATTTTTTAAAATATATTAAAAAATTAAAATTAAAATCGGGTTATGATAATGAAAGATTTAAGATTTCACGTATTATATCAGTCATCACTATCAATTTAATTATTACACATATATTTCATTTTAATACCAGATATGTCAGTTTCAACCAATCAATTTTATTATTTTACTTTAACCCCTATTATATCACCAGCACATCAATAATACCTTTTATCTTTGTATGCTTTACACTTATATTCATTTATATATTTTTCAACCTTTATGATTTCTTGGCTCAATTTTGCTCGTTTATCTATTTTCATTCTCAAAATGTTTATATCGAATTTATTCCATTTATTTTAATATTATGTCTTCCTTGTACATATTTTTCATTAGTTCCAAATAAGTATTAACCCAATATCTTTTAAGATTTATATCCTCCACTCATATGACCGATCAAATACTTCTCAAATCCATAATACTTAATTATGTGGCCGGCTCAGAAAATATCTTATCAATTCTAAAGTTGTGATCAATTTAAAACTTACACATTGATTTTTTATCGTTGTGGTTGATTATGATTTACATATAAATGTCTATTATTGTGTTTGATTTAAAATTCGCATGTAAATTACCAACATTGCAGTTGATTACAAATCACACACACATATTTTTCATCCATCACGGTTAATTTATAAATTAAACATGTATTATTGTTGTCATGGTCAATTATATATCATACATATATATATATATACATACTGATATTAACAGTATAATTAATATTCACATCACTATTTAAAAATTTAAATCTCCATATATATCAAAATTCCAAATTACTATTCACACTTAGTTCAAATTCGTATATCTTAATCACAATTTATCAACCCTACCCCATACTTTAGCATAGTTTAAAAAAAGTTTTATAGCAAACTAGCACCAATAAAAAAAAAATCCTGCATTTGATATCTTAATTTTAGGAGAAATGAGAAAAAAAAAAGGAAACAAAAGAAAAGAAAAGAAGACTCTTTCAATAGTGCGTGTGGCTCAAGCTGATAAACGTTGATAATCTTTTTTTATACATGTGGATTCATATTGTCAAGTTTTTTTTTTTATTGGTATTGAGGGTGTTGTTATCGGGAGTTGTAGAGAGTGTTTATTTTTGTATTTTAAACTACTTTTTATTTAAAAGTAAAAATTAAATTAATGTTTTTTTTAGATACTTTAAAAAATAAATAAAAAATCTGATGGCAAGCGCGGAGGATTTTCGAAGACGATTGTTAAGTAGATATAGTAGGCATCCTTGTAGATTAATTGAGTGAAAGATGTAGCGGGTAACACCCAATCTGAAGCAGCTCGTTCAAAAATCATAATACTATAAATCTCAGATCAACACAAGAAAGAAAATTTCCCAAACAATCAACAACAACACAGCATGCATTCTTTTATTATTATTATTATTATTATTATTATTATTGCTCCATTATATTTGGATAGAACTTGCGTGTAACCCTACCTTTTGGCTTCCTTAAGTCATTTTTTTTCTTTCTAGAAAAGATGGACAATAAAAAAGAATTAAAATACATTTTCAGAAGAGGTAAAAAATTTAATTATGATAGCGCAATACATACAACATTAATCAAATAATTTTAGAGCCTCTTCGTAATCTGGATCCATGAGAAAAGACTCCTCATTGCTTGCGACGTTACGATTGGAAGATGAGCAAGTGATTTTACCATCAGATATTGTCTCAGCTTCCTCATGTCCATTCTTCACCGGAACCAGGCTCTCCTTGTAAGCAAAAATTCCTACGCACCGTATTGTTCTCCCCTCAAATCCAAGACCAGTTATTTCCTGGGTTCTGGGATCACATAAGAGTAATTCACAAGAGTCGGACATCAAGATCAGCGTATTGTTCTGCCAATGCCCAACTGGATACTGAACTCCCAAAAGAGGCCCGACAACAAATGTCTTTGTCCAACACCTCTCGTCCAATGTCCATACATGAAGAACTCTCTCTTGAACGACGGGCAGAGCGATGGAGTCTTTGTACACTGCAAGACTCTCACAGTTATATGACTTGTCATAATCTGGTAGCTGTATCTCTTGGCACACGTTCGTAGCCATGTCAAAATAAATGGCCACTTCGGGATCTCCGCACGCTCCATATGATCCCAGCCAGTAGAATACTCCTTTCACACAAATGTAGCATTTGTTATTACGTAAATGATAATAACGAGACAAATCTCCCCAATATCTCCAAGAATCACTGCTTAACGTGTAGACGAATACACTTAAAGGATACCTGTCTTCATCCCATGCTCCCTCTTCTTCTCTCCAATACTCTCTCATGACAATCACCTCGTAATCCTTAGTTACTGGATGTAATCGAAAACCATAAGCATCATATCGAGGGCTATAAGAAAAACTGAATGGAGGATTGGGTATCGGAGGTAAGGTCTTCAATTCATTAACTGCGGGGTTCCACAGAGCACGATAGTCATAAAAATGCCCGTACATGTAAAATATTCCATCACAAGGACCATAGATATACGGGCTATGAAAGCGCATAAGATGCAGAGATCCATACGATAAAGCTCTTGTTGGTGTTTCATCTACCAACAACTCAAACGAAGCAATTTCACCCGCTTGGGTTACGCAGTACTGAGCTAGGAGACAGTCACTGTCATTTTTGTCATAGTAATTTCTCAGATGCTTGGATATCAAATTAGGGCTTGTGATAATAGCGTACCATGATTTGCACACGCACTTGAACTGCAGTAGATTTTTCACCGGCAAACGTGATAAAATCTCAATGATCACATCTTCAGGCAAAGGATCTCCTGTCATGGTTTCCATTGCTATTGACATCTCTCGTTCCTTTTGGCTTCTGCAAAATCACAAAAAAGAAACCCATGAGCTCAGCTCATCTAACCATAAACGTTAAGAATTGCACAAGAAAAGATTTAGTTAGTTCAAATATGATCGATACAAGTAAAAGATAAAAAAATCTCACCTCTCTCTTAAAATGCAATCTAAATGATCATCTGAGTTTTGGTAGGATGGCCACGCATAACGTCTTAAGGAAAGAGCCATCTCTGCCCCTAACACAATTTAGGTTTAGCGGGAGGGAAGAGAAGCAGAAAATCAACAGAATTAGAGCTGGAACAAGAAAATTAAGATTCTAGGAGCGAAAACTCCAGAGACAATGCTTGAAGGACCTTTACGCTCCAAACAAGAAGATTACTGAGACATATGGATTGGTATAACAACACGTCTTCAATTTATACTAATAAAAGTCAACTCTAATCCTTGGAGAGAAAGCAATGACAACTAATTCTAATGGATTAATATACCCACGGAGCCAAAATGCAAGGAGTGGACTTGGGACATTATCTAAGTCCATTTATTACTTTATTTATTATTATATTGTGCTAAAAATAAATAAAAAGCAAATATATAAATAAAATCAATGATATTATTATATATAAATCATTTTTTTATATGTACTAATATTTTTCAATTTTTATAAAAATTCTATACTATAAAAATAGATTGATTTGGAAAAATAAATTATTTTGAAAAAAATGCTCTAACTAGTATAACTGTTAGCATAATTTTTAGATCTAGCTCGGTGGTTGGCTCGATTTAAGATCCGGGTTTCAGGTTTTGACTGGGTTAATTTTTTTTAAAAAAAGTTAAAATGACATTGTTTTAGTAAAAAAAATCAACAGGTTGCAACCAGATTTTTAACAGGATCTTGCTGGGTCACCAGTTCAACCCGTTGTGTTATCTGGATCATACTGGATTTTTTCTTTTTTTATTTTTTTTTCAACCCAGCTCGGTCGTTCCAGTTCTAGGTTGGCTGAATCCTAGATCAACCCTCCAAACTAAACCGAGTTTTAAAACTATGCCGGATAGACGAGCACCCATGTATAAAAAACATCCATGACAACTAATCTTATGTGAATAATATTAAATGTCGCATGAAAACTAATTAACAAATTCCTGAATTAAAAAGAAAATATCACATATGTTACCGTGAAAATTATATGACAACTTAATATTATTAATTAACATTAAAAGTCAGATGACAACTAATGTTTATTAAAATATACATAGTAGAGTTCACATGATGCATGATTAAGTCAAAAACAACTTCACTAGCCCTACTTTTTAGAGAAAAAACAAATCATCTTTTGACACTATCTTAGTGGCATGATTGGGATTCTTACCTCAAGAGATTCGCTTTTATTATTTGAAAATTGTCATGTAGCTACGGAATTAGCGACATCGTTAGACATTTCCGATGAGAATAGCAACATAAATATTCTACAGAAAATCTAAAGTTATTACCGATAGAAAATATTTAAAATATTTTTTTTATAAATACAAGAAATCATATATAAAGATTAACTAATAAAATAATATTATGTGACATTGAAAAGAGACCTGAGAACTCTTATAAACTTTTATAAATAGACAACTTAATTTTAGATAAAAAAATAAAAAATTCTTGTAAATATAAAATTTTCTTCAAAATAAGCTTTTTAAATAAAAATCAACTAATAAAATATTTTTTTTTATAGATATAAGATCTTATAAATAAAGATTAACTAATAAAATAATATTATGTTGCATTGGAAAAAGATCTGAAAGCTCTTATAAATCTTTATAAATAGACAGCCTAACCCTAAATAAAAAAAAAATAAAAAAATCTTGGAGATATAATTTTTTTTTTAAAACAAACTGTTCAAGTAAAGAAATTTTATCAAAAACTCTCGAGTTTTTTTCAATTACATTTAAAGTCTATAAAAAATGAATCTTTGTTAGATCAAGCTTAGCGTCTCATAAAATTTTTTTAATAACACTTTAAAGATAAGTTAAAGGTACTCTTCAAAGTATTAAATCTCGCTTTGTTATTCATGTTCTTGCAAAACTCAAATCTTAACTTGATTTTACAAATAAATCAAGTCATCGCATATCAAATCTAAAGGAAGAATAAAAGAATTGTCTTATTTTTTTGTAAGAATATTTTAAATAGAGTGGTATCAAGTCATATATTTTAATAAAATCAAATATTTATATATATGTGCTTGTATAATTTCAGGTGATCGAAATTATTTCTATATGAATATAATATTTTTTTGTGATCATCAAAATATGAATCTACTTAATGATAGGGTGCGTGTTGTAAAGCCCAAAGCCATATTTTTTTTAAGTAAAAAAACATAATTTCTTAATGACTTAAAAGCCTGTATTTCCTATTAGATATATTCCAAATATAACTAAATTAGTGAATTTATAGGAATGTAGAATATATAGAATTAAGATTTTTAAATTTAAGTGTTTATACAAACACTCATTTCATTTGTTTATAGAAATATATTGTTAAAACAAATATTAGATACACTTACAAAAATTAATTAATTTTTTAGAGATGCTTACTTTAACAAGTTGTATTCTGAATACCTAAAACAACTTAAAATAAATATCATTAAAATAACATACAAACTTAAAATTATTTTCCCTCCTCTTTTTCTCAACTCAATAGAGCATTTGCTTATATGAAGAAAAAGTTAGAAGCCATGTGTTGTACAAATAGATATATTCATTCAAAAAGTTAAGTATTCCATACATCCTAAGTGTACAATTAATGTGTTTTTATAAACATTCATATGAGAAATAATATAATATATGTTTTTTTATAACAATTAGAAAAATATAATAAGTTCTTATCACATCTTATTATAAACTCAAAACATTTCTTTTTTCAAGTTTAGGACATCTTCTGATCGTGATTTCAACCGAATTAGACCCGCTTGTGATCCCTTCACCGCATTAATAATAATAATAATAACAATAATAATTCGATCACACACCCTCACCAACATCCACATTTCCAAAAATGCCCCAAATAAACACCCAATTTCACATTACTACCCACCATACACGCACTCTCCTTTTATCACTACCCACACAAACCTTGTGCTTCGAGTCATCTCTCTCTCTGTCCCTCTATTTTCCCCCCTCCCAGAGTGACTGTCTCAGGCAGCCATGACCGAACTTAATAAATCCGATAAAGATGACCCGTTCCTCGTTCAATATCAACCTTCCGATCTTAATATCGCATCGGAGTTTCTTTCCACGTGGCTCCCATACCTCTCTCGGGATCTCTGTCATAACTGCTCCAAAACTCTCTCCGATCGCATTCGCTCTCTCTCAGGTTTCCACAATTTTTTTCTTCCCGGATTAACCTTTCTTGTTCTTGTTTATTACCTTACACCGATTTTTATTTTTTTTAAAAATAAATATACCATCACTTAGTTTGATTATTCCTGAAAAGCTAGGGTTTTTTTTTTTTTTGAGAACTAGTATTTGTTTGTGTTGCTGTTATTTGTGCTAATTTTTGTTGAAGTTAAGGCTCACTGTTTGAATTGTTACTGTTAAATTATTTTGAGAGTTTGGGTTTTGGCATGTTTGGCAATTATTGTAGAACTCCAAGGAGAAGATAAGAGTGGGGATTTGCCGACTTTGAATATTAATGTGGAATCGTCAAACGGGAATTGTGGTTCTGATGGTAATTGTAATGATAATTCTGTGGGAAGTTTGAAAGAGGATGATGACACGAATTCGTTAGGTAGTTGGAAAGACGGGATAAATGGGTGGTCTGAGCCGCCTGTTTCAGAGGCCTCCAGTAGTGGAGTTCATAGTGAATGGCGCTCGGGGATGTCTTGGGCTGATATGGCCCAGGAAGATGAGCTTGTGGAAGAAGAGGAACAAGAACAGCAGGAGTTGAATGCACGGATGGTTAATGTGAATGATTCAACTGGTGGGTTGAGGATAACAAAGGTTGTTGGGAAGCCTGCTACTTTACCAAGGGAGCAAAGGGAATACATTCGGTTCATGAATGTGAAGAGGAAGAAGGACTTTATGTGTTTTGAGAAGATTAATGGAAAGCTTACTAATATTCTCCAGGGCCTGGAGCTTCATACAGGTATTATCAGTGCTGCGGAGCAGAAGAGGATTGTTGATTATGTTTATACGCTTCAAGAGAAAGGGAAAAAGGGAGAGTTGAAAGGTTGGTTTCATAGATCGTTGTTTTCCGCATGTTATTCTATTTGATCTGTTAATGAGCTTTTTTACTTATAAGAGTATATGTTGGTCAATCAGAATTATTTTCTCTTTGCTAGGTTATATTTTGTGCTTAAATGCATTGCATACTGGTTTGGTGTGTTAGAGGAGCTGAGCTTCCTATAATACATGTAGTCTCGTATTTATGCTATTCTTGATAATATGCATTCTTAAAAGCAAAGTTAAAACTAATATTGTTCATTTTTCCCGTCACCGTCAAAGATCAATATAGCATACAAGCACTAAATATAACATTCTACATGTTCCATGGTGACAATTGACTAATAGATACTGACTGCCTAAAAGCATCTATTGTAATAAAAAATAAAAAATAATAAAAACCCTTGATATACAATATCTCACTCTTTCATTAACATAAGACAGAATTCTAAAAGCCACTCTTGGTTGTGGGTATATGTTCTCAAGTGGAAATGTTTAACATTCTCTGGTTTTTCCCGTTTATGGTTCCATGTTGGTCACAAGTCTTGCCTTTTGTGCTTCGTAGCTTCATATGCCAATAAATTTAAGATTGTTTCATAAATACCTAAATCAATAGACTGTCCTGTTTCTGAAAGAATACAACGTTGGAATTAATGAATGCAGATCTCAACTTATTCTGTATCACCTATATGAGAATGTATTATGGTCCACTGCTTGAGATAAGTTGGTCAAGCTTTGTGATTGACATTTTTTTTGTACTGTCAACTTGGTACCCATGATGATTTGCCACCTTCAGTGTTGATTAGTATTTTTTTTGGAATTTTATATTCCACTTCCAATGGTATGGATGTGAGTGAGTCCATAATACACTCACTGATTGTAAATAGTGCCTTAGCTGTTTTTCACATCGAGTCTACTGATTTGTTAGATGTGCTTTCATCAGTAGAGGTATGAATTTAAATCTAAAAGCTTCCCTTTACATCAATTTGTGAGTTGATATCCGGAAAATATATGCTGGAAAATGTTAAATTATTTGACATACCATTGCTCTGACTTTTTCTTGCAGAGCGCACATATTCAGCTCCACAAAAGTGGATGAGGGGCAAAGGGCGTGTGACCCTCCAGTTTGGTTGTTGTTACAATTACGCAATTGTAAGTTCCAATCCCATTGCTACATATCATCAACATTCTGATTTATAGCGATTCAAAATTTTTAATACTAAGCATTGCACAAATGTTAAAACTTGAAGTACGTTACGGTGGCAGGATAAAAATGGTAATCCGCCAGGCATCATCCAGGATGAAATGGTAGATCCTATACCTGACCTTTTTAAAGTGATCATTAGAAGGCTGGTCCAATGGCATGTTATCCCTCCGAATTGTGTGCCCGACAGTTGTATTGTTAACATTTATGAAGAAAGGGACTGTATACCACCTCATATTGACAGCCATGATTTTGTTCGACCTTTCTGTACCGTGTCTTTTCTTAGCCAGTGCAATATAGTATTTGGATCAAACTTAAAGGTTGTGGGTGCAGGTGACTTTGATGGTCCAATTGCTATCCCTCTTCCTGTGGGGTAAGTCTTAACGTGCAATCCTTTATGTGAATTCCTTACATGCATATCAATTTTGCTCTTTCTTTTCTTTTTCCTCGTAATATCTTGTGCATGATCTTGTAATTATCATCCTGGTATTTGCATATACTCCACATTTGTTGTCCTGGAACGAAAATCTTAGTCATTTTTTTTCCAGATCTGTTCTTGTCTTAAATGGAAATGGAGCCGATGTGGCTAAGCATTGTGTGCCATCAGTTCCTACAAAGAGGTAGCCATTGAATCTTTTTGAGATCTTATTATTACTTATTTGATGTAACAACTTTTAGATCTTCTTGAGGTGTTCATTTGTTTATTTTATGGATATGTAATTCGCTTCCTTTCCGTCCCTGCATTTGTCATAGGATATCAATCACATTTAGAAAAATGGATGAAGCAAAACGTCCTATAGGTTTTGTTCCGGAACCTGATTTGCAGGGAATTCAGCCATTATCATATGAACTGGATAAAACAAGGAAGTTAAATTCTCCTAAATCAGAGCCTTATGTGAAAAGGCGGCCATATGGTAAAGAGGGTCAGGTGGAAGGGAGGAGATATCCTGAGGATGGTTCCCAATCAGAATCTCGTTACTCAAGTCGGAATCGATGGCCAGCTGCAAATCAGTGGAAGACTAAGGGGAATATGGGCAGAGCTGATGGATGAGGTCCAACCCTTCCGCCGGCTGAATTGTATCTTCCAGATTTGGACATCTTTGATATAATAGCTCGCATGTTTGAGTATTGTGTGAGAGTCAGATATGGAAGTTGAGGTTCATTTCAGTGTCTGAGAGTTCTGTGGAGTTCATTAACCAGTCTTATTCCTGTTTAAAGCAAATAGAGATAACTATTGAGTCAATTATTTACTAGCGAGTCCTAAGGTTGGAGGCATTGCTGCGACAATATTTTTGTTGCTGGAATCCTTCGAAGGTCTGGTTTTGGTCAAGAGCCTGATTGGATCTGCATAGCTTGATACATGGCTCGGTATTGATTGACTGGATCAACTAGCTTGATGCTGCTTCTTTGTGATGTGGATTGCTGCTTTATTGAGATGCCAATATGTTGATTGATCAGAGAAGCACCGCCACCACATTGTAGTGCGAGATGATTAAGTTGTTTTCATGTTCTTTTGCAGAAGATCTTGAGAATTGTACTGTGATTGTTTTTCCTTGTGCATGATATCAACTCATTAATGATTTGCAAGTTTCCTAATATTAAAACTTGCATCCATATTTGAAGTATAGTTTTCAATTAAGCCACTAGAAGGCACCAAAACAGTTGTAATAGAAACAATGATATGGATGGGTGTTCTTAGGTGTGGTGCAAATGATAATTACAGGTGTGTAATACCTAGCTTTTCAGAGCTGTTTTTTGTTTTTAGTCTATTTAGCCAATCATTCTGTTCCAACAGTGGGGAAACAGTGACAAAGCAAGGTGGGGTGTAGATCTTCTCAAGAGAACTTCGGGCTAGATAGCCTCAGGCCCGCAGTTACTCTTCAACGTATCATAAAAAGAGTGGTTTGTTAAACGCAAAATAGACTTGCATGCCGCAAAGAAGAGATGGCCACCCAGGTTTGTAAATTGTTTCAACCAAAGAAGAAGCAGAAATGAACAGCCTGCGAGTACTGACTGGTTCAGACTGCTCGTGACACTCACAGAGCCGATGTGGTACGATGGTTGCGTGACCCTCCAACTTAAGAGCAGCTGTCTATGGGTTTCAATCTTCGATTATGAATCCAACGCTAGTTAGTAGCATTTGGTACGGTGGTAGGAAGCGTATGCTTTATGATAGAAGAATCACTTTTCGTCTCCCAGCATTAGATAACCTTTCCGTCAAGCCCCAGCTGTTTACCACCAGCACCATTTAGGCAAAATCAATGGTTAGAGCTCGCTGGATTTTGTTTTAATTTTGCTCCTTTCGTTTCTTTTCCAACTTGAAGTGCTTCGTTCAGAAAAGAAAACATCATGCGACATGTCACTGTGAACTAGTTTCTTCCACTACTGCTAGTTTATCTTCGATTGACGTCTTGTCAGTGGATTAATTTTTCTGTGTAAAGAAACATTCTATTATCACCCTCGAAGAATCTAAAGAGTTGCAATATCAAAATTCCTGCAGTTAACTAAATTGATAAATGAAATCTAGCTAGCTAAAATCTCAACATTAGCCATCCTTTGCTTTCACTTTCTTCCTTCCAAAGCCCCGCACAGGCGTCACAATATCCCATGAAAAAACAAACTCCATTAAAGTGGCTGCTAAGGTATAGAGTACGGACAACCAATAAAAACTTTAAGAAGATGGGGTCTACAAAATTAGAAAACCTTGAAACAAAAAGGTGGAAGTGGGAGAAAAAGCTCAATCCAGTTGTTGAAACTAGCTAGTTGGCCAAAGTAACTACAAATTAGTAACACTATCCATCCACTCCCTTGGTCAAACTCCTAGTAGAAGGATCCATTTGTGGTCCTACAAGGGATTCAACAATCACCTCGGACCAATTAAAACTTGAGTCATTTGATAGCAATGGTTGACCATGGATGCCCTAATTAATGTGGTCCAATTTTATACCCCTTAGCCATGAGGCTCTACAGAACTACACAGCGTAAACACAAGCAGTTTTCACATCCAAGGTTCTTGTTTGGACGTGAAAAGCTTTTGTTTTTCGCATTCATCTTTGAATTAATGAGCATGCAAAAACGCAACTAAAAAGGTGGGGGGAAAAAGAAGAGAGAAAGAAGGAATAAAAGTTGTGGCTAGGGTTTGCTCTATGTGGTAGCCAGTCTCTTTCATAGAAATTAACAAGACAGAAAGGAGAAGAAAGAGAAATGGGATACTGCTAGCAGCTAGAGAGAGAGAGGTTAAGAGATATGAAATGATATTGTGATGTTATCTTTAGAGATATGGGAGGAGAAAATAAGAGCCAAAGAGATGATTACCCGAAAAAAAAGGAAGCGTACCCCTGCTGCACATTACTAAGGCACATCTTATGAGGTAAGCAGTTCAGGATTGTGTGTGTGTGTGTGTGAAATTAGCCTTCCCTAGCAAATCAAAGCCTAGGGCTAAAAGTTGATCAACAGAGAATGACACTGGCTATTATTTGGCACCAAGAAACAAACACCAATGCCCACATCCCATTTCAGAGATAGCAGAACCCAATGTAAATGCATGATAAGGAGAGCAAAATCCCATCATGAAGTGTCAAAATCAAACAAATAGCACAATCTGAAAAGTTGAACTATCGAAAAGAGAGTGAGAAAGAAGACTGCAACGGCCAGAATTGTAAGAAAAAAAAAGGGAATGAGACTGCTACCAGTTGAATTCAAGGAGTTTAACCAAAAAACTTGACATACAAGAGAATTGCTTAAAACATTTCATTGCCAATGTAATAATGAGAATTTATGTTTGTCTCAAAATCCAGAGTCAGAAACAAGTATCGGAGAATATCCTTTGTATATATCTCATTGCTATTAGCTTATTTGTTGCCTAGGTTAGTGATGGTAGTTAAAGATAATGTGCAGATACGTGTGTTTAGGGATTGATGATTAACTAGACATGAATTAAGCTAACATCATGGAAAGAGATAGCATGAATATTTTACCCTCTCTTCCATGTATACTTGTATCATTCATAAGATGAGAATGAGACCATATTGTTTACGTTTTTTTAGAGCAATGATCCTTTCCTCCCTGCTCACGTTTGTTTTTCTTTTTTGTGTTATAGAAGACAACAAGAAATATGTTGTAGATGGAGGTTCAAAGGTGGTTCCTCCTCTGACAAATATATCTGATGGTGATGCCAACACTTCTTAAAGGTTAAGTTCAGTGTTGCCAAATGAATTCGATTACCTCTATTGGTTAAGGGCAATCATTATTGCTCTTAATGGGAGATCAAAGATGAGGTTTATCAACGACTCCATAAAATCTCCAGATGTGGATTTACCTGAATACGAGGCTTGGTTGTTTGAGGATCAATTAGTTATGTCTTGGATTCTCAACTTGATGGACCATCATCTTGCCAAGGTTTTTAGTTATTCGGAGTCCTTTTTGGACCTTTGAAATGTTGTTCATGACATGTATGATAACCAAAATAATTTTGCCTGTATTTTTTAGATTTATCGTGACATTGCTAATCTTCATCAAGATGGAAAGCTGTTTGTGTAGTTATTGGGTAGTTTAAAAGGTCCGTGGAAGGAATTGAGATGTATCATCCCCATACTATTGATGCTATTATTTTACAAAAAAGAATAGAAAATGATTGTATTTTTTAGCTTTTGGCTAGTCTTAGCCTAATTTTTGAAGATTTGCAGAGTCATATCTTGATGAATTCATAATTGCCATCCTTGAAGAGTGTTTGTGCAATCATTCAATGTGAAGAAATCCACCAAAAAGTTATGACTCATGATATTAGTCCTAGCACCTCGGATGTTAATGTTTATCTTGCTCGTCCATCCTCTAAAGCAAAATCTTATAAGAGCAAATAACTAAATTTGAAGTGCCAACATTGTCATAATATTGACAATCTAATTGATCATTATTGGCTTCTTCACCCATAGATTAAGCCCAAGTTTGCATAGGATCAGAAGGAATATAAAAAACGAGTCATTGATCATAAAGCTCATCTAGTTACTTATTCTATGAAAAACTTCACTCTAATCCTGTTGCATTGTTGAAGGAATTTGTAAACTATCTACAAGATAGGCACAACCAAGGAAAGATTCAAGATGTAATCCCAAGTCAAGGATATGATCATCCTACAACACTTCTCAATCATTTTATTGGTTTTTTAATTGATGTTGATATGGAAACTTGCCAAAGTATTATGCTTACCTTTATGACTATATTAAAACTTGGTAATTTGCATGATCTTTGGGTTATTTATTTTAGTGCCACATATCATATATCAAATAAATTAACCAACATTTATGCCCTTGAATAATTTTCACTATTATTTTTATCTCTATAGCTAATGGAAAAAGGTGCTCTTGTAAAGGGTAAGGGCAAAATTAAACTTGTTTTGGATAAAATAGGGTCAGATGTTATATATGTTTCTTCTTTTTCATTTCAGTTGCTTTATGCCCACAAGTTGACATCTTCTTTAAATTATGAAGTTATATTTATTCCTTACAAGGTTATCTTTCAAGACCTCGTCACTGAGAAGATGACTGGTGAAGGATCTTATTTTCATGATCTCTATTATTTCTCCCCTGATTCTCGAGTTTCCAAGGGGTTTTAGACTACTTTCACTCCATTACATGAACAACTTTTATGGCATTTTCATCTAACACATCATTTAGAGTTTGTTCTTAGCAAAATAAATCAGATTCTGACTAAGAAGTATCTCAATTATGGGTTTTTTTTTTGTTTTTCCAAGTTATCGAGACTTTTTTTTTACTTCATTGTTATCTTGAACTACCCATACATTTGAACTTGTACATTCAGATGTTTAGGTTCATTTTTCTACTTCTCTTGATGGTTTTAATTATGTTGTAACCTTTACTGATAGTTTCTCTAGGGTTACTTGGGTTTACTTATTGAAAATTAAGAGTGAAAAAATATTTGGTTGTTTCAAAGATTTTCATATATTGGTCACTACCCAATTTTCAACTCTTATTAAAATTCTTTAATTTGATAATGGCACATGATATATGACTAATGACATGACATAATAATATTTAAGTTCTAATGTCATATTACGTCAAACTAATTATGTTGGCATACCTTTAAAAAATAGGATTGCAAAACATAAAAATAATAGATTTATTAGGAAAAAACTTGAGCCATAATGCTTCAAATAAACGTTCTAAAATATTTTATGTTCTATATTGTTCTTACTGCTACTTATCTTGTCAATTGCTTACTCAACTAAGTGCTGGACTTTAATTTGTCTCACCTTAAGATATTTGGTTGCATATGTTCTGTGCATTTATTGGAAACTTATCATGATACGTTTGATTCCAGAGAAAATATGTGCATTTTCTTGGGATTTAAAAAAAAAAGTATAAATGCTATAATTTTGCCTCTAAGAAATTGCATGTCTTCAAATGTTCGGTTTGTTAAAACTACCCTTTATTTTTTGACATGAAATTAAGGGTAGATACTGCTTAAGTTAATTTTTTCCATCGAATGTTAATTCTACTAATTTGCTTGCTAACCCTATTTTTGACTCCTCAAGAAGTCCACACACTATAGCAGTTTTTTTTTTTTTTTATGACTATCATTACATTCATAAATCTGCATTCCAAGACCTCTCTAATGAATCAGTGTGCATGAATCTTATAGTTCCCATAACGGCTTACCATATCCTCTAAGAAATCCTTAACGGACTCGTCAACCTCTAACAAAATTGCAAGATCATGTCATTTACACAATTAGGTATCCAATCACTAATTTCTTGACTTATCATTGAATGTCTCTTTTGCATATAACTTTCCTCAAAACCATATTGAATGTTCATAAGCCTAAGAATTTCCAATAAGCCCAATCCCAAGTTCTATGAAAGTAGGCTATGAATGAAGAGTTGATAACTTTTGTTAAAAATAACATATAGAGTATAGTTCCTCTCCCTAAAGGTAAACATTTAGTTGGCAATCATTGGGTGTTTAAAACAAAGTTTAGCTTTGATGGTATAGTTGATTGATATGAAACACGTCTTGTAGCTCAAGGCTTTACTCATAAATTTACTGTTGACCACAAAGAGATATTTGTTCCAGTTTCCAAGATGACTACTGTAAGAGTTTTATTGCCTGTTGTTATTATATATGGATGATCATTATCTCAAATGGATGTTAAAAAATGCATTTTTACATTGAAATGTCAAAGAAGTGTTTTGCAAACCAAAATGTATTATAAAGTGTAATTCATATTCAATTTAATGTTGAAAAATAAAATATCAAAAAAATCAAGTCAATCAAATTAATACGTCAAACCCAAAACAAGGGTCATGAAACTAAGCTAACTACGTAGAAAACAAATCACAATAAATTATAAAGCTCAATATTTAAAATATTGAATGTAAAATAATAAAATTAAAAAAATATATACATATATAAATTTTTCAAAAAAAAAATCAGAATTTTTTTTATTAAAATGAATATTATATCAAGGCCGTGCACACCATCCTTTTAGTTATTTTGTTAATTAGACTAATCATGAATATGGAGTCCTGCATACGCGTCCACGGTGCAACAAAGGCGTGAGCTACAATGACTATAGAGTTAAATTAAGACCATTCTATTTTATTTATCCTCCATCATCATCATCATCATCATCATTTCTCGGTTAATTTCAAGGAAACACGTACACATGATTATTCATTTGATGACACTAAAAGATGCAGTAGTAATATTTGATTCCATGGAAGGAATTTGTTTTTGTTTTTTGTTTTTTTTTTGTTTTATCATGGGTACAGTATCAACATGATGCTAATTAAAAAAAAGAGTAAAAAATAAATAAAAATAAGTGCAGGTATTATAATGTCAGGCGACATGACTGCATGGTACTTACTGAAGTCAGAAGGATAATCATTTCACACACCCTTTTGTAATATATATGCGTGGGATTGAACTTTCCCTGGTGAAAAAGCGTCTCATTCTCGCAAGAGAAAAGGAGATGACAGCATGACACCCATTGCCTCATGCACTACGAATATTTATGCTGAATTTCAGTTATTTTTGGGAAAGAAAACACAAGGAAGAATGATAGAGGTTTTGAGGATGGTCTTTTTCCATGAAACGCCATACACCTCTCTCTCTCACCTTCTTTACTGGTCTTGCTACATTTATTATTGGAAGGCGTGCTGATCCGTGGTCTAAAGGACTGCAGCTATGGTGATGGTGAAATGTTTTTGAACCCAATTGCTGCCATTATTGTTTACTAGCTAGTTTATGTACCTTCACTTGTTACTGTATTTGATGTTATTGCTTCACGTCCTTGTTCACATTCAATTTCTCGGTTATGCATGATTAGCCGGTTTGACATTGATATTCAGCATGTTTTTCTATTAAAATTTGAATTTTTTTGTATTTTAAATTGCTTTTTTAATGTTTTTGTATTGTTTTAATGTAATTTTAGACAAAAAAAAACACTACAAAAAACAACCTCCAACCTAGGTACCTAATGGGATATATAGACAACAAACCAGCTGCTCTAATTATAGCTTGAGACTTGACTGAGAAAATTGGAGTTCATGGTTCCATGCCAGAATCACATGCATCTACACAGACAAAAGAGGCCATTCATAGAAATATGATTTGAATTAGACTGCACCTTGAATGTTGCCTGTAAAGATTATGAATTCTGTTTGAAATGCTACTGTGCTCTTATAGTACTGCAAAATTCATCAGATCTCTTCCTTCAGAGTCTGGTTTCTTTGACCATTTATATTACACGGCATGCATGCTATTCATTAGAAAGGATTTTATGGCTTCGAGAATATAAACTTCATCAAGGAGGGGGCTGAAGGAAAGATGCATGGAAGGAGAGATTTTATGATGTTCCCCCAATCAAAAGAGATTCAAACAGACAGCTATCATGGTTATGTTCCAACTATTGCCCTAGCAAGAACATCCTTTTCAGCATCGAGAAGTCTCTGAAGGTTTAGTATTTGCCATGGCCGGCCGATCGAGCTGTTTCTTTTATTGCATATATATATATATATATACACACACACGACACTCACTATCAAATGTTATTATGATCAGGTTGTACTAGCTACCTCAGAGTAATTGTTTTTACTTGAACATCAGTACACAACTGAGGGCGGTCCCCTGGCTAGCTAGGCAGTCCGCAAGGCTATGGTAAGCCAGTTTAGATGCTTAAGTTGCTGCTGGAATTCTTGCAGAGGATATGATCTTAAGATAAAGGTAATAAAAGCAAAGACATATAGAAGCACTAATGGAAAGATTGTGACATAAAGATAGTTCCTAGTAGGCTAAGATATGAACACCTCTTTTTTCCTTGCATGTATGGCCATGCATTATTTCCCTTCGCTTGGCCCCATTGAACTTGAAGGGTTCAAAGACATTTACAATTTCGCCCGTAACAGAGCCCTTAATTACGAAGAATATTTATCTTCTGGCCTGGTAAAAGAGGAGGATCATACATCATCATTAAGAGAATAACCTAATAATTAACCTCCACCATGCATGAGCTCAAAATCACATACACCACATCATTTTATGACTTTCATTCATTCATTCAGAAGCCTCACTCACTCCTTCCTTCCTTTCCAATATATCACTTCATGCCTCATTTTCTACATTTCATACACAGTACTCTCTCTCTCTCTCTCTCTCTCAAGGAAGCTGGCTGGCTAACTTTAATTATATCATACCTCGTCATGCCTTTTGATCCAAGTAATTCCACTGATACCCCCTCCCCCCCGCTCTTTTTTGTCCCTTCTCTTCATATGAACACTTCACTGTCAACTTCAGTCCTTCTCTATCAGATATTTCTCTGATATCCTCTCTTCCATCTCTTCATCCCCATGTGCATCTTATCCCTCTCTTGGAAAGTCCCTTTTTATAGCCCACAAGGCCATATAATCCCCCACCCCAGCCTCTTAACTATTTCATGCACAACTGATCTCTCTCCCACACACGCCTACCCCACCTCTAATTATATCTCTTCCTCGTTCTCTCTTCTAGCTTTTTTGTTCTCTTCCCCTTGTTTTTTTTCTGATTTCTCAATCCATCATGGAACCTCAACAACAACAACACCAAAACCAACAACAACCAAATGAGGATAATAATGGTGGTGCCAAAGGAAACTTTATTTGCAGGCAAACCAGTACAAGGTGGACTCCCACTACTGACCAGATAAGAATATTGAAGGAACTGTACTACATCAAAGGTGTTAGGTCCCCAAATGGAGCTGAGATTCAACAGATCTCTGCTAGGCTTAGAAAGTACGGCAAGATTGAAGGCAAGAATGTCTTTTATTGGTTTCAGAACCATAAAGCTCGTGAGAGGCAGAAGAAAAGGTTCACCAATGATGTCCCCACGCAACAAAGAACTACCTTGAAACCTGAAGATTATTACTCTTACAAGTACTCCGGTAGCAATAATAATCCTGGTTGTTATTTCCCTCTCTAACTTGTATCTTTTTTCTTTTCGTTGCGGTGCTATTTTGGCTAGCTAGCTAGACTTGAGTTTTTGTTTATTTTATGCCTCTTGTGTTGACAATAATTTGCAGGGTTTTCTTCTGCTTCTTCATCTTCAAATAATGGTGCGGTTACTGTTGGGCAAGCAGATAAATATGGATATGGATCTGTAACCATGCAAGAGAAAAAAAATTGGGTAAGAAATGATGACCCAGAAAATGTTAGTGACTTTATACCTCTGATAAGATCTTTCGATAATGCTGAAGTTGGTGTACTTGTATATGCTTTTGCTAGTAAGTATTAAAATGGTAAGAAATCAACATAAAAGTTACACCCATGTGGAATACTGTATGTTGTGTGAATTTTTAGGTACCTTTATACTTACATCCACTCAGATCTTGCCTTAAAACCCAATTCACAAAGGCAGAGGCGAAATAGAAAGATTTTTGCTTTAAAAAAGTTTCTTAATAACATCTACAGAAAGGGCAGAAACTTTTCTGGCTTCCTTGCAAAATAATTGGAACAGAACAGTTCCTTTTTCTTTGAATTAAGCATGCATTTTCCTCTCCAGTAAACAGGACTAGGGACAAAAAGCACAAGACTAGAAAAGGACTGCAAATATACTCCCCCCCCCCCTCTCAAATGGCTTTAATTTCTTCTAATTAATCCTTTTTTTTTTATTTGCTTCATCAGGACTGTTCAGTACCAGCTGGTGGTGAATCCATGAACAACATTAACTATGGATCACGGGGTGGCATTAACCCTTACAGCTCTTCCTATACTGTATTTGATCAAGACCAGGAAGCCGCTGAAAAGATTGAGACTCTTCCTCTATTTCCCATGCATGGCGAGGACATCAGTACCTCTTTCAACATCAACAACATTAACCCAGACTTTTATTACAGTAGCTGGTATGGCTCTGATGATTATGGCAATGCCACTACTTCTCGTACTTCCTTGGAGCTTAGCCTCTACTCCTACAATGGCCAGCAACAAGATTATTAAAGTCTCTGAACATCATCCCTCTCTAGTTTGCTGCCTCAAGTAATCCTAGTCTTCTTATGATATTCCACTTAGGTACCACCACTGTTAATTAGTACTATTTTACGTGCTTCCTGCGATGTCTTCTTGCTGGGCACTTGTTTATTGAAAGCTTTTAGTATTTGTGAACTTAACACTTGTCATGCAAAGTACTTAATTAGTAGGTGATTGTGTTGCTTTATTGATTTTTCCAATAATGTTTTATGCTATGGTAATTTAGGACTACTAATACTATATAATAACGTCTAACCTTAGTTTAACATCACAGTTGTCTCTCTTCAATAAAACCCAAAAGTTTCAGCTACCAGCAAAAAACAACAAGATCATGATTCATGATCATATGGTGGTGTTCTAGACAGTTGCGAGGAGAGAGTTTGGAATGTGATTTATGGACAGTGGGACCCTTGACTTGAAATGATTGGTTAAGCGAAGTTAGTGTTGGTGCACCCTACGCTACAGTAGTGCTTGAGCTAGGGTTTTTCTGGGTATCATATCATGTCGTGCTGTTGTGTACAGAAGGAAAAGATTTGGCAATGATATGATGGGGGTATAATGATTGAACTAATAAGGGACAACATAATCCATTTATATTAAATTTTAAATAAGATAGGTGTTTGTAAGAATGATAAAGTTTTTTTTTTTTATTGTTGAAAGGTGTTTTAAAATAATAATTTTTTATTTTTAAAAAAATTACTTAATTTTGATGATAGTATATTAAAATGATTTAAAAAAATTAATAATAATAATAATTTAAAGTTAAAAAAATTAGTTTAATTTTTTTTTTACTCTGTAAGCGTGTGTTATACAAGACCATTGTTTTCTTCTTTATTATTTTTTTTTCCCTTTTATGGTTTCCTTCATTTAACACCATGACTAGCACTTACCATTGAGTTCTAGCTAGAATTTCAATAATATTTCTCAATAATTTACATGTATAATGTGAAATCGGGTGCGTTTATAGGCATAATCTTCTTTGTTATAATTTCTATGTTCCATATATAACCCCCATTGAGCATGTCACATCTAAATATTCACAGAGGGGCAGGGACAAATCCACAAATTCAGGGTTCTATTCAAAATCTTGAAAACAATTTGATGTTGAAAAAAGAATAAGTTCTCAAGATATGTTCAGTAACAAAAACTAAAAACTGTTTTTCCATTTTTAGTTTTTTTTTCAGTTTTTCATTTCTAATAAAAATTTGTTAAAAATAAAAACAAATTTTTTCATTGAAAAAAAGAAGAGAGATACATCAAAATTATAACTACTTTTCACAAAACCATGATTTATAACATTCATACTAATATTTTATATTCATGATAATCTAACAATAAAATATTAATTTTATTTCATTTAAATTAAAAATTAGCATGAAAAAACTACGTTGTAAACTATTTTTTTATATATTATATTTACAATACTAAATTAATAAAACTAACTAAATATGAAAATATGAAAAGATAATAATTTTAATCATGTATATTGCTAAAAGTGCTTGCATATAAAAGAAGAAAAATGTATTATTCATGTTTTTTCTTCAATTGGAAAACGATAGAAAACTTGTATTGGAAAATTGTGAAAAACCTCTTAAATGTGTTTGTCAAACTCGAAGCAAATTTGGGATGGAGAATATTGTATTTTAATAGAAAGTTCATTTTTTTTCCTTTCTTGACTTTAGTTTTTTTTATATAAAAAAAACAATATAAGTACTACTCTATTTCTAAACAACTCTTATCACTACTAAAAAATTGAAAAACAACAACAGAAATGCCAACGGAAAAAATGTCATCACTATTCATTGAAAATTTTGTTGGCATGGTTGAATTGTAAATTTATCAATGGAAATTTCATTAGCAGTTTTAATATGATTTAAGACTTGATAGTTCCTCTTCTCTCCCCTATTTATTCTTTTAATTCATTAAAATAGTAGTAGAAACAGCCCTTAGTCCTCTAATTAAATCCAACAACTAGACGCCCTCACTCACAAATAAGCTCAAAGTTAGATAATTAAATAATTTCTACAATGAGTTACTAATTTTTAAAATTTTAAAACTAACTAATATATAAAATCAATTAAGAAATTTTTTTGGTGAAACGAGAGCAACGAGGCGTTTGTTAAGAGAGTGTGAAAAAACCACAATGCAACTAGATAAGTTTAAATCAATTAATTTTATATTATTGTAAACTCGTATTCTATTATAGGTTAAGTGATTTGTGTTACAATGCCAACAAATAAGTAATTTGAAAAGCCGAATTTGATGACCTTAAGAAGTGAAAAGTATCTAAATTGAGACATGTCATAAAAAGTAATTGGGCATTGTTTCAACAATTTATGAAATCATAGTTGTATAAGACATTCCCAATCTAATATATAAAATACAAATAAAAAATCTCATGGTCTGATGAGTGAGCTCACCTGAGAAGCGATTCTGTTTGTCAATCATGCAAAGCACTTAGTAAGAGCTTGTTTAAATTTTATTTTTTAAGTTGGATTTAAGTATTTACATGTGAGACTTTCAATAAACTACTTAATCTGCAGGAAAAGTAGCTTGGGAACTCGTATTAAAAGGGCAGGTATGGGGAAAAGTTTGTCAATACAAGAGCGGAAGTATTCTTTGTAAATCTCTTTATAGTTATCATTGTTGTAATAATGTTCATTTTTATCATTAATATGAAATGTAATTGAATTTTTTTATCATATAAAGGAACTAATATAAAGTTTTTTGTTCCAGTAGGAGACATATAACCCCAGCATTACTGTAAAATTTAGCAGCGAAGATACTTTCACTCATCTTCCTCATGGTCCTTAACTCTGATTGGAGGGTGCTGTAAGTGATGAACCGAATACAAATCAAGTTTATGATATGTCCATGGTATTGACTTGAGAAATGAGGTGGGCCGAATTGTTTCAGCTATAAGCATACCACATTTCAGCTCAAGTAATGCATTACAGAACTTTGATGAAATGGTCTGAAAAAGGGTTCAAGAATAATTTTCTATTGAGATGCAAAACATGGGAACAAAAATCAGAGAAGAACTAATAGCACAAATGAGAGTAGAAATTCAACATGAAACTAGGATGTATTTTGCTAAGATGAGTGCAAATATAGGTATACATTTTCTTCCTAGTTCAGAATCTTAGGCAATTTTAATGAAATATGAGCTTTATATAAGTATATTTTATTTTGGATATGTGTTTTTTTTATGTGAATTGTGGTTGTGTTTTATTAATTGATTGATTGATATTGTTGTGTATTTATATGAGAATTGTAGGCTTGAGGATTATAACAACTAACCATAGAATTTTTGTGAAAACGCCTATAGATTTACTGATGGAAAGACAATTTCATTATTAATTTCATCGGTAATTTCACTGAAATCTTTGCATCCATTCTGAAACTTGTGATAAAATTTATAGAATTTTTAGGATTTACTGATAGAATAGGCGACAAACAATTTTGTTGGCAAACTAGTTGCCGATGAAAAATAGATGGTAAAATATGATTATTTAGCACGAATATTTCTTCATCATTTGACATTGCTGACAGAAATACCAATGAAAATAAAATCCTTAATGATGTACTTTTCGACAATGGTTTCTCATTGATAATTCCATTGACATCTAAAATATCGATAATGTTTGCAAAAACGCTAATGGAATGATGTAATTTCAGACAATGGTTTCTCATTGATAATTCCATCGCTGATTAAAGTATCGATAATGTTCGTTTAAACACTAACGGATTATTCTATCGATAATTATTTTTTAATTTTCTGATTGTGTGTATCTTTCCTACTTATTGTTGACTCTATCTTGTTCTTCTTACAGTAAGGAATATATATTTAGTTATATTATTCATATAGAAATAAGAGTTTTTGTATTTGAGGATTTGAATATACAAACTTCAATTTATGAAGTCTTGGTATTGAATCATCAACTACGATACCAATGTTTTTTATTTACAAAAATAAAGTATTTCTCAATCTTTTTGGATCCTGATAATAAGTCATATAATTAGAAATTAATTATGTTAAATCATATTTGTTTGATGAAAATCTATATTTTTAAGAAATTAAGAGACTACAGGAGACCATGTCTAATTGCTTGGTTATATTTATGTAGATGCTTGCAGTGTAATTGCATTAATTTCCCATCACCGTCTCTAGAATACAATAAATATATAATTAAGTTCCAAGAGAAGAGTTGAACTAATGGACTTAAATGGAAGTAACATTCAACACTAACGCTAGGACACAAAGGTGCTCAAATTTGTCGTCGTAGAGTTACATTGTTCCTTCTTTATTGTCGTTTTTGTTTCTATAGCTTTCATTAGACTTTGGTTTGGTCTAGAGAAAACTATTTTTTTTATTATTATCAGTTTTATTTTTTCAAATAAAAAAATATGTTTATTTTTTGAAAAGAAAAAATTTTTTCAATAAAAAAATACATCAAGATTATAACTATTTTTTCATAAGAAAAGTCATCTTAATATTTGCATTCATGGTAATCTAATTTTAAAATATTAATTGTGTTTCATTCAAATTAAAAACCATCATGAAAAAACTATTTTGGTAAATAAAAAAAAATTATATTTACAATAAAAATTAAATTTATGATACTATCTAGATATGAAAATATTAAAAAAATTAATTTAAATGTTTACATTGCTAAAAAGTTCTTTTATATAAAAGAAAAAGAATGTATTAGTTATATTATTATTATTATTTTGGAAACACTAGAAACCATGTATTGAAAAATTATGAAAAACCTTTATAAATTATGTGTGTGTGTGTTCTAAATCGCCATCTTGCAAACTTTTTATTATCAATAAATTATATATGATCTCATTATAAAAAATACATAATACATAATCACACGTGGGCATCAAACATTAACAAAATTTGTTGAGTTTTTCATAGATTATAAGTGGGGATTCGTTGAATGAGAATTGGGTGGTAAAAATTGCACGAATTTGTAGTTTAGAGACCTGGTTCAATTCAATAATTGGGGGCCTGAATAAAAAAGTGCAAGTTCTCCTCCATATGGGACCCATCACCCTAGCATAAATCCTATCCTAGCTCTACCTCTACACACATGCAAGCATACAGACAAAGACTAATGAATACCGTACTGTGAGTTCTGTTCCGGAACGGCTATAGTGTACAAAAGCTATCTGCCATTCATACGTAGAGGAGCCATAGACCAAGCTGTAAGAAAAAAGAAAAGAACATACCCCATTGAAGGAGAGCTATTTTGAGGACTAGCTAAGTCTCGGGTTGTTGTGTATCTGTGATATATAGAACTGTATTGTAAACTTGAGTGACAGGTTTCTGAGGTTTTAAGGTCACTGTTTGGACTACAGAAATCGAACAAAATAGGGCTTGCAGACTTCACCTAGAGCCCTCAATACTGCTAGCTAGCTAGTTGCATTACAAGCTTTGAGCGAATAGTGGATAACATATGCAGTCGTTGTAGAAGAGAGAATATATTTTGAAGTTTGAACCCGCCGCGTCGTAAATACCACAACTTCGTTTTGGGTTAGGTTAGAAATTAAACACGGCCAGTTAATTGTTTGCTATTGCCTTAAAATATACCCGACGCGCGCAGTTCTTAGCTAAGGAAAAACTCCCAACTATGCTTATTGTTAACTCCGAATAAATGGATATTGTAGGCGAAGTGTATCTTTACACAGATCTCAAAGGATCCTCTAATATCTGTGTTAGAGGTGGTAAAACTTAGATTACTGGAAAAGGTCTCCGTCGACAAGATTTTGGACGGATGCTTTCCTTTATTTGGTTTGACATATTTTTTACACTTTATGGCTTGGGATGACCCCTGTGTCATTCAGGGCCTTCAACTTTTGAAAGATGAGGAGAACAAAAGTCTCAATGAGGAAACTATAGACAATGCTTCTATTCCTGGTGGATAGATCTAAAAAGATTTAGTTGTAGATCCAAGATCTTTAGAGCTTTCTGAACCTTCTAATACGTAATGCCCCGAACCAGTAAGGTGAGGCATGGCATACATCACAACTTTCAGCCAATTTCATGGTAAGTATACGTCCAATGGTTAGTTTCTAGTTGGTTTCCTTTCCTTTTTGAACACAAACTAGTAATTTGGTTCCAAGTTTTTCCACTGTACGTGCTCGCCATTCATGAATTGCCTTGCATATACGAGATCCATGAGTTGATGCTCTGCAACTGGAGCAATCATCTTACCTTTTCAACTTGTTGCATGTGTGTGAGACTTAGTTCTAAATCATGGGAGAGATGCAATGCGACTTTAGCAGATAAACATTAGTAGTATACGTACCCACATCTCTTCATTTCAACCGACTGTCTAACAAATCTCATGAGATGTAGCTCAATTCATCATATTTCTAGTTGATTACGTAGAAATCACTAATTCAAGTGTTGTAAATTTTAAAATTACTGAAAATTTATATGAAAAATCTCAGGAAATTGCTCGAGTGATCTGTAAACTAGTTCGAGTACTTACAGTTTAAAAACAAAATACTGACTGTTTAACAATAGTGAATTTCATAGGAGAGAGGTGTGATGATATTTGTTTCCTACTATCATCTCCTTTTTTTTCTTATTTAATTTATTTGACTACAATAATCTCGATTAATAATACTGAGACAGTAGTAATAGACACCTAGTGTCGTAAGAGTTAGTATAGATCACTGACAAAACACTCTTTTCCCTTTCCATTTTCATATATTTTGAAGCTCTAATTTGCATTTCATCCCAACCTTTTCAGTCAACATGCTGCTTACATTGGGGAAAAACAAAACTACTCAGCAAATTTGCCTGCTTGGTCAATGTAAAACCGTGCCTCCATATGACATATGGCTGACAAGGAGAACAATTGTTCCTATGGTAAAAACACACTGCAGAAATCCTAGATAAGAGAGTGGAGATTCAAAGACCAGGTTAATTTGCTCAAGGTATCCCTTCTGCTTTGTACCATCGCGATGACTGTAAAGCCAACCCTTTAATCTATAGCTTAACAGATCTACCTCTTAGCTGACCTCTGGCATCACTAAATTAGTTGGTAAACCTGATACTTTGATTTCAATGAGTTCTAAAGCTGATTTAGTGCAGTAGTATATGAAGAAAAAGGTTGTTATGACATCCAAAGTGGCAGATGGCCACAGAGTTAGCGTACAGCATAAATTTGCTGCCAACCTCCTGTGGCTAAACTTTTTTTAAAAAAAATTAATATGAGTATTTGGCTATTTTATGTATATTTTAACTAATCATATGAATTTTAAAATTAACAATCATGTGAGCCTATAATGATTCTGAAGTTTATGAAACTCGAACTAATGACCTCTCAAAAGTAAACCCAAAACCTGACCAATTAAACCTTGTCGAGCCGACTTGGTTGGTGTATTTATAAAAGTATAAAGGAAAAAAAAAATTGGGTAAACTATTTCAAGCTTATTCATTTTAATATTATTTATATTAATAAAATAATATAAGAAAAAATAACAAAAAAATTGCATCCACAATAATTGTCAACTTTTCACTTTTACATTATTTATGTCATGTTTTACGCACGCGCTAGTAAATAGACGATTCATACATCTTTCAAGTAGCACTTTAAAGGTTTACTGTCATGGTACTTGAATCATAGTAATGTCCTCTCAATATGGTACACCACTTAAGCTACATATATTGTCTAACTAGAAAAACAACAACAAAACTATATGGAAAAGGTATTAGAGCCAATTCAAATAATTCATTTTATCATTTGTTGTCCAATAAATATGAGGACTTGACATGAGGGTGCCTGTTTCATTATCTTTATAGATGATTTTACTCGATATAGTTATTTTTTTATTTCTCATAAATTAAAAGCTTTAAGTTCATAGAATACATGAACCTTATAAAAAATCAACTAGACATGAAAATAAAACTTTGAAAATTGATCAAGATCGTGACTTGATCAATTGAGAGAATTATATGATGAAAAAGGAATAAGATTACAATTAACTATTCCTGAAATGCCACAACAAAATAAAGTTGCAAAATATCATTTATTGGAGTGATGCATTATTAAATGTAATATATGTACTCAATTGTATACCATCTAAGTCAATTACAAATTACAAATACGTTATATGAATTATGGACAAAACATAAACATGACTTGATTTTTTTGAAACCTTGAGGTTATGTTACTTATGCTCATGACTCTTTTCATAAATATAGAAAACAAGGTCTAAGAATGAAGAAATGTATCCTTATAAGATATTATGAACATTCAAAATGACATGTATTCATAGGTGAGCAAGAAAGTGGAAATATAACTGAATTTAAATCATAAGATGCCGCATTATTAGAGAATGATTTTTCTAGAGAGAGGAAAGTAGGTAAAGACCTATCTCTTTATGAAAATCAAGACCAGAATGTTTTCATTATACAAATACAAATGGGCTATTTTTCAAGTGGAAGAAATTTGGACAAAGATGAATTAGTTTCAATTAAAACTCAATTTCTACCTATGGTGAATCCATCTACCATTGTTGGTCCAAATAGGAGTAAAATTTCGATTGATTTATCAATAAATCAATCTCATCCATGATGAACTACTCATTATAGCATTCCTCATTGTTGTTTTGAGATCAAAAGGAAAGCACTTATTGTTACTCCACAAGATGAAGAAGAGCTAAGAAATATAAATAGAGCTCCTAAATGCCTTTCTAAGGAAAAATGGATTAAGACTAAGGAAAAAAAGTTGAAATCTATGAAATCAAACTAAGTTTGAAAATTTGTTGACTTGCTAAAAGGACGAAAAGCTATTAAGAACAAGTTGTTTTTAAAATAAAGAGAAAGGTTAATAGAAGTGTAAAAAAAAATACAAGGCTTGATTAGTGGCTAAATGATACACACAACATGAAAGAATTGACTATGATGAGACATTTTCACATGCTATGAGATTTGCCTCGATAAGATTAATTCTAGCTATAATAGCTAATTTGGATCTTGAATTACATCAAATGGATATAAAAACTATTTTTCTTAATGAAGAATTAGAAGAATAAATCTATATGAAAAAACATATAAGTTTTGTCAAAAAAGGCCATGAACAAAAAATATGTATACTTTTGAAGTCAATCTATGGTCTAAAACAAGTTTCAAGACAATGATATATTTAGTTTCATGAAACTATTGATGCCTAATTACATAAGTTATAAGACATATATACATGGTTGTGTTTAGTGCACGCACTAAACACATAAACAACCACCTCCATTATATTATGATGAATGGAGAAGAGAAAATTTTAAGCTTATTATTTAAGTAATAAAAAAGTGCACAAGCTTAATACATAAAGTGTTTCCTCAATAGAAAACATATAAAGAGATCATTGGAATATGTATTATAATTTTAACCTTAAGTGATTATTTAAAATCACTTTATTTGTCTTTAAAATCACTTTATTTGTCTTATAGCCAAATATGGGTTATGATGAATAAAAAGTGAATGGGTAGATAAGTGAACTCAAAGTTAAGTGTGTCTAAACTATCATATGTACAGTTTTATTAACATTTAGCGTGTTGGAACTATCATTTGTATTGTATTATTGACAAAGACATACTCTCCAAAACAATTAGATAATAACATAGTATGTGTTTCATACCACATGTGTGTAATATGGCCAATAAAGGTAATAAAAATTAAGATCTTAATTTTATATTCTGTGAGACCTTAAAAATTATTAGTAATCTTTACACGTGCACCCTTATGACTCTCATTTGTTTCTCAAGACTTAGATTCAATGTTTACTATCTTAATATGTTGCCAAAACACTATGAATGATATGATCTACATGGACATTACTAGAAAAACAAGTCAATTAGAAATTGAGGGAATCAAGAGAAAAGAAAGATCATATTAGTATTATCATATCAACTTGTAGTCATTGGTAGACCAATTATGTTTGTCTATATGACAATATAATTATGAATACAAAAAGTATAATAAATGAGGTCATGAGAGATAAAAAGATGTGATAAATGATCTAGGATATTGCATATTGCATCTACTAGATATCCTATTATTTGATAAGTTATATATTCTCAACAAATGTAAAGCAATTAATATCCAGAAGTATGCCTAGTCACAAAGCCTCTTTGTTAAGTATGAATTTTATATAATTAATGAGAGAGTTGATCCCATCATGTATGAGTGGAAGATAAAGGAAAAAAATAGATTTCAGTCATTTATGATAGGTCAACTCAATTCATATTAATATTATTTATATTAATAAATTAATATAAAAAAAAAAAGGATGAAGAGTTGTGTATTCTGACAATAATTATTAGAGGCTATAACTTGCCATCCTTATAATATTTGTTAACATTAACAAACAAATAAAGAAGAAAGAGAGAACAAAAATATATATAAAAAAAATAACATAGAAAAGATAAGAGGAGATGGAACTCTCAAAAGAAAACTCTATCCTAATTCTTAGAATAGTTTTTTTCGCAAATAAGATATACTTAGACTATAAATAAAAAAACATGATTTTTTTTATTATTTAATGTAATTATAGACTAGTGATATAAGTTTCATTTGACTTGATAATATTGTTTTCTTTGTTAGCATCAACAAAAAAATTATTAACAATTATTATAGAGACTAAATCTTTTATTATGTCCATCTTATTCATCCTCTTACAATTTTTTATTCATAAGTGATGCACTAGTAGCTAATTTTCTTCATTTTAATTTAGTCCTTGAAAGTTCTTTTGTTTTTGTCTTAGATTTTTTCTTTTTAGATTTCTTGTTTATTTGTGGTCAATGTGATGGAGATTATTTTGGATTCAATGACATGACAATTTTGCATGGAAAAATTTAAAATTATTGCAAATTAAAGATAAAATTAAAGTAAAATAGATAAAATTTAACATTGTTAAAAATTGACAACTTTTTTCTCGTTTTTATTATTCAAATGTAAATCTACACTTTAATTTCTTAATTTTAACTTTAGTTTTAGTTTGGACCCTTCTATTTTTTTTATTTTTCTTTTAAATCTCAAACTTCATTTGTTTAACGTTTCAATCCTTAAGTTATAAGAGAAGAGAAAGAACGTCACTAAATTTTTTTAGGAGAGATGAAACTTTTGAGTGGCCATATTCTGATCACCAATAACTTTAATTTTGATTTTAAAGGATTCATCTTCAAGATAGAAACTTAATAAAGGTAGTTTTCACTTTAAATGATGTTGAGAAAAGTAAGTCAGGCCTAAGAAGTTTTTTTTTATTTCATTTTGAGTTTTTAGATTGATTGGAATGTGTTTTATTGTTAGAAATAAGGTTATAAAGGTTTATAAGATTATTTTTTATTTTTAAGTAAAACAAAAGTGTTCACATTGGGTTTTTAAGATCCAAAAACTTGAATCTTAATTTTTCAGCCACTAAAACACCTCCAATTGACAAAACAGATGATAGGTAGTCGACATGTCATCTATTTAAGCCGACAACTCATCGTCTACCAGTTTTTTAAAAAATAATGGGTCAAATGACATGTAGTCTACCCCATTTAAAAAAATATAGAAACCAGGCAAGTTGAGTTGGTCTCATTTAGGCTAGTCGCTCATGCCCAAACCATGCAAGTGTAGCTCTTTATTTTTTCCCATTGTTTTTTTATTGAATTATTTTAAAATAAATTTGTTTAAATGATGTTTAAACAATTATCCAATTATGTCATTATTTTTAAATAATATTAATATATTTGTTTTTTAGTAATACTAAAATTTACTTTCTAAATAGTTATATATGAACCTAATATGCACAATTCTTTCAATATGGATGAAACATTTATTTTTTAAGTATTTATTGTAAATTTTTGTATAATTCTTCTCAACTGTATTATTATTATATTTTTAAAACGTTATGTCAAAATTATCAATTCATTATTTTATGTTATTAAAAATTATTTTATGTTATTAAAAATTGATTTTAAGATTATGATTAAGCTCTTGTTTTAAAAAAGCTCATGATAAAAAAACTATTTTTCAAAAAAAAAAAAAAAGAGTATTACTAAGGGAAAGAGATTTTAATTAACGAGATACTTTTTTTTAGATGTATTTCAAATTGTTAGAATTTTTTTTATCTTTGTTTTGATTATTTATAGTCTTTATATCATAAACAACTAAAGAAAGATATATTTTTTTTGTTAAGAAAATTATATTAATAAAGATGAAAATGTATACTAACAATTATATTTTTCTACAAATTTTAAATCGTTATATTTATGATAAAAAAAAACCATTTTTATTTTCATGTAATTAAATAAATAAATAAAAGACTTAAAGAACTCTTCGCATCACCAAATCAAAATCAAATATTTTTATACGCTTCAGCTTCCTGCTTTTGCTTTTGGTTAAAGGTAACAACTCTTTCCAATTATTAGTTCACATAATTTTGCTTTATTTCATTAAATGAACACATCAATTTTCTAATTCTCAATTTTCTCTTTGATTAAAAATAATTTGAAATCGCACCGCAGGTAATTGGCTAGGAAAACCCACAAGAGGGCAGTGTTTGATACATATAGGGTGTGCTGTAGCTATAAGATAATATGCAAACAAGCTACTAGAAATTATTGCAGATATGATCAGAGAAAATGGAAATAAGTGCCTTTACATGTACAAACAAACTTGAGGAGAAGAAGTTCAAGCACTGGTAGATTGTACAAGGCATAAATTCACTTCTATTGATAAGTACAAGAACTATGAAATTTAGTGCGTTCATTGGTCTATACAATCAAAAGGTTACAAGGTATTGTAGAATGTTACATTTCGATACCTGAACTTCAATATGCTTTCTATGGAACACTTCGATGATACGAGGTTGATACTGCAACAGCCTACAAGCAACTACTCATCTACAACCACAAAAAAAGCTCGAAAGTTGAGCGATGATTTATACAGTGCATAGTTGCTTGCCACTGCCCAAAACCCAAAAACATCCCTACAATAATTGAAACCCCAGAGGCAAGGAGAGGAACTATATTTTATGAAAAAAGATACGAGGAGAATCCAGCACTAGATTCAAGTTTTGTTGGTAATTTTATCCAAAAAAAATGAATCAATAAACCTCATGACTGCATAAAGGTTGAAATTGTAAGGGCAGTACTGAAGAAACTCTACTTCCTTCCAACATAAGCTGCTAATTTAGACAAGTCCGGGATCCAAAATGATAGCTCAGAAGACCCAGTAGCAAACATAAGACTTCCAGGTGCCCATTTTATGACATGAGGCTCAGTTTCATATGTCACCCAACTCGCAACCTACACAGACAAAGAAAAGAGATCACTATGTCTGATGTAAATCAAGGAACAAATTGAAAATATGTAAGAGAATAATGGTTATTGTACTTCTTTCCCACTCCTTACACTCCAAGCATGCACTCGGCCATCACCTGAACCTGTCAAAATATCAGAACCATAAAAGTAAAGTTAGCAAGGAGTCACAACAGGGAAGACTTGCCTATTAAAACAGGCGAATTCTAGGTTTGATGTCAGATAAATTTTCTAGCAAATCTTCTAGCAGTGTTTAAAAAAACCAGCTCATTTATAATATTTACATTATCTAACCCAACTCAACTCATTAAAATCAGATAATATAGATATTACAGATGATAATAGATTAAAAAACCTAAAAAATTAATATCACTGGTCAGGTGGCGGATTATGATTTTTAAAACCAAATCAACCTGACCCAACCCGTATACCCTATACAGCCCACTCACAGTGTAACACTATATTTTAGAAAGTCTTTGGTATAATATCTTTTCTCTCTTTCTTTTTTTTGTTGTTGTTCAGAGCTTAATTTGTTGTTATATGTTATGTACTTTTTCTTACAATTGATTATTCCATTTTAGTCAATTGATTGGTAAGCCTAAATTATTTGTTACAATTTATAACAGGTTTTGAGCTAATTTATTAAAGCCAAATCTTAGTTCTAATTAAGCCCAACCCTTGGATATCTGTAATATCCACACAAAAAATCTTGCCCAACCCGATATATCTAACACGCTCAGATCTAAAAAAAATTGAATGGACCGGGTTTACAATTTGTAAAATATCAAAAGTTAGATTCGATAAAATTATGAGCTCAAACCCAACCCAACTATATCCATGAACACTTCTAAAATTTTCTATTCCTGATGGTTCAGCCCATGTGCAGGATTGATCCCATTGAATAATAATTTTACACAGAACCACTGTGAAGCTCTTCATTCCAAGCATGTAAATCTGAGGTACCAACTGAAAAAAGATTTAAATTAGTGTCACCTCAACTCCAAAAGAACTGGTGGCAGATGCAATACCTGATACAACGAACTTTCCTTCAGGACTGAAAGATGCCTCTAACGTGGAATTGATTGAAACTGGTTTCACATTGTATGTAGATAACTAATACAACAGCGAATATGGAAGGTCAGGGAGACTCATTGAACTGTTCATGAATCATCATCTAAAATCTTCATCATTTAATAAGAAAAGGTACTAAAAAAACTCAAATTCAGACTCACAAGTGTTCCACGGAATGAATCAAGTACATGAATATGCCCATCCATGGTAGTCAAGAGCATTAGTCTTCCATCATTGCTGAACTTTACCACATTTGCATCAGATACATCCCCTCCAACAGAAAAGATGTCAAAAGGACCCTGAAACAAATAAATCGTTGTTAAATAGTTGTAAAGTTACTTATGCAACAGCTAATCCTCTTTACACGTTTTCATGCATAAACACTTACCTTTTCATACTTGCGAGAATCAAACATTCTAATGTATCCTCCAAATGCAATTGCAAAGACTATCCCTTGATCATCATATGCTGCAGCAGGCCTTCCTTGTACACGTAAAAGACCCTACAACGTAGAGAAGGAATCAGAATACAAGATGAATAGAGAGAGCACCTTTCTCTAAGCAAGCATCTATATTCCAACTTATCAACCTGGCACTTTTCAGCTCGTTGATCCCAAAGCAAAACAGTTCGATCGAGAGAACCGGAGATAAAGCATTCTTTCCGAGAGCACAAACTTAGCGAGACAACCCTTAGAAAAACAACATGAAATGTGACTTCATGATACAGATATGTCCAGTAGGAGCAATCACTAGGGAGTGAAATAAATGCCATCGATATTGGAAACCTTACCTGTCATGGTGACCTTTAAAATACCGCAAATACTTGTTATCATTCAACGAGAGAAGTCGCAGAGATTCTGCATCCATAATATATGCATGGTATTAAATACAGCATGACAAAGCAAGCATAAATCCATGATCTAGCCCTGAAAAATAAATAAATGATCAAAAAGATAATATAAAAATGCAGTTGTGGCAAACATACCATCCCATCCATTTTTTGAGGAGTATAAAACAGTTGTAGGATCAGATGTGAAGCAAACCAGATCAACCCCATACTTTTTGCTATTAATTGCCTTCAAGCATCTGAAGTTAAACATGTTGTCTCCATAATTCATGCCAATAAGATAACGCAGTCCAACAACCAACATAAAATAAGAACAAGAAAATATCAATCTGTGATGAACAAGACATGCCGCTTCCCTTAAATAATTACATCCATACTTCTATGATGACATAAAAATTCAACAAATCTATTTCTCAAGTAGCTCCAATAACATAAAAGAGCTGCAAAACTGCCATCTATAGCACTAAAACCAAGCAACTGATAAAAAATTGCCTTTAAATTCTTATCAATCTTTCTTCTTGAATCTCTCATTCACAAAGAGTCATATATACAGAAGATTAGCCTTTTCAACCCAGTTTTGCGATCATTATAATTCCCAACAAGCAAAATGATTTACTATATAAAAATGATATACAGTAACTGAACCTGAAAACATAACCAAAAAAAAAAAAAAACAAATCCGAGCAAATGCTTTTGCATACCGAAGTTAAATCACACACTTCGCTAACACAACCACCTACTGCGTAGAATTTCCGAAATATAACAATAATTTCTTCAAATACGTAAAATTTTCAAAAACATTCGCCTTTGCCCACCATCTGCTCTGAAGACAGGCATAACAAAATCACTCTAACATGAGTAATATCCACCAAGATGTTATCAAATATTAAAAGCTTAAGCTATACGCTTGCAGGAAAAGAAAAGAAAAGAAAGCTTACGCGGCACCGGCAACATCGTAGAGTCGAATAGATTCATCGTCACTAGCAGTTACTAGATAACTTGATGTCTTATGAAAATCCATGGAACTAATTCTTCCGTTCTGTGACCAATAATGAAACAAAAAGCGATTAATACTGAAAAACTGAAAGAATTATCAAATGGGGTATTTAAGAAATGAAAGAAACATACATAATCTCTAAAAACCATGCCAGTTTCCATGCTTTGAAGAATTTCTTCTGTTAGTTCTAATGATACTTTCTCTTCTCTCTCTTGTTGCGTCCCTAAGTTTTTTTAATAAGAAAAAATCAGTGATTTAAGAAAATAAGCATAAGGAAACGAGTGACGATGAGATTAGGAAGAAGATAAAATTGAATACTTACCAACCATTGTTAGTGAATTTTAACTGGTAAATTTGAGATTTTGAACAAGAAGATGTGTAATGCTTCGATGAACAGGCAGAGCTTCTGAATTCTTACCTGCTGGGTTTTAATTTCGGCGTTTTGTAGGTACTTTTTATGGGGAAGTATGCAGCCCGGGCTTGTTTTGCCGGGACCGGCCCAACTTGTTCGATTGAAATTATGGCGTCCCGATTAGCAATTGAGGACTTTGTTTACGTGAAAATACTGTGACAAAGCCTATTTATTTTTATGTTTTAAACAAATTTAAAAAAAAAATCAAATATTTTTTATTTTTTTTATTTAATTTAAATTAATTTTTTTTAATTTTTTTATATCATTTTAATAAACTAATATTAAAAAATAATTTTAAAAAATAAAAAAATATTATTTTAATATATTTTTAAATAAATTTTTTTTAAAAAAATCACCACAACCAACCCTTATCTCACATAAAAAAATGAGTTTCTTTTCTAGTTTTTTCCTTTCCTCCTCTCTTATCTTCTCTTGGCAGTGTAAATGGTTTGCATTTGGGCTTGAAACATGGACTTTGTATCAAGACTTGCCCAGTCCATGTAGATTGGAATAGCAAAATTTTATGTCTCAATTGTATATCTAAAAAAACCCACATGGATTGGGTGGTTTGGGGAACTTTTTGGACCAAGAACAGGAAAAGGGCTCCTCCTCTCTATTAATCATGATTCGAAGCTCTATAAATATATTTGTGGATGTGAAGATTACAACATTGATATGATGGCCACCAGATTTAAACATATATTTCTTCATATAAAAAGCATAGTTATTTGAAAGTTGGCTTAATGTAAAATACATAAAAATATATGCCGTGGATGGAGTCATAAAACCAATTTCATCATTTATTTTTTTTTAAGAATCTTTATCTTATATCAATTTTCAATATTTTTCATTTTTTATTACTTCCTGATTTTTCTTCTCATGATTTTAATCATCGCCTTATCATACTTGCATCATGATAATTGTTTCTTTCATAATCTAATTTAACTCGTTATTATACAATTTATTTCTTACAACTTTAAAATTAATTGGTCTCATTCAAATACTTTTTTTCATACAATATTCGAGGTTATTTCATAACTCATTTTCACTTTATAAATATATTTAATTTATATTAATATTATTATTTCACAACTCATGGATTTTACCTGCATTTTATTTCCTCATCACATACAAATTATATAATTTTTTTCTCTCAACCACCTTCAATATATATCATATCTTATTGCATAAGTATGTCGTATTCATATTGTCATTTAATTCACAACATATTTAATTCATGCCTTTTTTACTTTCCTAATGTTTATTTCATCTACGATACATCCATCATACTTTAATCCATATAGCACTCTTTTTATATGGAAAAAAAAAATCATTGATTCATTATTCATTCCACTTATTTTATACTTGTAAGATGTGCTCCAAACATCTTTTTTTTTTTCATTAAACTTTGTCGGTAGGGCTAATTAAATACATATTCATTAACCTGTCAATACAGCCAAACTCATATATACCTTACTACATTACATGTTATTGTAAATACCAATTACATGATTTACTCCTTGGCATGATGTTGTGAAGTACCTGAAAATTTATTTATTACCAAATACAATTAGCTTTATACACAATGAATATTTTCTATTATTTCCTCTATATATTTATGATATCAATTACTAAATAGTTAATTTTTTTATTTTATCCATAACCTTACAAATCAACACAATTAAAGACATATCAATGTCCTCTCTAACCCAAACTAGGCATTTGTTCCATTACTAAATTCATTGGTTTTTCTAATTATCCATTTATAAGGGTATTAATTTCATTAATCATGGTAACTAGTTTCTCTCATTATCCATTAATCAAGGCACTAATTTCATTAACTAGATAACTAGTTTTTTTGATTGCTCATTAACCATCTATCTCTCAACTTTTTCTTCATTTTTTCCTTTATCTCTCTCTCTCCTTCACCTTCTCCCTCTTTCTCTTCGTCTCAAGTACGGTTTTCTCTCCAAAATATGGTATCTATTTTTTTTTTACCTTATATATATATGAAAAAAACTACAATACCCCTAATTATTAACACTCATAACAATACATTCAAGAGCATTGTCTTCTTTTCAAATCATTTTTTCTTGACTTCATTTATATTTTTATCCCAATATATGAAAAGACTACATTGCCTTTCATAAATATCTACATATCCATTTCTATCAAATTCTGGTCTGTTAGTATTTTCACGGGGCCTTTTTAAACTTTCATTGACCTGAAAATTCAATCCAAGATAGAACAATATGTCAAAAGACTACTCGTAAAATCTTAACTTGTTTGAATAGTCGAATTGAGAGGTATGATTGATATCATAAAACTGATCACTAGATAATTTTACGTCAAAAATTCAAATTTTGCATATTATTTTATTTACTTACATCATAGTGATTTTTAATCTAATTCATTGATGACTACTATACATAACATTCATAAAAATTTGTTAGAATTTTCACATCTTTCAACTTTTAATTGTATATAGAGCTCATATTGATAATCAACATTTTTACATGTAAAACCATATATTATTTTTTTCCCTTAAAATCCCACTATATTATTATTACTACTACTACTACTACTACTACTACTGTATCATGATATGTTGGGATACAACATGATGATTTTAAGGCAACCGAAGCTTCTAATCAAATAAGGACTAAACAAAAGTAATTTTGAAAATAGAGGATTGGAGTTGGTATAAATAAAAATAGAGGAAACATAGTGTAAGATGAAGAGTAGAGGGACTCAGAGAAGATTTTAACGTCTGAAATTGGTCGATGTTTTATGTGGGCTTTCTTCTTGGAAAGCAGAAACAAATGAATGATATGCTCGTGGAGCCCAGTTTTTGACAAGTTTCCCGTGAAAATGAGGGACCAATTGCCAACGGTGAGCAGTCAAAAATCAATCAACCACCGACCAGGGCCCATCTACCATTCTAAGGTTGGATAGCGAACTTCTCATTTATTTTTATATTTTCAGAGTTTTAAAGATTTATATTTATTCTGGTTTAAAACTCATTTTTTTTCCTTTATTTGTCGATATGATGTAATTTAACAATTATACACACAAACGCACCATCAAGAGTATTTTAGGCTGTTTTTGAGCATTTATGAGCATGATAATAGTTGCAGGTTAATTTTTTAAAAAATATATTAAAATAATATAATTTTTTATTTTTAAAAAATTAATTTTACTATCAACGCACCAAAACAATATAAAAATATAATTTATTTTAAACAAAATTTAAAAAAAAAACACGATTTCAAACCTTATTTCTAAAAATTATCTTCATAAATTAAGAAAAAAAAGAAGCAGAAGAAAAGAATCATAAAAATAATATAATCTGTAATTTCCTGTCATTCCGTACACAATGAGGTTATTGCGAGCTGTATATTACCACCCAACACCTTATGATCACAATTCACAACATCAATCATCCTCCAAACAAGAAGCTAATAAATTCAATTACAATTATACACCAATCAATCTATAAGGAAAAGAAGAAGAAGAAAAAGGATGGGCACAAATTAAATGAAACCTGTCTCACGTGACCGGGACAGGCATGGCCATCTCACCGGTGTCATCGAAGGAGCTACTAGCAGTAGAGTCACGGTTGATCTCCTCCTGATCGGTCAATGATGATTTCTTGATAAACTCTATACAGTCTGCAACAGCTTCACTGTGATGAGGATCGGCAGGATAATAAGATGATCTCTTCTTCATTACATGGTGATCCGGCGATGATCCGGCAGCATTATGTGTGGCCTTAGACAGAGCAGATAACATCATCAGACGAAACACAGCTTGTCGAAAACGTTCAAGGAGAGTCATTGGAGATAAACGGTGGCTCTTGATTGTGCAGGTTGCGTTGACTCTAAGCCTGGGGATGCAGAGATGGCTCTTCATTCTTTTTGGGCTGTTAATTCCTTTCTCCATCTTCTCTCCAGTTTTTGTGCAGGTGGGTGCTCTGGAGTTTTTGGCGTTGGTCTTCTCATCATACGAGGATTTTATATGCGAATCTATTACATGAGACAAGTTTTAGTTGTATTGTTTTTTTTTTAGTTTAACGTGGATGTCCAGGCCAGCTTGTGTGTACTTTGATTAATCCCACGGGCCCTGAAGTTAACGACCATGTAAGCCTCCAGTGGTCATTATATAAGCAATCTAGGGCTCGAATCTAAAACCACAGAGAGAACAAACCTCTTGGTCACAAGCTCTTATCACAAAGCCACCATCTAAATAATTAATTATATTGTTTTTTTGTTTGGACACGGTGTATAGAATTGGCTGGCTAGTAGCCGCTGTATATAAGCTTGCTCAAAGTGGGGATTAAAAAAGTAATGTACACTTTATTTCTTAACTACAAATATTTAATTTGGGATGTTTTTTTTTTTTCCTTTAATAAGTACTGTGCACAAATAATTAAATTAAACACTGATGTCCTCTTTTCTAAGCCTAGCTGCTTGAGCAGAATGATCAATGGGGTGCATAGTCAAGTGATATTTCCACTATATCATTACGTAACACGAAATTTCGAATGGATTCTTAGTAACGAAACTTCCCTTTAATTGCTGTAGTATGCTACTATATGCATAAAAAAATATTGACGGTCAAATGCTGCCACTCTAGAGGGGACTGTTTTTTTTTTATTATTTATTTCGTCAATGTCTAGTGACATAAATATTCAATTTAGGCCATTCATAAGCTCCTTCACTGGACACTTGGTGTTGCTATCAAAGGTAATTAACGTATAATGATAAAGTAAGGAGAGAACATCGAAGGATTCTGGGCTTTCTACGATTGTTTGATTGGTTTTGGAGATTGAGCCGTTAAAGATGGTTGTTGAACTTGGATCTCACGAGCACCTGTAGAATGGAAGAAATCTTTGTAGTGATGTAAGTTCGTATGGAAGATATAATATATAAGAGGTTGAATGAGAGAGTGTGAGTTCCTTTTAGCTCTCTTTGCGTTTTTCAAGCAATTTGGACTCGATTTTTTAACCTTTTTTTTTTTTCCGTCCATGTTAGGCTAGGTTTTGCAACCCTTTTTTCTTTATCTTAGACTCGATTTTTCAGGTTTTTTAAAAACAAGATGGAGGTTACCCGAATAAAGACATGGATTTGTTATGGAGATATTTTTCATGGAGACCGATGGAGAATTTTTATAAGAGGCATTGCATGGAGATTTTTCACATATATCATTTTTTTTGGAGAATGCCTTAGGTTCAAGTTAGGTCATCCCGTACCTAGATAAAGACCGTAGATGCCTAAATAAAAAAAAAAATTCTTATTTAAATAATCAATTATTATAAATTTTAAAAATAAATATGATTTGACAGAATACATACACTTCATATTATAATATCAAAATCAGAACATTCTTGATAACGATGTAATAATTACTTTGAGAAACTGCTTCCTAAAAGATTAAATCATACTACATATGATTTTCCTAATATTTTAGGAATCAAGATATGTTGTTAGACACACTTGATTTTTAAATATATATTAATCAATTGTTAAATTGATAATAAATTAAATTATTTGATTATTTAATTCTATTTTGATTATGATTATAATTTGTATTTGGGCCAACATATTAAGAGTCTAAAAAGTCATACAAAATAAAAATTATTTGTCAGAAATCAAACTACAATTATTAATCAAGTATGACTTGATTAAAGATAAGTTTTAAAAATTAAAAACCGAATATAATTAATACAAGGATTATAATTCTAAACTTAAAAAATCAAGAAGAGATTTAATTGAATAAATTTATAAAATTATCCTAGAATAATATGTGTCATTATTTAGGGGACAATTTAATATTTTTTTTTCATTTATAGGGTTGTTTAGATTTCTCTACAAATAAAAATAAAATGTTATGCCTTATGTTTTTTTATAGAGAGAAAAATTATGTAAGTTACAAAACATGCATAAAGAGAAACACTAAAAAAAAAAAAAAGCTAACACTCAAAGTTATAGTGACCCTCTCTCATACAAGAAGTTTTAAGAGATTTCTCAATGGTGGTTCATTAGATTAGTGTTAGAAACTGGATATTTGAATAACTTATTGTTTGTGACAGCCTAATATTAAATATACAAAAGATTTTATGGTTTTTAGAAAGTAACCAGCGACATCCTATTACCTACTCCTTGAACCATACTTTGAAGAAATAGACATGCATAGAAAAGAAAGAGAATAAAATCTATAACCCATAAAAATAATAAAAATGTCTGCACCTAGGATTTATCTCTCCTACCTATATCTATTTCTTTTTTTAAAATTGGTCTAAGGAGTAACTACTAGGATGCCACTAGTTATTCTAGGAGCACCATAAAATTTCTCTAAAGAAATTGATCAAATCTCATAAAAAAGACATGATTTTTAGGTAAGTTTCGTATAAACCCTAAATAACTCTATATTATCTAACGAAACACTTGAGACTCCTAAAAAAAATTAAATTATTGTTTCCACCGAGTTTATATGCTTTTGAGAAACCCGTCATTTCATCCATTGAAAAACTTTAAGAGTATGGAAGAATAAAAATGAACTAGTTTTTGTTCGTTTTTCGTTGATAACACCAATAACGAGATTGGAGAAAACTTCAAAGGATTCTAAGACTTTCTATAGCTAGTTAATAAGCTTTGGATATTGAGTCATTAAAGGTGATTATAGAACTTGAACCAACAAGTTGAAGTATAGATGACTCATCTTGCTGCTAAGACAAAACGACTTAGTACTTAGACAACTGAACTCCGATGATTGTATATGGAGCTATTTGTATATATGAGTGATACATGTGCTTCCTCTTCTCGCCTCCTCGGTCCCCATAAAGACCTGCCTCCTTCTCCTTCTTCTTTAGTCTCTCTATTATAGATTAATTGTATTTAAATTGATATTTTTTTAAATTTGTAAGAAATATTTAATTTTTTTAATTTTAATTTAATTTCTTTGAATTTTTTATGCTCTATTTATTAGATTTTTTTTAAAAAATTTAAACAACTTACTGACAGGCTTATTAATAGAATAAGTTTGTTGGTATATTACAAAGAGTTGGAAAATAACTACTAGAAATACCATTGATACCATTTAATCTCTAATGTAATTATAAACAGGTTTTTGCTGTGGTGATATTCTATTTTTATCAATGAAAATATCGATAAAATAATGCTCAAAAAAAATATTGGTGCACCTTTAATTTTTTCTGTAAAATCACTTGTGACTATATTACCAAAAGAATGATTGATAGAACAGAAATTACTGACAATAATTTTTTCAATAAACAGTAATCATTTATGATCTGTTGATAAAAGTCATGTTTATGGAATCAGTACTTAAATACTGAAGAAATATTTCCTATGTAAAATGTAAAATTCAGGTAGTGATAGAGACAACAATGGAATAATAGAATAGGAAGCATGCATTTGAAGCGTCTTTGCAGTTCGATGGTAAAAACCTTGAATTTGTTTTTCTAATAGCAGTGTATCCTTATTATTTTATTTTATTTTGAAATGCTAATATTGAATTTAATTTTTACTCTCTAGTTAAATCATACAGAAAATCACATTCTTAATCAGGGATTTATAAAAAAAATAAAAAAATTCCCACAACCTCTCTTCTGAGATTCAAACCCAAAATGGTAATCAGGAAAAATATCTTAATATTGAAACTAAGATTAGCCATAAATCTAAACCCGTTTTCTAACATTAAGAGAGGCATTATTAACACCGTTTGCAAGCTATTTAATTAAAATGGAAATTAGAAATTATAACATTATGCTAGTAGCTAAGAGAGAAGCCATAAAGTCAAAGCATGGAAGCCATTGGCTGATCACCCTCATGGCTAAAGAAAACGAGAGAGATGAATTGTCTTGACTGGTAAGGCTCACATGGTAACATGTGCAAGGTTACATATTTATAATCCTCTCCGTTGTACGTGCGTCACCCACGCCTGTATTAAATTCAGACGACAGCCGACCCATCAGGAAAGCTTGCATATTGTATGTCTCTGAAACGAGACATCCTCCACAATTTTGGTGCTCAAAACAAAGGGAAAGATACTGGGGAGATTTGGGTGGACTAAAGCGTGATATAAAATAACATTTTCTTAGCAAACAATTATGAGAAAGATGGAGGTTTTTAACTATCATACGTGGAAATGGATTTTCCACCATGCTTCTGATTTGGATTCCATGTCGGCTTGTTCGTCTGCTAAATCTTTAACCGTGATCGATGGAGTCATCATTCAACCATTTGAGATCTGACGAGTGTGGACTGTGGATGTGTAATCCCCCTCATATTGTGGGACTTCGAGTTTTCTTCATGCATTAAAATGTTGACTGAGTGAGCTCGGAAAATGAAAAGGTTATGGGGCAGAAATGGAGATAGGGAACGAATTGGTTCGACTAATTGCTCGTGATGATCCTTTGACCACCGCAGGATCGTTTTCTCTGGGTGGATTCTATCGAGGTATCGTCACCTGGTTTTTTACTACCTAGAATGTGTTTGAAATTATAATAGTAATTTTTTTTTGAAGTATTTTATATTTATAAATATATTTAAAAAGTTATTTTTGATATGAATATATTAAAATGATATGAAAATATATAAAAAATTAATTTAAAATGAAGAAAAAAATAAAAAAAAATTAATTTTGTTTAAAAATACTTTTAAAACACAAAATAAAAAAACACCCTAATTTTATCTTGTTCTTGGGCATTTGTCCCCTTTCATTCCATAAAACAAATAGAACGAAGTTAAGAAAAAGGTTCACGGACATATTCTATGCGCAATGAAATGTAGGAATTTGGCCAAAACAATAATTCTTTATAGGAACAAAATGGATGCAGAGATTAATATAAAGACAACAGTTCATGCTATTGTGGCTTCTATTTCGAGCAACAAGCGCACAATTGACAGACATGACATGCAAAGATCCAAACGTGGATCCCGTTATGTTCATATATATTTCGTATGCTTCTCACAGACACGCATGCAAATATAAGAATGTGATCATAAATAAATTCTAAAAATAATCATATGATTAATTATGTTAATCATTTTATAGTCTGAACGAAAAAATATTTTGCATTTTATATACTCAAATAATAAAGTTACCAATTTTACTGGTAGAATAATAAAAAAAAAATATAAAAAAAACTACTTACTAATATTATTAGTATCGAGCTTGAATTAAGAGATTGTTTGTTTTTGTATTTAAAAAAAAATAAAAAAATTATTTTTTTTATTTCAAGTTATTTTTCTATGTGTATTCTCAGACAATCGATGAATCTCTTATAATATTTATATACATGCTGAAATATAATAAATTTATCAACATCTTATTACACAATTGATATTGGGCACTCGTTCACTAAAAGCTTTTTTATTCAACTGCGTGATGTCTAGGGTTTAATACCTTGAAAGAGAACCTTTTCAGGGTTTTTATTGTTATTATTATTATTAAGGACACATGACGGGTTAACTTTGAATCGGTTTCTATCAGGTTAATTGCACAAATGATTCATGCCCTCAAACTAAATTAGTCCAAGGTCCAATTTACAAGTTCACTAGTAGAACTGGCCAGACATTCTGATCCTAATAACAATGCTAGAAGACCATTTTTCTTCCATCACCATTACCCTCTCACCTCCCTCCCCCCTCCTCTCTTCAATGCTTAAAGCCAAAACCACAACCACCTCTACCATCCACCACTAATACCATTTGAAAAGCATCACCACCTCCCGTTTGGCAATCTCCACCATAGACCAACTAAAAGCCACTACCATCATCACCCAACGCCATCAAAAAAAAAAAAAAAAGTCATTGACACTAGTTCTATATATAAATTTATAATCATCTTGCTACACAATAAATATTATGAGTTGTTGATAAAAAGTTCTTTTATTTTAATTTGTGAGGTCTACAGTTTAGTACCTAATAATTTAGATTTTTTATTGAGTAACACTTGATGAGTTAGCTTTTGAATCAATTTTACCTATTTGAATTAGTGTTTCAAGTGTTCTTGATTGATTTAGTTTGGTTTAAATCGTTTTTTTATCAAGCTAATTTAATAAATGGTTCATATCCTCAAGCTAGATTGGTCTAGAACCAACCAATCAGTTTGATTTTAATAACAATGTTAAAAAACTATTTTTATCGCATCCCTATTTTCCCACTCTCCTCTCTCTAATTTCCTTCCTCATTTTTAGAGTACCTGATTAAGATTGTGGTACTAGTTGCGATTCAAAATATTTTTTATTTAGAAGTATATTAAAATGATATTTTATTATTTTTTTTAAAAAAATTTAAGATCAGCATGTCAAAACAATTTAAAAACATAAAAATATATATATTTTAACAAAATTTTTAAAAACAAATTTAAAAAAAATATAGTCCAACAACTTTTCCAAACGAAAAAGCATCACTGCCTCTAACTTGGCAATCTCCATCATAGACCAATTGAACAACATTAATATCACCACCAATTGCCATGAAAAAAACCTTCATCATTAACTACAACTAGATTTCTACCGCCTATGGCTAAACATAACACTACCACAACAGCCAACAATCGACAACACGTGAGATTTACAAAATTGTGGAGGAAATTTTGATTTCCAAATTTAAGATGTTGATTTCTCATATCTTTAAGTTTCATTTCCTTAATAACAATTCTCACTTTGCTATAGTAATGTGAGGGAAAATTATAAAAAAAAAAATTATTTTTCTTTATCTTATTGAGAAAATTTTAGACAATTATAGTGTACTAGTTAATTGACCTGCTATTCACATGTCATATAGAAGATTTTTTTTAAAAAAAAAAAGCAAAAGAAAGCACAATCACTAATAATGTGTTTTTATGCATAAAAAAGATTTTAATTGTAAATAAAAAAGTTGATGCTTTCATTTAATAAATTTAATCAAGAATTATATTTATTAATAAATATAAAATAAAGTGGCTAACACCCAAATTAGAAAGTTGAAAAATATATGTAGATTAAAATATCTCATCTCATATTGTGAAGAGCTCTTTAATATTTTTCATCTAATTATATGTCAAAAAAATTTATATATTTTACAAGAAAAGAACTAATTTAAAATTTATTTAAATAAAATTATTTTATAGTATAATTCAGCCTTTTCTTATCATAAATTTTTTAAAATATAATTTTTTAAGACATGTTGTTTATTCGATAAAATTTGAAAGCAATTAGAATAAGTATAAAAAATTCTAAATACTAATAAAGAAATGCATTTCCTTAATTAAAACCTTTTTATCTTATTAATTTGAATCTTCTTTTGTTATATTTTTATACCTGATAATTATTTCTTAAATAAAAACCTATCATAACCATGCATAAAAGCAAATTTTAGTAAAGAAAAAACTTATGTTTTGATATTTTTTGATATTTTTATGCAGAAGTAATGGAACAAAGAATAATATACTACTCGCATTTTGTCATAGGCAATTAGCGTAATTGCTAATGGTATAAAAATAATAGAAAAAAATTAATAAAACTTTTATTGGAAATCTCGTTGGCATATAACATGTCAGTATTTTTAGACAGAATTTCCAATCAGAATTTTTTGTTTCCATATTCCGTTGTTAAATTTAAAAGAGTTATAACTAATATTTATTTCCCCCTCCTATTTCTTCTTCTTCCTTTCTTTCTGTCAAAAACACAGCAGCCTAAACTGAAAAATCCAGCCCCATCCTCACAAATCTAGCCATCCAATTAACATGCCAGTTTCGTCCTACATCTATCAATAGTTCAGCATATCCCCCTCTTGGTTCAATTTTTTATGAAGCCTTCACCATACCAGCTAAGCAAATCTATCTTTTTTTTTAACCCATTAATGATCTAGGTTGATTTATTGAAATGTTTTAATAGCATTTATATTTTACTTGTATATGTAAGTGTTTTACAGCTTTTTTCTAGAAAATTTTGTTATATTAATATATAGTTTGTATGTTAGGGTTTGCATACAATTTGAAGGAAATTAAATTTCTTCGTCATGTGAAGGAATTGAGTTTGATTTTGATTTTGTAATTTAGTTGTGTTATAATTAAAGAAGTGATGAGGTTTTTTATTGAGTATCAATCACATTTATTCAATTTTATTGTTAAGTTGGAAATTTGAAGAAAAATAATGGAAATTAATTATTTTGTGGAATTAATAATAATTAAAAGATATTAATTTAGGTTGAATAAATTTGAATTTAACAAATTATGGATAATTTATTGTGTACCAATTATTTGTTGATCAATTTGTTTTTTGTTTGTTGTTGTGATTTCAGGTTTTAAAAAATACAATTGAGATTATAACAAATAAACATGTAAAAAAAAAACAATTAATGAAATACTGACAGAATCACGTATGGAAATGTATATTCCATCGTTGATTTTATCAACTATATCTAAGTTAATTTCTTCAAAGAATTACATAATGTTTTAGTGTTTTTAGACTTGTTGATGGAATCAACTATGAAAAACTCTGTAGATAATTCTGTTGATGATGTCATCAATGATATTTGCAACCTGAGTGATGGATAACCGATTGAAATACCTGTTAATAATTATTATATCAATAGATTTTTCAAAGAATACTATTTAGTTTTTTAAAAAAATTTGACGTGAATATTTCATTTGTAATTCCGTTGATATCTTAATTTGTCAATGGAATTATTGATGGGCATAAAATTCCTAATTATAAACGAATCAACAACATGAAAATGTCAGCAAAACTATCATGGATTATGATGACAACAAATGTCAAGTATAAATGCTAACATAATATTTTGTTGTAGTTGAGCAATTTTTTAATAGTATGCTTTCATGATTCATGTATTTTTTATAATTTAAATTAAAACTTTTAAAAATTAAGAGCTTATAAAAAATAGGCCAGTCATGCATGGCAATACTATGATTGCATTTTCACGTATCATAATTTGTTTAAATTGAGAAATGCAAAGATATTATTTTTGCTTAATAAAATAACTTTCAAAATATATGAATCAATAAGCTGAGAAACAATAGTTAATTCAAATTAAAAACAAAAGTGAAAAGATAATATTTCTTCAAAAAAAAAAAAAGATAGATGATTATGCAAATATCTAACTCTGATTTTTTAAAATATATATATATATACAAATGTGGTTTTACTTATTTTATCTTAGAGATTATATTTTCTTACCAAAAACATATGATTTTTATTTATGTAAATACATCATGCAAATACATTTTATTTCTATCAAATATGCAAGGAGAAAAATTAAAAATAAATTAGAATAATCTCTTTGAAATATTATAAAAATACAAATTAATTACAAAAAATAACAAATATTTAAAAAACATGAATCAAACAATCTAAAAATAAAGATTAAGAGTATTAATTATATATATATATATATATAGAGAGAGAGAGAGAGATGCATTTGGGTTTCTAAATAGACTAGCAGACGACATGTAGCAAGTAGCCTATTTTATTTTATATTTTTTTAAATAAGGTCCGCCCCTTAAAAGAAAAATAGCAAGCTCACGTGCTTTGCTTGGTCTTTTTTTTTTATTTGATATTTTTTTTAATTAATAGCTTTTTTATTTTGTATTTAAAATATTTTTAAGTTTGTTTTTTAATTAATACCTCTCTTATATCTTTTTTTTTTAGTCTTTTTAAATAAAAAGATTTATTAATTATATTGGGTATTTTTAATTTTTCATGAGATTAGTATGATTTATTTTTTATTTTTCATATATTCATATAAATTAAATTTATTTTTATAAATTAAAAATGTTTCCCATTTAATAATAATAAAAAAAATCTGAACCCAGCATATGAGATAGAAAATTGGGACCTGTTTTATTACAAGCTTTAAAAACTTCTCGGACGAGGCCCAAACCGATTTCACAACCTTACATTAAAGAAAGAATTCCAGCCTTACAAAAAAAAAAAAAAAAAAAGAATTCCAACCTTACAAAATTGTGTTGAGTTTATTAGAAACAATTTTTTTTAACACGTGAAAAAAAAAAAACCCGAATAAATGGACGCCTAAAAGTGGCTTGCATTGGTATTTGATTATTTTCTCACCGTCATTACTAAAAAAGCCGAAGGAGACTTCTCATTCTTGCAGACCGCACGAGAACTGAAACTTCCATCTATCAGCAGCTTCTCAATATTATCTAGGAGACTCATCATCCTGGGTTCCTTTCTTTTTTGAAAATAACCATCCTAGAAGAGGGATTAGAGACCTTTTCTTGGCCATCCTTTTAAAAGAGTGAGGTCTCTCTAGCACTTCCTCTTTCGAAACAATAACCTTGGCCAATGATGGAGGACTAGCGAATTTCACACTTCTCTTCTTTTGAAGGTCTGTAGGTTCTTCAATACCAGTCTGGTTCTTGATCATCTCCATTTTTGTTGCATTTTCAACGAATTTGATGTCTTCAATCTCTGGATCATCAAGTACTGGTTGTTTTTTATGCATTCTTTCTCTTGCCCTTAATCGTTGCAGCTCTTTCTTTGTTCCTTCAAGTTCTTCTCTAAGAGATTTTATACTGTAGGTCATCAAGTTACCTTCTTCTCTTGCTTTTTGGAGGCTTTGCTTTGTTTCCTCAAGCTCAGCTGTTAAGGCTCCAAATCTGGAGGGAGCAGCCTGTCCATTTTCTCTCCCTCCTGTTCGCATCTAACAAAAAAAAAGAAGAAAAGGTACCTTGATTAGCAAAATAAAATTATTTTCTAGTGGCAAGGTTTGAGATTCTAATGACATCTAAAAAAGAGGATGAAGTTTATTACTTGAATTTTCTATAATTCAGTACTGTTGGCCACGAGCTTTTATGAGTTCGTTCTAAAATAATTCGTTAAAAAAGGACAGACAATGGAAAGAAACTACGTACTAGACATGACATTAAAAAACACAGTATTATTAAACTATCATTGAAGTTTTATATACAATATATAGGACACAAGTTCTGTTTTAGGACACCATTAAATTCAAGATTGAACTGTAGCTCTTGATTGGTACGTGGAAAGAAATTGTGTTCGATGCCAGAACAGATATCCAAACATAAGAGATATATAGAGAAGATCAAAGAGACGTAGTGAGAACCTCTTTGAGCTTGTTGGCATAGATCTCCCCAGCTAAAACTCTTTCCCCAAACAACATCACTGCTTCTCTGACAGACTTGAATGGTGCTCTTGTATCAATCTCCGCCCGTCCATTGACCACCAATAATCCACCCTCTTCTCCGCTCATGCTTAGCACTTGAAAAATATGTATATCCACTCTATATATGTGATGGAAAAGAAGAGTAAGAATCAGGGAATGAATGGATTCATGGGGTGACAAAGAGAGACCTAGCTTGCTCCTTTTAATACAAGGAGCTGGCTATCAATTATAAGAGGTTGTTGTTAATGTGCTTGCTTACTTCAAAGGAAGTTGTTAAATAAATCATGGGGCTTTTTGTTTTTCATTTATTTACTTACTTTGTTTCTTCGCGTCCACTACACTGTAATCTTGTTAATTGAAGTTGACAAGGGTGGTTGGACCATCCATGTTGATGTTCTTGATTCGTTAGTTTCATAGCTTAGCACTCTTAACTTGATTAGGACCTGCCTCCACTTGAACTGAACTCATCTAGTCCAAAGAGGTGACTGGGTCCACGTAGGGCTCCACGTCGGTAAATTGGATCATAAATAATCTAGGCAAGCCTCGACAAAAATCCCAAGCCAATATCAATCTTAACTAGATAGGTTGCAAACTTCTTCTTCTTCTTCTTCTTCTTCTTCGTCTTCTTCATTTATTTTATCTTGATTAACTCTAAACTTACCAATGGATGATTTCTCAATAAATTCCTTTCCTAGTTTTAGTTAAGAAAAAACCTATTGCGTATTCATGTGAAAGGAGGATGATTTCTCTTTTTCCGCTGAAGTTCTTCCAATCTTTTGATAGAGCAAACTATATAAGAAATGTTAGAGAAAATAATCTGACTGTTACATAAATTATCAATTACGCAAAGGGAAAATCGTGGAAGATTCATAGTTCTTTGTATATAAATAAAGAGAAACCACATGAGTTTTTATATGATTATTTCATTGGATCAGAAACTTACATTGTCAGGAAGAAATTAATTTAGAATTTATTGATGTTTTAGAGATTTAATCAAGATGGAAAATCGATGGAAAACCTTATTGAGATTGTTTCATTGAATCAGAGCTTTTGTGAGGCTTTCACAATTATTTTTAATCAATACATATTAGGATATTTGGACCATAATTCATCTCAAAGAAAAAATGATTTTTGTGTCTAAATTGCATTATGATCCTGGAAGAAAGGATATTTTCATATTTTTTTTATATATAAAAAATAATATTTATGTGTCATAAATGTATTTTTAAAAAGAAAAAAAAATCTATGGCTTTGGTCATAAACTCGACTAGGTCGAATAAGTTAGTTTTATTTTAATTACATAAAAAAAATAGAAAACAACAGTAGATAAATCAAATTTTAAAAGAAAAGTGATCAAGATAACCTAGAATATTCCATCAAACCTGCGACTTAGATTATAAAATTGAAAAACCTAATAGAAAAAATAAAGAGAATTATAAAGGTAATTTTTTCATATAAAAAAAAATCAATTTGTGTTAACTTTTCAAACTCGATATCTGAATTATTAGACCTAAAAAACCATGTCTAAAAAACCTATGAATCCTAATTTTCAAAAAATAATTTTAATTATACAAAAGAATTATAAAAATAACGATTAAAAAGATTATGATCAAAATTAAAATAAAAAATAAATTTTATATTGGATTGATTAGTGAGATTGAAAAAAAAAATTGGTGCTAAGGTAATAGATCTTGATTGAAAAAAAATTGGTGTTAAGGTAATAGATCTAATTAGTAATATAGATTAACTTTCCATCTTTGTTTTTAAAGGTAAAATGAGATGGGACATTTTGTTAATACTTAACCATGAATGGCTCTTTGATGTCAAGTTATGCCTATGAGCTCTCCTGCTTGTTTAATGTTTGACTATTCAAACACTTTTATCAAAGCATTAAGAGGAGTTCCAGATGATTAATAATGGCTAACTTTGATAAAAAGTTGGCTTTGCCATTTTCTTGTTAAGGGATATTAGCATTGGAGATCAATTTTTCATCTTTATTTTTGAAAGAAAAGTGGGCTAGTGCATTTTGTTGATACTTCACCATATAAATGGCTCTTTATGTCAATTTATCCTTTATATTGGACAACAATAAGCTAGAAGTCACTTTATACTTAAACATGGTAGGTATTTAGAGTCTTAGTTAGGCTAAGACCGACAAGAAAGCTTTATAATTAGATATATTGTTATAAGATAAAACTCAATATAAATCCCATGTTGAAAAACCTATTCATCAGGTGACGTAAATAGGAGCGAAGGATAAAAAGGTTTGGTACATATCAAAACCCTTAAGGATTTTTTTTTTTTAAAAAAACATCACAAGTATAGGAAGACTCTTAAAATACTTATTCATTGTTGTATATCCTTGCTAAAATGCTATTACAACCCTTTATATATAAAAGGCTAAAAAATCATAATGATATTTAATATGAACAATAAGCTAGAAAAAATATATCGTTTAAATATGAGAAATAGAAATAGAAAAGCATCATAATAAAGAATAAAAATATAAAAATATTTATTTTCCTAAAAAAGCTCTTATATCAGCATTGTTAAAGTTGTTTTGAGTCTATCTGCCCATTAAAAGCTTAGCTTTTGAGGGTGAGATATGTCTCAAATAGTGGCAGAGTCAAGATTTTTCAAATAAGAGGGCAAAATATAACAAATACTTGATATTATGTATTATGTAGACATGTGCGACATATAGAAATCATTTTAAAATATATATACTAACTTATATCAAGCAAAATTAATTTAAGAATACTTCTACAATGAGAAACTTACATTATAATTGTTTTCTTCGAGTTTTCATATTTTAAAACTGCTTCGTAATAACTTTATTATTAATCTCATCGAAGATATTTTTCTCAATATATACAACCATATAGTTCTTCATCTATTTTTAGTTTAGGGTGGGTTCAATGCTTGTGTTTTCTAAGTCTTCAAAGGACCAGTGAAGTCCTTAACAACAATTATATGATGAAATATGGTATAGAGTAGCTAAAACAATAGCTTAAAAAGATTGTCATGATAAATTGATGTTGTTCTTGCTTACTTATTGTTTTCTACAAGGCTGTTAAACATAAATGTTAAATATATATTTTTTAATTTCTTTATTATGTCCCTAATTTTCTAGTTGTCTTATACTTCATTTTTAATCACTAGTAAGTTCATCATCATCATTTTCCATATGAAATTCATAGCAAAACACATTAATTCATCAAAACCCATTTCAATTTATATCCATATGCATATAATATTACCTATACACATATTAATTCAATGAACCCCTAAATTATCATAAACCTTAACATTTTCAATAATTAATTATAAAGGAATAATTAGTTATCCTGCTTTCTATTTTTGCATTATTTTGTTTTCTTCTTTGTTTTTTTCCTTGTATCTTGCTTTTTACCTACCTTTTGATTAGCCCCTTCAATATATCAACTTCTTCCAAAAAAAAATTTACAAAGAAATAAAACTAAAATTAGACAATGAAATAAATAGAAAAAATAAAGGAAACTTATCTAAAGCATAAAGCATAAGAGGTTACCTGTTTAATTAATTAATAGCTTAGGAGTTGAAGAGAAATTTTACAAAAAGAAGAGAGGTAAGGATAATAGCTCGAAAGAAAGAAGAAAGGCTCTCGGTTAGTTATGGAAGGAAAAAAGTTTAGTGAAATGTTGAATACACACACACACACACACACACACAACACTAGACTATAAGTTAACAATAGCTAACTTGGGTCAATTAGTAGCTAGCAAAGAAAATTAAACCAATTAAGATATTATTCATATTCTAATATAAAAAGTAATTTGGAAGAAAAGATTAACAATATTCTTCATACTTTTAATATTCTTTTTGATGCTTTTAATGTCTGTCAGACATAAGGTGTATGGGTTTGGCAAAGAGTTGAGTGGAGGTTTAAAAATTAATCCACATGGTTAAGTTTAATTTTCATTATTAAAATATTATTCATACTTTTAATATTCTTTTTGCATTTTAAAAAAATTAAGATTGACTCGCTGATTAGTACTTAAAAATGCATTTTATCAAGGTTTTATATCATCATTTTGCACTTGAAGTATCAATAACTCCTTAACTAAAACATGTTTGACAATAACGTATCTAATAATATAAGATACCTTTAATTTATGGTAAATATTCATCTTAAATGCAGGCCTATTACATAAATGAAAGGATTGATTGATGAGTTCAAGTATTGAAATTGAAAGGACAAAGAGAGGGCCAAACTTAGAAAAGAGATGTTGGTGCAGTCCAAACTGGAACACTGTTCGGTAATTAGGTCATATCTCGAGTTCTAGATGTCCAAATGATCTCAAATGTTTACATAGATTAGGTAAGACATAGGCCTACAACTTTCATGTGGACGTCAAGATCTATGAAGGCCGTTTTCAAGTCCAAATTATAGCAACAACGGAGAAGTCCGAATTTGTCCTGCAGCCCAGACACTGTTCAGTGTTCAACCCATATCTCAAGTTTTAGAAGTCCAAATGACCTCCATTTTTTTTTCTGGAAAGCTAAGACAATTTTCTACAACTTTCATTGTATAGGTGGATTTAGTTCTGATGCTAGTAATTTCATTTTATTCAGACAAGAAGATAAGAATTTTCACCAAGTCAAGAGTTGGCCACGTACCCACTCAACAATTAGTCATCAAATCAATAATTCTGAATTTTGGCCTATAAAAGGAGGCATTTGCCATGCATTTAGGGGCTTGATTATTCAGATCAAGACCTTGCTCTTGCTCTCTCTCTTTATATTTTTTTTGTAATTCTTAAGTTTTGCTTTCATTAATATCTTGTTTATGCTTTTCATTTCCTTTCCTTTACTTAGTTAACTTGTATCTTATTTATGTTCTTATTTTGTTTATTTATATTTCTCTTCTTCATTATGTTTAGCTAAGTTGATTATGTCAATGTGAAAAGGTTACACTAATGGTGTAAGAATAAGTATGGTGTAAACTCAACATGGACCTTAATGTTTAATATTAACATGTCTTATCTTTTTATCTTACTAATTCTTAATACCTTACTTGTTAAATGATTAATCTAGATTTGTGTTATATAACACTCGGTACAACAAATGTTTGGCACTCTCATAGCCTAACCGTATTGTATTACCTACACATGTGCTATGAAAGGAACTTGATTTGTTGTTAACATAAGTTAGCATCATGAATTCCTGATAATATTTCAAAGTTTGGTGTTACTTAAATAAGATAATTAATATGATCATGTTAATAATGGAACCTCCTTTGCGTGTGGTTTCCAGTTGAGTAATAAGAGTTTATACTATACTTGTTTGAAATACCATTAGTAGATCCTCTAACCTTGACACTTGTTTTTATCATTGTTTAATTCTCACATTGATCTTCCATTTTAAAGTTCTCATCAACTTCTTCTTCTTCTTCTTCTTTATTATTATTATTGTTGTTGTATTATTGCTGTCTATAATTTATACAATTAACCTCTCTGTGGTTCGACCCTGATTTTGTTAGGTTATTTATTACTTCGACACTTCTGCACTTGGAAGAAGACATCAATTTTTTGGTCGTGTCACTCGCTGCGGAGAACGAGCCAATATACTAGTCATATCTATGATAAATGGCTTGTGCTTCACTGCTAGTTGGTCAAAAAAAATTCCAACATTAAAAAAAGATGACAAGGCAATGCAAACTCCCCTAAAAAAGAAAAAAATTCATGAGACTTTGGTAATTAGCTCAACTGGGTTTAGCAAACTTGGTTAACCTAAATAAAGTGTTGAAAAAAACAAAATGAAAAAAGAAACCAAAAGCTCAATTTCTAGCAAATAAAATATTGAAGGTTAAAATCAAACAAAAAATATGGAAAAAGGTAAAAAAATTTAGACCAAACCCACCACAAACAATATGTAAAATCTAACCCAATTGTGTTATAAGGGTAACCTCATTGAAAGAAAACTCAATAAAATAATGAAGCTCAATTATTGAAGAACCAAATGTTAAAGAATGAAAAAAAATTAATTTTAAAAAAAGTTACAAGAAATTTTTTTGAGTTAACCTACTAATCCCACAATTATGGAAGAAAAACATATTGGCTAGGACTGGGATAATCCTATAGAAAGGAAAGCAAAAAGAAAAAGGCAAAGATAAATTCCCAACAAATCAGACGTTGAATGATGAAAATGAAAAAAAAGAGTAAAAGTTTTTAAAAAGAACAAAAAAACCCAAACTCAACACGTATAAACCTTAAAAACCAATGACTCTTATCATGAACCTGAGATTAATCCCATAAAAAGACAAACCCTAAAAAATCACAAAGTAAATTTCTTAACCAACAAAATACTGAGTGATGAAATTAAAATAAAAAATAAAAAAAGGATTAAAAACAAAAAAAAAACAATTTAGAAAAAGCAATGAAAAAAAAAAGATCCAAATGAACCTGGGCTAGCTTGTGACCTTGGTATAAAATTGAGATAATCCTATAAAAAAAGAAAGGAAAAAAGTAGGAAGACCAACCTCTAACAAATCAAACATTGAAAGATAAAATAAAAAAATAATTTGAAAATGTGAAAAAAAGACTAAATTGAACCCGTGTTAACCTTCGAAACCTGCAACTCTGTTCATGAACCCTAGACTAACTCTATAGAAGACAAACCCTAAAAAACATTGAAGCAAAATTATAAATCAATAAAATACCAAAGGATAAAACCAGAAAAATAACAAAAAAATAGGGACCAAATTCGAAATAAAAATAAAATCAAATGCTTAGAGAATTAAAAAACAAAATTCAATTATGAAAATGATAAATAAAGCAAACAAAAATCAAAAGAATAAGTATAAATTTTGATATAAAAATCAAATTAAACCAAATGATGAGGGATGAAGTTGAAGAAAAAAAATAAAAAAGATAACCAACAAAACAAATAGAAATAAAAAGAATAAGGGCCAAGACGAATATAAGAAAAAAGTGGTAGACACCGTTGAATTTTGCCGAGGAAAAGAGAGAGAAAGGGGAAGAGAAGAAAAAAAATCCACAAGAGCCTAACCATTTCTTTGTCATGAACAAGCACTTGACCATCAGAAATAGGATGTGAGGATGCTTCCAATATTGTCGTGTAATAAAACATTTGATTACTGATTTAAGCCACATATGTAACCCAAAAGGAATAAACACCGCCTGTGCGTATGTGCGTGTAATAATGCACTAACCATCTTTTTATATAAATAATATTTTTTTATTAAGAAAAAGACCAAAACGCCTCTAACTAAAATTAACAATAATAACCTTGAGAGGTATAGCTCAACTGGTTAGGCCATAGGTTTGCTCCCTAGAGGTCGCCAGTTCGAGTCCTACAAACTTTAGGGCCACTGAAGGTTTATATGGTCATTAACTTCAAGGCCTGTGGGATTAGTCGAGGTGCGTGTAAGCTGGCTCGTATCCATGTTAATTGAAAAAAATTGACAATAATAAAAAAATTCAAGATAAAAAACCTAAACAACCTGATGCTATTTTAAATAATTGTAATCAAAGAGATAAATATGTTATTTTACTATGCATCAAAACTAAAAAAATACCTCTTGTCGTTGTTAAAATTGATAGTGACAAATCAATCACAACAAAAACGCCATTTTGTTTCCAACCTTAAGTACCGAGTGGGTACCGAGTGTGTTTGGTATTGTGGCTGTGGTTTGAAAAAAAAAATTTATTTTATAAAAAGTACTTTTGGCTGAAGTTGGTTTAGTATTTATATATGTTTGGTTAAAATTATGGTTGAAATTGAGGTTAAATAAAAAGTAGTTTAATGTGTTTAGTTAAAAAAATGCTTTTTAAATTGAGGTTATAAAATAATATATATATATATATTGATGATTTTTAATTTAAATATTGTAGATTGAACTACTGTTATTACTTTATTAATTAATAATACTTATATAAAATATTTTTTATTATTTCATTAAACTATCTATAATTTCATCATGTACGAAATCTATCTGACAAGGACTATAGTTTCCTTGATTTTTATAGGCATGCAACAATATCAGGTAAAATATCATTAGGAATAAAATTGGAATTGTTATCAAATTCTGTAAATGCTATGTTATCAAGTAATTTTCTTCTAATTTTTTAAATAAAATATAATTAAAAATAAAAATAAAAATTAATTTTTTTAATTGGATTGAACATGATACTTTAATCAGACTTGATCCTGCTAAAATAGTAAAGAATGTCTCTATTATTCACGTAAATAATGAAAACACTCTTCACTACATGGGACGCAGGATGCGGGGAAAGGGGAAGTACCGAAGTAGCTGAGAGCTACTTTCTTTAAACTAGAGGTTTAAACATAATTTATATGCATCCCACACCATCATTAAAGTGAGTTTTATCATTACTAAATATATTATTTATACGGTTTGCTTTAAAAATTGCCGTAGCTGTGTAAACAAATGGGCACCGAAGGTATTATCTTGCGAGTGCAAGATCTTTTTACACTATTCTAATAAATAATAATCAATGCGTAGATAAACAGTTATTTCATCAAGTTTTTGTTAATACTTTTTCAACTATTTCATTTAAAACAGTCCAATGAATATATCTATCGCAACCGTAATCAAATAAAAAATTGTAAAAGTGGATGAAAAACAGTAAAAAAAAAACCTTTTACCGATGGACCCGGTTCTCGGATGTCGGTTCTCCTCTGGAGTACCTAATTTTTCATTTTTTAGGTCTCAAAATCTCGAGTCTCCTTGGGTAGCGACCAGAGACATATAAAACAAAACAAAGCGAGAGAAAGTTACTTATAGCAGGGGTCAGTAGACTAATAGCAGTGCTACTTCACCCTCCCCTTTCAGAGCCGATAGATATAATCCCCCAAATTTTCACTCTCAAATTTAAAACCCTAAAATCCCAAATTTTCTCACACAGAAATCAATTTCTCTCTCTTTACACAACCATAAAATTTTACCAGATCCGAAGCGAGAGAGTTTAGCAGCAGTTCACCACCATGAAACCCTAGAAAAACCCCAGAAATTCAAATTGAGAACAAAACTTGGGGTTTTTGACGCCATGAGTCCAATTCAGAATTTCGAGCACCATTCTCGCCATCTCGTGGAGCCTGACCTCCGTAAGTCTTTCTTTCCCTTCCCTTCTTTTTTCATTTTCCTGTTAGTTCGTTGGGAAAATGAAGGAAATGAGTTTAATTTGTGTGTTTTTTGTTGTTTATCATGGAACTTGAAGTAATATAAGAGAGATGATAGTCTTATTAGGTTAAAGCCGATAATAGTTATTGAAATTTAAGTCCCTTTTCTTTTTCTTAATTATGTTCTGTTTATAATTTTTGAACAGAGATTCAAACGAGGCTACAGATGGCAATGGAGGTGCGGGATAGTCTTGAGATTGCTCACACGGCGGAGTATTTGAATTTTCTTAAATGTTACTTCCCGGCATCTTCTATTATTCTGTTACAAATTACAAAACCGCAATTTGTAGATAATCCTGAGCATAAGTTACGAAATATTGTGGTGGAGATTCTGAATCGCTTACCGCATAGTGAGGTTCTTCGGCCCTTTGTTCAGGATCTTTTGAAAGTTGCAATGCAAGTGCTTACTACCGATAATGAAGAAAATGGGTTGATATGCATTCGTATTATTTTTGATCTTCTGAGGAATTTTAGGCCAACATTAGAAAATGAGGTTCAGCCATTTTTAGACTTTGTATGTAAGATTTACCAGAATTTTAGATTGACTGTTAGCCATTTCTTTGATAACGCAAGTGCGGCTGTTGAGGATGTTAAACCAATGGAAATTTCTACTTCTTCAGATCAAGGGCTTTTGAGTACTGGACACATTGGGAATGGCCAGCTTAATCCTAGTACTCGTTCATTTAAGATAGTTACTGAGAGTCCACTTGTGGTTATGTTTCTGTTCCAATTGTATAGCCGTCTTGTACAAACTAATATTCCTCACTTGTTGCCTTTGATGGTTGCTGCAATATCTGTCCCGGGCCCTGACAAGGTTCCACCCCATCTGAAAACTAACTTCATTGAACTGAAGGGTGCACAGGTTAAGGTAAGTTTTGTTTGCTCATGATGTCCCTTCGTTGTCTTTTCCTGCATGAGATAAAGCTTGTTTCATGTAGATGTTGCTGATGACTTAAGGCAGTACTTAGCTGTTAGTATATTTATACTGATTTTGGAGGGCAGAAAACAGTTTTTTCTTAGAGTAGATTTTTTAGTCATTAAAATGACTTAAATATGTGTTCTTCACGTTTATAAATAAGAGAGATTGTTTTTGAAGGGAAACCATAGCTCACTTGCCTTGGAATCATGGTGTTATCAGAAGATATTCATGTTTTTGGATTCTGTAATCTACCATGACTACAGAAACAGTGATGTTATTAAAGCTCCTTCAATAAGTTAAAATCTTTTGTCGTGGGCTTGTGAAACCAATTGAAGTAGTTTCTTGTCTTGCTTTTAGATTTTAATTTGAGGATATGAAGGCAAATTGGGATTCCAGGCTGTAAGGATCCAATGTATGATCACTTAAGTGCTAGAGCATATAAAATGTCAAGCAAATCTTTACTTGAATAATGTAAAAACTTTCAAACATATGCACAAAAGCTCTTATGTGCCTCTACTCCCAAATGGATGAAAGTTTACTGTTGAGCTAAACTTGACATCCTTTCTTGTGCTCAGAGCTACTCTTCAATTTTGCCACCTTTTGTCCTCAAAAAGCTGGGGGAGAGGTACATAAAATAGATGTGATATCTGTGGAAATAACAAAGAGAGCTTCGGCAGAAATCATATTGTTGTAATCAAACTTCCAGAACTGTGTGCACCTCAATTTGTTTCTTTCATATCATTACACTAATTACACTATTTTGCCTTTTGCAGACAGTTTCTTTCTTAACCTACCTGTTGAAGAGTTTTGCTGACTATATTAGGCCACATGAAGAAAGTATATGTAAAAGCATTGTGAATTTGCTTGTTACATGCTCAGACTCTGTAGCCATTAGAAAGGTTAATGATTACTTTTTATTTGATTTTCTCTTTATGAATGTTGGTCTCTTGTAGTTTCAAAAACTGATGTCTGAGCACATTTGGTGCAGGAACTGCTAGTTGCCTTAAAACATGTTCTAGGGACAGATTTCAAGAGGGGTTTATTTCCTTTAATTGACACACTTTTAGAAGAGCGGTAAAATCTTCTATCTTGTTATGGGTTTGACGTGTCAATGAGCTTTCATGATCACAAATTCTCAGGAGATGCTAAAAATGTCTAATTATTAAATTTTTTGGGCACTTGGAAGACAATTGAAATTGCACTCTAATCTGTTTGTTGTGTGGGCTTGATGGTACTATGCGAAGTAATGACTGAGTGTTAAAGAATTTGATGGAAAAATTACAACATAGGAAGAGAAAATTGAACATGAACGTCACAATTGGCAACCTATACCTACTCCTGGAAAATAATAAATTGATAGAGGTTCTGTTTAAATTGCTGACAAAAGATTGAATCATTTGATTCTGAGCTTTTTCAAGGAAGCATCATGTGGTTGGTGGCTTTACTGGAATAAGAGGTCCATCAAATTTCTTCAGAATGTATTTTGTGCAATTATTTGTATAAAATGGAGCCAATTTTCCTGGTCCATATTTAATTTTGCTTATTTTTAGTTTGTATATAAAAAATTTCTTATAATTTTCCTTTTGATGGTATGTACATCTACTCCGATCATTTTCAGATAGTTGTGAATATTTGGTCCTTTGATTTTAAGAATTTCATTATTGGTGGTTCTGGCACTGAACATTTCCTGTTTAACACTTAGTTTTCCTATCCATTCTAGAGTTCTAGTTGGAACTGGTCGGGCATGCTATGAAACTCTGAGGCCGTTGGCTTATAGCCTACTTGCAGAGATTGTTCATCATGTTCGGAGTGACCTTTCCTTATCACAGGTGCTGTTTCTTATGCGATATCTGATGTCAATTTTACTTTCTGATATCAAATTTCTCAATTACTATTTCATCTCTTGCTTTCTCACCTATGTGTTGTGCACTGTACTGGACACTTACTTATTGGTCAGTTCTGTTGCCAGTTTATTAACATAAAAAGTGAAAAAGTTCCTGCTGGTTCAATATATTTTATCCATGAGATTCTTTTGGTTCTTATTGAAAAACTGTCTTCTAACTTCGTTTTTCTTACTCTACTGCAGCTGTCACGGATTATTTACCTGTTCTCAAGTAACATGCATGATGCTTCATTATCTCTCAGCATCCACACCACCTGTGCCCGGTTAATGTTAAATCTGGTGTGTATACTTTATTCTGTCCTTAAAGGCTTAGCTTCAGGGGCATAATTATGATTAGTTCCACAGACCTTTTTTTTATTCTTTTAAATCGTTTTTGTCGGGTTTAGGTAGAGCCAATTTTTGAGAAAGGTGTGGACCATTCAACCATGGATGAAGCTCGGATTTTACTGGTATGAATGACAGTTTAAGTATTGTGAATATCTTTTGGTTGGATTTTCTCATTTTATATGGGAATAACTTTTGTGGTCCTACAGGGGCGTATTTTGGATGCTTTTGTTGGCAAATTCAGCACTTTTAAGCGCACCATTCCGCAGGTAATCCTTGCTTGGTGATCTATTTTCCATGTGGTATTTTGCTGGGACAAAATTTTGGAGTTACTGGATTGAAGTATAGGGCATGTGTGCTTCTTGTTTTTTTTCCTTGTGCAGCAATTGGTGTTAGGATATGGTTAAGTTGATGCTTCGAGTGTATTTAGATGCCATTTGCTTTTATTTTCTCACTTTCTCTATTTTTTGGTTACCCTGCAATCTTCATTTTGTATTTTTTGTTCTGAGAGTTTGTGGATGTCATTTGCTTTTCATGTTTCAGTCGCAGGAGCTGGTGTTAAATTAGTTTTCAGTGCCTAAACTGTCTTGGCATGAGAAGTATTTCATGACCTTGGAACTTGTATTAGAGATTGGAATTTACAGGTTCATGTTGTTGTTTGATCTGGGCTATACCTTGGAACTATTGTATTAGAGATAGGAATCTACAGGTTTATGTCGTCGTTTGATCTGGGTTATAGGATGGTTCCTTTATAAGTATCATCTTTTGGCACAGTTCTGATTAGCATTTTGGAGTGGATGGAATACTTGTGTTATTTTATCTGGTTTCTTCATTGCTATGGGTTTGAAGGTAGATGCAATCAGATATGGAAAATGCAGTGATGCTAACATAAGCCCCCTTTTTTAT
>CM031977.1:7420751-7425751 GCA_018804465.1 Populus tomentosa | reverse complement strand
GTAGGATTGGTAGCAACAGTTCTCCTGGGAAGAAATGACTCACTAAGCTGATATCATTAACTAATACTAATATAATAGAAAATAACTATCTTTTCTGTATACTTTCCCTGATTTCTTTGTTACTATATGTCTTATGCAATCGATTGGAATATATAGATATCCTTCACCACAACATAAGTCATTGAAAGGATGTCGGAGACCCCCTAAAGCATGAAAGCTAGGATCTTTAAGAAAATGGATTCATATTCGAAGAGTACATAACCGTATGGATAAGCTCACACTAATTTGTCAATTTAGGATCCAATTCAGGATTTTTCTTGGGAGATGTCGGGAAGGAATTGGAATGTAATAACATCGATTCATACAGATAGAGAAGAAAAGGTTCTCTATTGATTCAAATGTTGTAAAGGGCAACGAAAAAAGACAAAACCAAAGATTTCATAGAGCTTTTGATCAAAAAATCAATTTGATTTATTTCGTACCCTTCGCTCAATGAGAAAGTGGGTCAGATTCTACAAGATCAAACCTATGAGACTTAAGGAATGAAAAAAAAAATTAAAAAAAAAAAGAGGGAAAAATTAATAAATAAAAAATAGCCCAGATTCTAAATGAACAAACTTGAAAAAAATGTTTCTAATTCTCGAAGAATGCGGGGCAAAGGGATTGATAAAAAAAAAGATCTATTTTTCTTATTCTTATTATAAGATCATGATTGGATGTGAATATGTTTGGTAAAAAGAAGAATCTTCTCCTTTGAGAATAATCAAAGAAGGAAAAGTTCAATTGAAACATGAAAACATGATTGAATTTATCTTATTTACTCTTCGGGACTAAGTGGATAGAGGGAGGACCTTCTCAATCGATGAAAAGGATCCAATGACTTTGAAATAATTGGAGGAGTCGTATGAGGTGAAAATCTCATATACAGTTTTGTAGAGTGGCAGTAAGGGTGATTTATTAAACTTTTCCATGATCACCCAAAGAAAAGCTCTACCGTACTTAAAGTTTCCAGGCTGCAATTAACCTCTGAATTTGTAATCACTGTTTATATACATAATATTGGCCATAATTCACAAGAACATTTTATGGTCTTAGTAAAATGGGGAAGGGTTAAGGATTTATCAAGTATGAGATACCACATTGTTAGAGGAACCCTAGATGTTATCGGAGCAAAGGATCATCAACAGGGGCATTCATGTACATTGTGGACAATTGTTAATTAAAATCAATTGTCCAGATCTGACTGTAAAGGTAGAGATTAAAATGAAGAAATATTTAAGGAGAAAGTTGTAGTTTTCTTTTTAACTTCCTTCCATCTATGTTTCTCCTGTTTATAAGGACAACAAAATGGAGACAAAAACCTATTTTTATCTGTCTTGACAATCACATGTGTTTTCCTCCCTTGTGTCTCCATTTATTCTGTCTTGATCAAACAACAAGAAATTGTTATATCTTCATCGTGTGAGAATATTAGCTAAAAACTACCTTTATGCACCAGAATTATTAATCTTGTTTTGGCTTCTTAGTTCAGTATAATTTGGTCAATATATAAGCATAGCCGGCTCTGCACTCTTAGCTTTGCCCAAGACTAAGAGAGCACATCATTCTCCGCCGTGCAGGGGCTTTGCAAGCACAAGACCTTTAGTCGCCACCCTTGTGTTTCTGTCGTCCCATATGGCATAAATAACAAAGGGCAGAAGCAGGAGCGCACTATAAAACAAAGCTGACTACCTTTGAATCAATCATACCTTTCTCGGCCTTTTGGCTAAGATCAAGTGTAGTATCTGTTCTTATCAGTTTAATATCTGATACGTGGGCCAATGGCTCACACGATATTAAATTTATTTATTTAGGGGGAGCGTCCGTCACAGTAGCTTGCTTCTGGGGCTCTCGAGCGTCGCCTTTGCTTTGCACTATAGCATTGGCCTGGCGCACCCCACCAACTGCAGTCCCAAAGCTTTAAATTGTAGTTTGCGAGGGTTCTTCATTCTTCAGTAACCAATTGCAGACTAGAATGATTCAGAGAACAAATCCAATGCTTTGGTTTGTAGTTTGGGATGGATCGAATGGAAGCAAGTCATTGATGGTTGGGAGACAGTAAATTTCTTTACTTTGAACTTCATCCCCCAACTCATGTTCAGGAACTTCTTGGAACACACACCTCTGTGCTGCTTTTTTTCTTTCGATGTTTATTTAGGTGCTTCTCTTTACCTGTTTTCTTTAGTTTTTCTTATTGATTTTATGGTATTTTGCTGATTATTAAACCCTTTTTTTCCTATACCCGAAATCAAAGATCTTGCCATAATCTTGACAATGGTGTATGTGTGGAGGAGGAAATTCTTGGGGCAGTCCTACCCTATATACTAGTATTTGTTTTTTCTTAGATAGCTAATTTTTAGGGAACCCTTTACGATTAGCTTGAGAATGGTTAACAATCTCTGTTATCTGACTACTGATAAGCAAACAACCAAGAAGAGGCCATGGCCATTGTTAACAGAAAATAGATATTGATTTTAACCCTCTCTCAATCCTCATGCTGCCATTGGAACCTGTCTTCCATGTTTATTATCTTAGAGACGTGTCTGTGAATTGGGTTTTTGTTGTGATTTTCAAACATGTAACGTTTCCTCCATTATTACCACATCTGATATAACATGCATAGTTTTTCTTATCTACTTTTTCTTTAGAATATTGGTTTTATGATTAAAAAAAATAGTTTTGCAGTCAGGATCTTGAAAGGAATTGGAGCTGTCCCAAATATATTCTCTGCTCAGTATTCACACATCAGAATATCTGCCTAAATAGTCACTATTCACGGAAAACATAACTTCTTCGAATATACATACCTTTGTATCTGTTGCAATAAAACTTTAAGTTTCACTATTTCTGGTGTTTTTGCATTCAACAACTTCTCACCAAATTAGTGTTTTTTGCCATGTTTTTTTTTTATTAATTGGATTTTTTCAGTTATTGCTCCTCTCAACGCATACACTTTTTATACTTTGCATGTATTATCTTCCAAGTAGATTGCAATGGCTTTGGATATTTGTAGTCTATGCTTTCGCCGAGGTTTCAGCCGAGCTTTTCATATTCATTTGTTTTTGTGCTGCATTGCTCTGTACTTTTATTTTGGCATTTCAAGTATCCTATTAGAGCTTCAACAGGCATCTCCTTTCATTTTCGATGCAAAATTCTTTGGTTTTCCTTAGTTGATGCCAATTGCTTTGGAGATTGAATTTTTATGTTTCCAACATTGAAACCGAGCCTTTGTAAACAGCTTCGTCTGAGACTGGCTACGCTTTTATCCTTTGTCCTTGGTGTAAGTTTATTGACTTTCATTTAGTCTAGGAACTGGATATTTTATGTCTCTTGCGATTCATTTTTTTATGCATTTGTCTTTGATCTATTTTGTTGTGTTTTCCATTTAGTCTCTGAAGAACATTCATAGCTTTCTAATAATAGTGCACTGGAAATTTAATAGCACAAGTTACATCGAGTAGTGTAATGAGTTCTGAAAAGCTCGAATTTGTCGGCTGTGCCAAATTATTAGCCTAAAACAGTACATTGTACAATTTTTTTCTGAATCAAAAGGCCATTACTTTTCTTTAGGTTTGGATTTGTGGTATTTTGGTGAGACAATCAAACAAGTTTAGTGTCTTTGAACACACAAGCCTTACAATTCAGGGATTTTGACGGATGACATGAAAACTGCTCAATTGGCACTATATTGATTATTCAAAGGCAGAATGGATTCCTCTAACTTCACTCCTATGGTTTGATTGGATGAGAATTCAAATAATTAGAGGTCAAGAGCCATACAATATTTTGTCGGACTTACACATCTAAATGTCTAATGAGTGACTTGGACGTGTGGCTAAGTCAATTCCTCATAAATATTTTGTTTATTTATTTTGATGGTTAATTTAATAGAATTGGAGAGAGCTAATTAAGAGAAGGAGAAAAGAGACTTTCCTATCATTCATTATGTAAATGTACTTGTGATATATATATAAGAAAAGATAGCTAACTCTAATGGGCTATCTATAATGAATCATATTAAAATAAATAGCTATTAGGATACTGGCATGTAAACCTGACAAGATAAAAGGTAAGGGATGGGATAAAATGAGAAATTAGACACACACAAAAATTTACGTGGTTTATCTAATTTGGTTACATCCACGGGCAAATACCTCACAATTTTATGAGATTACTTTTCCTCTTTCACTCTCCTCTTCTTCTCTCTTGTTTTTCTCTTATGATATATATAAGGCAAGGATGCACTGCCTATTTATGGGCAAGCTTCCTTGCCTTTGTCTTGCAAAAGACGAGAGCACCAATTGGTGCTGCAAGTGGCACCGAAATGGTGCTCACTTTGTTCACTTAGGCAGCACCAATTGGTGCTAGTAGGTAGCACTAATTGGTGCGGGTGCCAGCTAACTTCATAATAGCTAGGTTTAGAATTATGTTTAATCATTTTACATCAATATTCCTTAGCATGTTGAATGGGGAAGACACCACTTTCAACTTGGGTAGTAGAAATATAAGTTGTGATAATGAGAGAGGTTTAGTGAGAACATCAACAATCTGATCATCATTAAAAGTAATAAATTGAACTTAAAGATGCTTGCTAGCAACCATGTCATGGATGAAGTGAAAATGGATCTTTATATTTTCATGTGAGCATGGAAAACTATTTGATTGCTGGATAAATGGCTCCTAAGTTATCCACCACATGAGGAGTTATAGTAGAAATCCCAAGTTCAAGAAGTAGAAACTTGATCCAATATAATTTTGTAGTAGCATTACCAATGGCTTTATACTGTGCTTTTGCAAAAGATGATTTTCATGAAATCAAGTTTCGATCAAGAAAAATAGTATAACTATTAATAGACTTTCGATCTTCAACACTACAAACTCAATCAAAATTACTAAATCCATTAAGAGAGAGAGATCACTCTTACCAGTCAAGTTCAAATCAAAGGATAAAGTGCCATATA
>CM031977.1:7390751-7415751 GCA_018804465.1 Populus tomentosa | reverse complement strand
TTTCGATGCAAAATTCTTTGGTTTTCCTTAGTTGATGCCAATTGCTTTGGAGATTGGATTTTTATGTTTCCAACATTGAAACCGAGCCTTTGTAAATAGCTTCGTCTGAGACTGGCTACGCTTTTATCCGTTGGTGTTCTTTCCGATCTCTACGCATTTCACCGCTCCACCGGAAATTCCCTCTGCCCCTACCGTACTCCAGCTTGGCAGTTTCCACCGCCTGTCCAGGGTTGAGCCCTGGGATTTGACGGGGGACTTGTAAAGCCAACTAAAGACATTTTACACCAAATCATTATAGATAACGCTTGCATCCCCTGTATTACCGCAGCTGCTGGCACAAAGTTAACCAATACTTATTCCCCAGATACCGTTATTGCTTCTTCTCCGGGAAAAGAAGTTCACGACCCGTAGGCCTTCTACCTCCACGCGGCATTGCTCCGTCAAGCTTTCGCCCATTGCGGAAAATTCCCCACTGCTGCCTCCCGTAGGAGTCTGGGCCGTGTCTCAGTCCCAGTGTGGCTGATCATCCTCTCCACACATTTTCTCATCCTCTTTGTAAGGGGAATGAGAAAATGTGTGGAGAGGCGTGTAGGAGCATGGAACGAGCAATGTAGCTCTATTGCATTGTTTAGTTTGCTCTATTGCTCTTAATGGAGCTCTGTCTCTATTCTAAATGGTTTATTTAATTGGTGATTCAAAATATTTATAAAAATTAATTATGTTAGTTTATCTTCTAGAGATTCGTGTAATAATGGAGAATAATTACTTTTCTTTAGAGTTACGTTGATTATTGTTTCTTCCTGTGTCATTGATTGAAAAGTTGATGCTCATAAATTATTTGCGTCGTACAGAAAAGTGCAATTGTGGTGCACGCTAGTAGGTGGGAACTTTCAGGGTATGGGTTGGCGCCCAAATATTTTTTTTAAGGTTGGATCGAGACAATTCAATCGTTTTGCATTTATTATAGCTTTTTCTTCATGAGTATTGGAATTTAAACAATCTTATTTTTCCAAAGAAATCTATTTCTTTTTTTGCGAAAAAAGAATCCAAAGCTTTTTTTAGTTTCTTTTAATAATTAATAATAATTGTTGTAATATAGAATTGGCACAGTCGAATCCTTATTTCCAGAGATAATATTTAGTGTAAACTGTACAGAAGCTCTATGTTACAGAAAAATAGTTATAATCTAAGTCGGTTGATTGGATTCCTCAATCTTGAACCCAGATACCTTCGCAAGCTCAGACAACTCTTGATCTCCACTCAAAACCTGCAAGAAACACCTTACGTGAATGAGAATATCACTTTATATAGGGGAAAAAATAGAGAGAACTTCTTCTCGTATGATTCAATGGCTGTTTAGTACAGCTTTCAATGCTGATTGCAACGAGTTAATAATCAATTAGTGGTATCTAATCTAACAAACTGAGCTGCCTAAAATCCTATAGCAGCGAAAAACAAAACATGTTTCCTAGAATCTTACAGGAATGGGAATTGAGCCAAATACTTTAACCTATGCTACTACAAGTAATGTGAATTCAAAAAAAAAGAGGCCACTGATAGATGATTGGTCAAGGACTAGCGAAAGCTCGACACATTTAAATATCCATACCTGACCATTGATCACCCATGTTGGAAATCCTTCAAGTTTAGCATCTGCACATGCCTTTATCATCTTAGTTCCTTTCCTAAATCCATTAGGAAAGCATTCCACATAGTTCAACAGTTCTGCTGCCTCCTTCCCAAATATCTATGCATCAATAGCATGAAGAAAATATTATAACTAGCCACACATCACTGTTTGGAAACATGCCAGAATTGAAAAGGGTTCTTTACAAATATTAGGTACTTGGGATAATTCAAAATTTATTTTCTTCGATAAAACAGGCAAACAAATCTAATAGTGATTTGTTTGTCTCTGCAAACTTGCATGTGCTCTATTCAGATAACTGTGTATTCATATGTCGGGATAAATGGAAAGCAAACTTTATTTCACTTTATGCAATGATGTTTCACTATAAAAAATGTGCTATATCCGGATAACATTTGATTTTACATTTCAAATATCCATCTGCTGTTAGCATACTGGTAAAGATCACCAAGGGAATTAATATTGAACCCAAACAGTAAATAATGCTAGTTTCTGGTGTCAATTTCATTTGAAATTCCACGTTTGCTAGGATTATCAAGTGAACGTTTAGAAGACTGTCAAACACTCGCATGCTACTGCTAATAAAGAAGAATAAAGTACCTGTTTTTGTTCTTGGCAATGTGAACACCAGAAAGCTCCATACATTTTAGCTCCTATAGATTGTAGATGTCTTGCAAGAGATATAGCAAAAGGACTCGAAGGTGTGGTTATCTCAGTGGTAAAATATTCCAGGTTAATATCAGCCAGGCTGCTATCACAGAGATGAAGATGGAAAAATGTCAGGGCACAGATTCCCATGCAAAAAGAATGCGAAGCATGCACATCAGGGTATCTTAAAACTGAAAACATGAACAAAACAGTATAGAAGCATGACAATGGCCAAGCAACATATAACCATCTTAACAACTGCAAACAGTGCACTCTGACATACTCACCAGGGCAAATACTAACTTATGAACTCAATTGAATTCTGCATCTACCGGGTTAGTAGCGTTGATTAGTGAATTGAATTGACAAAGTATAAGAAATGCGTGTAGAGAAATGGAAAAAAAAGTTTCATAAAGTAGCCAGACTTTCATAAATGGAAAAAAAAAAAAGTTTGCGTGTAGAGAAATGCTATGATCCTTGAAAAGATTTTATTCACCTTGAGCTGGCAGGTTGGAGTGTAGCATATGAGGTGTTCAATGAAAAAATCACCACGCTTGCTATACATAGCTGTAAACCCAAAAACTTTTGTATCTCTTCCAAACCAAAATCCTATTTTGTACACCAAAAAGAGGGAAGCAGAAATTGAATCAAATCATTTTATGAACCTGATAAGAGGCGTGTCCAATATATTAAAAAAGAGAAAAACAAGCACAAGAAACCACACCTTTAAAGTGATGAAAAACAAGCTGAATGACAAGAAAGCTGACAATAAACAGTAAGTGCAAGATGTCCCTGAAAACTTTGTGCTCAAAATGTACAAGAAATATCCACTAGCAACTGCCATTGAGGTAGTGCACCCAAGTAAAAGCAAGCGACCATTAGACTCCTCGATACCAAAGGGAAACTTCTTTCCAGACCACTGTAAACCAAGTGCTGCCACTAGACCATATGATATCATTCCTATCAATGGAAGAGGAACACCTGGAATGAAAATGTCAAAGGGATATATCACATTACTGGCAAATTTATTCGGTTTTGTGGTTACATAGAAAAATTCTAAAGACAGACTATACAGTAAAAACAATAAATAACAACAAAAGAAAATCTAATAACAGTCACGAGGATCAAGACTGTCACACCATGCAATGCACATTAATATGTGATCACATGTCTCCATTCTCAAATCAGAATTGTGCATGTAATAAACATATAAAGCATCCGCACATGGTTCCCACCATGTTCATATTACAAATAAATGTTTAACTAAAGACTCAAATTTGGCAGACTGGATCTAAGTGCAATAGGAATGACCATTTGACCGGGCATTTATATTAAGCTTGAAATTAGACCCTATACAATAATGTTCAGCAGTTTTTCTTTCTCGTTATTGCTTAAAAGAATTCCTGCCCATTTCCACCACCATTGCCAATATGTCGATCGAGCAGTATACTTTCAAGACTTACAATAGACCCCAAAGAAGTCTTCTACTCCACCAATCTTTCCTATACCATGTTCAACCTTCGTCCCCTTCTTCCTGGTTTGTACTCAACACCTTTTCTTTGCACTTCTCCAATTACTTTATACGATAATCACCGCTTCTAGTTTAGTGGAACATGTGGGTCTTCCGTTTCTCTTTTCTTCCCTCTCTGTTTTTTCAGTTATGATGAATGACAAGGTAAGGAAAAAAAAAATAGTAAACTCCTAGCCTGTTAAAATACATGAAACAAGATCCCCTTTTACCCTACAATTAAATCATCACGTTTTGTTTTTTTTTTAATTACATTGAACTAATGAATACTCTGCTTCTTGACCGCAACATATAAACACTCCTAAATTTGAAATCAAAACCAGCATGACAACTGTGAAAAAAACTTGGCTTATTTGTTTTCGAACATCCTCTGACAATTTGACTGCTATTAGCATTCCTCATAATAATAACTGCCTTGTTCTCAATAATTAACAAACTAAACAGAATAGAAGAATAAAATGCTTTGAAAATTAATAATGAACATACCAAAAACTACTGCATAATCACTGCTAAGAACATCACCACAGTTGCCACCACCAATTGGGCAAAAAGCATCAGAATTTGTGAGCTTGAGGAATGTTAAGTATGCAGTTTCAAGAAACCCAACACCACCAAGACCTGCACACCAATTATAAGTAGAAACACTTGAAGAAGACAATAAAGAAGCTGAGTTTGAAGGAGATGGTGCCGTTTCAGGTGGTTCTGAATCAGTCTCTTGACTTGGCCCTGAAGAAGGCATGCACTTTAGTTTCCAACACCAACCCTTCTTCAAGAGATAAACAAAGAAGAAGTCAGCGAATTGAAACGAAGATTATGAAGTGAAACTGGAATGACCATAGAGAGAAAGCAGTAAAACCTTGAATTGGGTTAGTTGGGCAGTGAGAGTAGGTGGTGGAGAGGGAGAAAGTGATGTTCTTGAAGAGAAGAACGGAGGAGATGTGATGTTGAGGAAACTTGCCATTGCTGTCTGATTCTCTCTATGTGTTCTTCAGTGAACAAGAATCATGGGCGAGGCCGTTTTTAAGTTATTGCTTTTTACTTCGACATTGAAAATGTGTTTTGAGTCTAAAGATCAAGTCGGTTTGTGACTCAAGCCCAACGAATGACCCATATAATTTGGGGCCTGCTTTCTTTCGGTTGAGGCATGACAATTTATGTTATCATGATTATTTTTTAAATTGTTTTTTAAAAATATATTAAAATAATATATATATTTTTTATTTTTTAAAATTAATTTTTAATATAAATATATAAAAGAGATCTAGTAATTTATAAAAATAAATAACAATTTAAATTTTTTTCAATAATACTTCACATTTTTAATTTTTAAAAATGAAAAAGGTAATTGTCCCGATAACCATTGTATATTTGATGGGTTTTGAACTTTGGGGTGGATTTTGAATTCCATATTAATAAATATACACAGTGATAATAATAAATATAACAAATGATAAATATACATTTGGTATGGTTATTTTAATTTTATCTGATAAATATACACAGTGATCTTAATAAATACAACAAATGATGAACGCAAGCAGTATTTACTGATAAGCGTAACCAATAGCCTCTATAATCCTTAAAATTTAAGTATTTGACTTGTCTTAAAATCAAAGTTTTAATTAATTAAATTTAATTATTATCAAATTATTTCAGGTAAGCAGAGTCATAACCATTTACGATAAACACAACTATTATAATGATAGATTCTTATAAAATAAAACTATTTTGTATAGAAAACAATTATTAATGCATCGATAAGCTCTCTCTTTTTTGTGAGCAATGCATCTCTCTTTCCCTGTATTAGTGCAAGTCCTGCTGAAAAGGTACTTGATGCAAAAGGTTACACGAAATCTCCAGTCATGTGTTCTCCATCACTGTGTAGAGCATCGATCATCCATCGCTATGGAAGATGAGATGCCATTCATGTTTCTTTCTTCCACTAAATCCACTGCCCTTTCTTCTAGGTCCAGTCTCCGGTTCGCCAAGCTCAATCCCTCCGGGAACTCTACCTTCCCGTTAAATTCAATCTCTCCAATCAAGCCATCCATCATCCATGCTATTGCTCCAGGCGAAAGAGGTTGCTCTATTCTTGGTTCATTCCTCGCTTCTCCATGCGAAGAAGGTCTCTCGTCACTGACTTCTTGTCCCGTGCTCTGAACTTCGTCTTGCAGCCTTCCATTGTCTATTGCCTCGTCATTCCTTAAACTTGGCATGGTCTTGAGCTTTTTACTTGGACCATGAAGAGCTACAGAGGCTGCTTCTTGATCATCTCTAGGCACTTTTTTACAAATTTTCACGCCACGATATTGTTGAACTCCAGATCAGAAATGATCCTCGAAATTGAAACGTTACGTAGCTGCACATTCTAACTCACAAAACTTGCACTTCCAACTGTTCTCCGTCCTCTCAACATAATCCCAAAAATGATCATTCTGTCTAGCCATTTTTTCTTTTGGCCCTACAGACAAAACGTTAATTTATATAAATTATGCTGCTGGGAGATTTGAGGCTCCAATGGAAGGGAAAGAAATGCATTCCCTTCTCTTTCTCAAAGGTTCAAATACATCAGGGCGGCAACTGTCATTAGCAATCCTCGTAATACCAAACTAATGTACTTGTCTTCGGTATCGAACATACTAAACAGCATTAATGACGCTGAGAATTTCTATACGCTGCATTACCTGAACAGCGCATAAAACCAGAGGCAGCCATCCCAAGCAACAGAAGACTGTGCATGTACTAAGGATAAGTTTTATCTCTCCCGCTTGTCTTTTATGCCTAGTACTAGAAAGTGTTTTTTATACTGACTAAGTTCAGTTTTGAATTTTAGCTTAAAGTTTATTACCGATCAGTTTTATGTTTTTAAATTAAGTTGTTCAATCAAGTTGAAACTTTTCCAAAAGAAAAATTTTAAATATTTTTTATGTTAGAATAAAATTTTAAATGAATAAAAGTCAAGAAAGATCTTATGATAAAGGCTGAAATAAACTATATGAATTTTGTTATTTATTTATTTTTTTTAACTTATGAACTTTTTATTTAGTAAATAAATTATTTCTACAAGAATACAGCGGCTTGTTATGAGATTTTTTTAATTTTATAAGGATTTTTAATAAATTATAATATTATTTTCAAGTAAAGATTCATTGATGTTTTAAAAAAATTTTATAAGAATTTTTTATTTATTTTAATTACACAATGACAAAATAATTAATAATATTTAATGATAAATTGGTTTTTATAATCATTGAGCAACATTGTATGCTATAAATAAATTTTATATTATACTTATATTGTTATATTTTATTTTATTTTATCTTTCTTGACAACATTATAGAGAATTGACTCATAGATTTTCTTCTTTGAAAACTTATAAAAAGAATAAAAGGATCCAGAAGGATACCGTATTTTTTATTTTCGTATGTAAGCAAATCCCTCGACGGTTTTTTTTTTTTTTAAATCACTCAAATAATATTCAAGCTAATTATTTTCTGGGTAAGATCAACTCAATTATAACTATAGCTTGCGCCCGGCGCTCCCGTCTATTCAAGTCTTTTTCTAGCTCTTAATCCAAAACAAAAGCCTTGTTTGTTGGACCGTCAAAGTGCTCTCTCTAATTTAAGATTGAGATTCATTATCCATAATTTCTTAATTTGTCTAAAATAAATAATTTTACATGATCACATATTGAGTTTTCTCCTTTCCTTTTCTACACAGATGAAATTGAAACTTAAAATACAAATAACAAAAAAACATTGCTTAGTGGGTATCATAAACCTAATTAAAAGATATATAAAAACACGGTATTAATTATTTTTTAAAAAATTTTTATTTAAAAAAATAATAAAATATTTTTTTATTTTTTTAAAAAAAATTAAAATAACATATCAAAATAATGCAAATATATTAAAAATTTAATTTTAAACTAATAATATTTGAATTTTTATAAAATATCATTTTCCGTCCCAAAGGAAAAAAATCAAATATGGTAATCCAATGCTTAATTGCCAAATGTGTGTGTGTTGGCAGTGAAGTCAACCCATTTGGCCACGTGTAGGAGGCAACAACCGTGCATAGGGAGATGTGAAGATATATGGACAACAGATTCAAGGTTCGAACTTATCCATGCAAGTGTGTGTGCCACCTTTGCCCTCTTGTGATTCCATCGGATGTTTGTTGGATCACGATACCATCACATCAATACGTGGCAGCCATGCTTCTCTTCCTCATCTCTCAAAGCCACAAATATTATTGATAACCATGTTAATAACCTCCATAGCCAGAAGCCATACAAAGCAGACTCTTAAAAAGGACTATCAAGCGCAAGAAACAGTATATACAGAGCGGGAAAAAATGGCAGCAAAGGCTGTTGTTTGCTACGGTAGCTCAACTTCTAGCACCACGCTTCGTCCAGTTCTTTGTCCTCAACAGCTTAACAAGAGGTCTTTCTTTTCTTCCGTTTTTGCTCTCTTGTGACCTGACCTCTGTTTTTTTGCTTCTGTTTATTATACTTTTGTTGCCTGTAGGGGGGTTTTTGCAGTGAATTCTCGGAGAAGCAGCATCAATATCAATCACAAAAGTTTGAGCTTTCGGTACGTTTAAGTGTGTAGTCAGTTATTGAAAGCTAGAGATAATTTAGTGGTATTGTTTGTACCAATACGTTTTGTTTTTGAAGCCCAAAGACGTCTCTGAGATGGAATTTGGAGGCTACTGGAATTCCAACTTCAGTTCCAGTAAGAGTGGCGCATGAGCTTCATCAAGCTGGACACAGATATCTGGACGTCAGGTACTGATTCTTGAAAGCAGTTTGGGAAAGTTTGTTCCTTTTTATCATTTTTTTTCTTATATTGTCTTTATATATCAAACTTTTATTGTTTTGATTGTGATAATTTTGCAGGACTCCTGATGAGTTTAGTGCTGGACATGCAGCAGGAGCAATTAACATTCCTTATATGTACAGAGTTGGAACAGGCAATCATTTTTCCTCAACTTCATTGCAATTTAATCAGATATATTAACCGAAAGGATTCGAATTTGGAAATTATAAATCCTACTAGGATCTGATTGGAGAGGAAAGCATACATTGAATGTATTCTCATCTTTAAGTTGGCAATGGAAGTGACTAGAGTTGCAATTCAAGATAACCTTCACTTGTCCACTTTGGTTTGCTTTCTACTCTGGCCACACCTGAAATTGAATCAATGAATAGGTCATTTTGAGAAGTGAGTTTGACTAAGTTTTTAACACTTTCGAAAGAACGAAATGGTGTTCGTTGAAGTTTTCAAGAGTGGCGGCCAAGATAGAGTAGCATTTTGGCTTTCAGTGCAAATCCCACTTGTGGATATACAGGAATAAATTCAGAATCCGAAGCTAAAATAAGAATGAATATGGTCCCAATTTTCTGTAGAGTCCCAAACAAGATTTTTTTTGGAGGATTTCGCACTTTCATTTCCTTACACTTGTGTTTCACCTATTGTCCCTTAGACCTTAATTCTGTTTTAATTAATGTTTGTTTCAATGCAGGAATGACCAAGAACCCCAAATTTGTGGAGGAAGTATCGTCACATTTCAGAAAACATGATGAAATTATTGTCGTGAGTTCCTGAATGAAACTCCATCTGCTTCCAATCACCTGTTATTTTTTCTTTTTTTTTCTGTGTAACTTCTGGTTTCGCAGGGTTGCCAGCTTGGGAAAAGGTCTATGATGGCTGCAACTGATCTTTTAGCTGCTGTAAGCACATCATCCTGTAAATCTTAAATTTGGTTGATTTTCGTGTTCGATGGATAAAAATTGAAATTCGGTGAAGTATCATAAGTCGAGTTTTCTTGAAGGCACAGCATGATCTGTCCCACGGCTTGCATTGCTATTTACTTCCACCTACTATCAGTATAGTTTAAGCAAGGAAATTAGCTTGTCATTTTCAAACCAGCCACAGCATAAATCTTGCAGTACTGAGAAATTCAAAGAACCGTTGTTTTTATTCGGATCGCATGCTAGCAAGCTTTTGATTATTTCCTGATTCAAGATTGGTCTGCATATAGTTAAGACTTGCACAGATTAGGATCATAAAAAGGGGTGGATTTCTTGATATTTTCTCTCCTTGATAAGTTCCCTTATTTACGGCTTCCTTGTAGCTACATTTAGGATTTATGAGATTTAAAGAGTCGTGCTCGGGTTCAATCCAATGCAGTAATGCCCATTTTGATTTTCGACTTTGGCTGCAAGCTAGAGCTGTGATTGCACTCGAGACGCAAGCCTATCTTTTAGTGGGAGTCTGAATTTATTTCCATGGCTCCAAGTCTTTTGAGTTTTGACCATGCATGGAGCTTGTCAAAACTGATTAGAGCTTAATCCTTTCTGCAGGGTTTTACTGCAGTGACTGACATTGCTGGTGGATTTGCTGCCTGGACACAGAATGGACTTCCAACAGATAATTAACTTCTGTTTACGGGAATTACGTCCATTAACGCAATAAACTTTAAAGATAAGAGATAGGTGATGTGCAGAACGTCACTCGTCAATGTCTTAGTAGCAGCATCCAACATTACAAATCCTGCTGTAAAGCATACTGAAAACGCATGGCAAGTGCTGTGAAAATTTGTCATGAAAAGAACTGTATGAAATGGAACGTTTATGTAAAATAAAACATCTTAAAATTGTACAGAAAGTTCTCTTGTTATGGATCAGCTTGTTTATGCAAGTACTTTATTTTCTTTTGATCTAAGGTTGGGTCAAACTGGCTTGCCTTGAAACCTGGTGGCGAATTCCATGATATCATACCTTGTGGATACAGCCACTTGAGTTCGAGCAGGATGTTAGGACATTGCTATTTACTTGGGCATAGTGCTGGCTAGATCATTCCCTGAAATAGGAATAAACTACCCTCGCTGCCCGCTGCGGTGTCGAGTTTTATATATATATATATATATATATATATATATATTCGGTGCTGAAATGAGATAAAAATGAAAAAAAAACAAAAAAAAAAACTGATCATTATAAATATGTAATTTTAATAATAAGTGTTGAGCTAATTTAGAATATTTTATTAAATCTATAATCTATATTATAAAGAGAGTTATAAAAAAAAAATTTAAAAAAAAAAACAAAATTTTTATTAATTTTTTAAACTTGTGATCCGAGTTATTAGATTTAAATTGTTTAATATGAAGAATTTATGAAATTCAATTCTCAATCAAAATAGAAAAAAATAATTTTAATTATATAAAAGGATTTTAAAAACTAACAAAAAAAATAAGAATTAAAATTGAAAAATAAAATTAATTTTTTATTTGATTTAAAGATGAAATTGAAAAGAAAAAATAATTTAGCAAAAGGACCAAAAAAAATATCAAAAGAATGAGGATAAAAATTGATATAAAAATAAAAATAATATTTTGATTGAATGATGAAATTGAAAAGAATAATAACTTTTATAAAAGGTTAAAAAAAATTAAAAATAAAAATAATAAGGATCAAATTAGAAAATATAACACGATCAATTTGAATTGAATAATAAAATTAAAAACCAATAAAGTTTTTATAAAAAAACCAATGAAAAAAAAATAAAAGTCAAAATAATGAGAAGTAGATTAGAGAATATAATATTTGATAAATTAAAATTCAAATATGAAAATTAAAAACGAATAAATTTTTTACAAAAGAATCAAAATAAAAAAAATAAAAAGTAGAGTTACAATATCGACAACAAAGATAATCAAGCTGTACTTTTTAAAAAATAAAAAATTAAAAAAATAATCTATTAATCACAAATTAAACCACCAATAAAAACACTTGATGCACCAACAAGAAAATGAGACAATGGTGCTTTCAATGAGAGTGAGATGATATTTTTGGACGCAAGGAGATGCTGCACATTCAGCCCAAATGACAATCGCCTCTCAAATACCCCCTTTGTTGTGCCCACCCGGTTCTTATTTTATTTAGTTAAATATAAAAATTTTCATAAGCTGACTTAGCAATTATAAAAAATTCATTATAAAAAACCCAAAACACCTCTTAATCTCATGTTTGAATTTTTTATTTTAATAGTATTTGTATAATTTTATTATGTATTTTAATTATTTATTATTTTATATTTGATTTAATATTAAAGTGCCCCTCATTTAAATTATAATAATGAAAAATACAAAAATACTTATTCACTCCATGTTTAATTTGTTCGTCTCCAAAGGTATTTTGACCGTTTAATTGTATAATTAATATGGAAAAAATTTTATTTATTTTTAATTAATTTAAAAATAATAAATGAATTACATGAAAAGAAGATGTATTTTTTAAATACTAATTAGTTCTTCATAGTCAATTCCAAACACTAAACACAAAGATTCAGGTTGTGGTAAGTCCCAGAACCATCAACGATATTGCCGACAAATTATAAAGCCAAGTACATGGAAACAGCACGTCGGGTATTGGAAAGAGCCATTAATCAAACTTGCCACAGCATGTTAGAAAGGACGACTCTGTTTTAGCGTGATAAAATGATCACAGCATAGTATGGGAATTTTTTTTAATAAAACATGCTCAATGATTCTATTTGATATCAAATTAAAGTGAAATTCATTTATTTTTATAATTAAAATTCTATTAGAAATTATTTTCAATAAAAACTTATTAACACCAAATATTAACATGATTAAGATAAATTATAGATAATTAAAAAATTAACTTTAAGATATCTTTAATTGATATATTTTTGTAAAACTTGAGAATTTTTATCTTATATAAAAAATCAAAAAGATTTTTTTTAAGTTTATTTTTATATAGTTTATACGTTAGGTTGAAAGAATTATAATAAACTTTAACAAAGTAGTGTGTGTTTAATTTACATGCATGCTCAGCTTGGGTTTTTCTTTGGCCCATAAAGAATGGTTTTGTTTTTTTGTCAAACTATTTATGTATACATGACCCATAAATAAAGTGAGCCTGGAATAGCTTTTTCAAAGGAAAATCATCTAAGTTTTAAGGATTAAAACTAGTAGGTTTTTATTTGTTTTTATAATAGGTAATTAAGGTAAAATAACAAGAATTAATTCTGGTAATTACCGAAATTAATTCTTCATCAATTTTGTTTTTATTTAAAGAAAAATCATCGAGTTTTTAAGTGATGTTGTTAGAATTTTTCAAAGTTGATAGCTATACCTTACTTTAGTGCATTATAGTAGTAAAAATAAAAAATCTCAATTGATTACCAAAACATCTCTCTATTAAGCTCTTAAAGATTCAGAACATTCTCAATGAATCCCCATTCCAAATCTGTTTAACAGATTCCGTGTAAATTGTATGTTCATGCATGGTGCCATGTCCTATGAAGCACGACATTATTCATTAAAAAAAAATGTGAGGATTTTGTGGGAGACACTCAAATTGAGAGATTTTGGGAAGTTTGAAAACCCGATTGAGACAATTTTATTGGAGAATCTTTAAAGTTCTGGGTTATAGCTAGAGGACTGATTTGAGATTAAGTTTTTTTAAAAAAAACATAAATAAAAAATAAACACAATCACTAGTCCACAACATATCAATGGAGAGTTGATCAAGCCAGTTAGATCACTTTCATTCGATTAGATAGGCCAGCTCTACTCCCTTTCCTTTTCTTTTTTCCTCAAAGGAATGGGTAGTTAGGCAGGTCCACTGTTGAGTAAGATCCCCTGGCCCCACCTCCACCAAAACAACATCAACTATGATTTGTCTCCCTTATTTTTAATTTTCATTTGTTTTTCTCAGCTCAGCGGGTCTGAATGCTTCTAACTTGCTCGGAACTGTCAACAGATCTATTCATCCAGCCACGTTCTTGGCTTCTGACAGACACTTTGCGAAGTAAACAATCCTCCAAAATCAAGCAAACATGGGGAGCACATCTCCTACCTTTAAGCTACCTCTTGTTTAAAAGGCATCGAGTGAAGAAGACATTAGATTTGGTGCTACAAACCCTGGCAAGTAAAGAGAAATAACCTAGAGATGGCAAGGAAGAGGGTGTCTCGGAACTGGTTCGACAAAGTTCGGAGAAAGTTTCTCCGGACATCTCATAGAAACATCATTCTCAATTCCAAAGCTTGCTCAAGTCCCAGTGACGAGATCACAGAAGCAGGCGATTATGAGGTCTTCAATAGTACAGCTTCACCACCTTCGAAGAGAGAACTCGCCATGGAAGATACAGCAGCAATCACAATTCAAGCAAATTTCAGGGGACACCTTGTATGTACTACAATCCACAGCTTTTTTTTTCTTTTTTTTTTGGTTCAGTTCTGTGATGTTATTTTCCCAAGTTCTGTGATCTATAAACTTGACAGGCGAGGCGGGCATTTCGAGCACTCAGGAGCCTGGTGAAATTGCAAGCGTTGGTTCGAGGGGTGCATGTAAGGAAGCAATCACGCATAGCCCTGCAATGCATGCACGCGCTCGTCCGGTTGCAGGTCCGTATTCGTGCGAGGCAGCTCCTCGGCCAGTGAAATGATAACTGATGCATCATATAATATCTAGAGTCGAATTATATCACTAAACAATTCACGGAAAGCATTTCATATCCTGTGTGACATTAACACTGTAATTTGAAGGCTACCTTCCCCTTTATTTACTTAATCTACCAATCTGAATAAATTTCTTGGCAGAGACAGCGACCATGGATTTGTGTAGCAACTGCAAATAGTTTTATCATTTCTTGTACCTTCTATCATTTCTTGTACCTTCTATCTAGCCTGCTAATCATCCATTACCGCAACATTGGGCAACAAAGAAGTTGCCGTTGTTTCCAAACATAGGTCATAGTTGATCGTACATAATCCAAGTGTTGCATGGCAAGCAGCATGGAAAAAAAGGCATGGGAAAAACAAAATAAAACGTGCAGAAAATTGGAATCTTTGATCAAGGGAAAATGGGCAACTAAAGTTGAACTAGGACAAAGCACTGTACAACTAACAACTAAGTACCACAAAAGGAAATAAAAAAGATGTTAGAGAAAAAGGAAAAAAAGAAGAATGTACGATGGGAACTGGCTAGATTTGCACGAATTATTAACAGCATATGCTCCTTGATAGTTTAATGGTGGCCCTTGATCAGTGCTGAGAAAAAGCCATCGGATGATTTATCCTTCACCCATCTTCCCTCTCATCTCCAACCTGTTCCAATGAAGAAAGTTAGAATTATTCAATGGAACTGAAGTGTGATGATGGGAAATTCCTTACCTCCTTCGCTATTTGCTGAAGGATATCTATTATCTGTGAAAAATTGGGCCTTTGAGTTGGGTCTCGCTGCCAGCATCTCTCAAGAAGTTCTGCAAGTTTTGGGTAAGTGTGCTTGGGGATTGTAGGCCGTAGACCCTTCAGGAATGTTGAATAAAAATGAAATTGTCATTGTAAAATAAGAAAAATGTTTTAGTTTTACATAAATATGGGGAAACAAATTATACCTTTTGCACTACGCCAACTGCTGCTTGCAATGGGGTTAAGGACGAGTAAGGAAGCTGCAATTTCAGTCATAAAATATAACGATTAATAAGAGTGATGAAGTTCATACAATTATAACTAACGAAGTAAGTCAACAAAAGAAATTAAAATGGAACTCTTTTTCTCCTCTTAAAGACAGCAAGACTTACTTCTCCTGTTAGAAGCTCCCACATAACTATTCCAAAACTGAATACATCTGCCTTGTAATCGTATGGTTTGTGTTCAATCACCTTCATGTAGTTAAAAGCAACATAAGTAAATGTGAATGGAGCAGCTCCATTTCTATAAGAAAGGAGAAACCATTCCATGCCCTATGTACAGTAAGAGTTAACAGTCCAAGAAAACAAAGAAAGACCCAAATTAAACTGTCAAACCATGTCATGGAAGATCAGATATCCTATTTATGTCGCAAGGCATGACCTTGTAAAATAACATTAACAAGAAACTTAAGTTTACATGCAAGTAAAATATACCTCAGGAGCCATCCAGCGGTATGTTCCTGTTTCAGCTGTCATTACCCCAGACTGAGTCTGTACTCTAGCAACTCCAAAATCAGCAACCTTTACAACCTATCAACAAAGGTTATAGATTTTAGAGCAAGCAAATCATTTGAAAATTATTCTGAGAATGCATCAGATACAACAAGGATGAACAACAAACCCAAATAGTGGATTATAGGTTCAGCATGTGTGACAAGAAAGTTTGTAAAAAAAATTAAAAGACAACGAAAAAGTGAATTCTTGAATTAAAAAACTCATTTAAACATGGTAAATGTAAACAGATACATGTGAGTTCAGGAAATGCTCTTACTTCGTTTTCATCCATCAGAAGATTGGCAGTTTTCAGGTCCCTGTGAATTATATTATTTTGGTGCAGATAATTCATTCCCTTTGACACATCAATCGCCACTTTGATCAAGGATGGAAGCTTAAATACACCCTTCTGTTTATGCAGAAAGTTGTATAAACTTCCTTTAGCCATGAACTCTGACAAGGCAGGAATATAACAGCAAAAAGTGAATATTGCTTTCTAAGCTGTGTCAAACTCACATTTTTCCACTAAACATACAACTATGCATTCCCATTCCATCTATTAGCAAAATAGTTCATATCTAATAACTGTGGGTGGAAGGGGAGGGGGATGAAACAACTCCTTAATAACATCGATATCAAATTCAGAAACATAAACTTTGAAGGTAAGCATCATTGAGCAAAGATGTGAAAGATTTACTAGGATGTACCAGTCACAATGCACAAGTTTGGAGATCGGGTGCATGCACCAATTAATTGCACAACATTCTTATGCCGGACTTTCCTACAAACCAACAATTGCAAATGGTTACAATTTCACAAAAATAAAGAGATACCGAGGGTTACCCCACCACAGCTTAGTGAAGAAAGTGGATCATCACATGTACAAGATATTGAGTTTACAAGAGAGAGCTTCAGATAAAAGTGGACCATTGCATGTAAAAAGGCATTAAGGTTTACAAGGATAAGAGATGGAGGGAGCACTGGTCTTGATATATAACTAAATCCATTCATGAAAATTACAAATTAAGCATTAATGCTATTCTCAACAGAAGCAACTTCAATGTGCACAGAAAGCATTTTACTGGAGAAGGTATTGCAGTTACTCCTTTTAAAATCAGAGACACTTTTTTCACTTGCTTTTTTTAAGATGATTAAAAAATGAACGATCTAATTAAGGAGTATATAAACAAAAAGCACTAGAAATGGTGGCAGGAGATCTTTCAAGCATATATTCTAACAGACCTCATTATATAAACTTCCTGGGAGAACTCCCTAAGCATTTCTGCACTGACACGCTCAGGCTTGAGCACTTTGATGGCTACTTCCTGACTACAATATGTGCCTCTGTACCTGAAGAGGTTAAATGATACAATCAACTGAGAACTTGCAATCCGCAGAGTAACACATATTTCAAATGGCAACTCACAGAACTTACAAATCACCATATGATCCAGATGCAACTTTGTTTTCGACTTTCAGTTGACTGGTGTCAATTTCCCAGACATCAGTTCCATCACTCGGTATTTGAATATTATCAAGAAGAGATTTGACCCCTGTTTTATTCTGCTCACCAACGAGAGAAACAGAAAGCTGATTTGGAAAGCACTGATCCTGTAGAGCATTACAAACTATCAAACATAGGCCAGCTACTATTGCTCCAGGTTGATCAATCACATGGCATTTTATAATTAATGTATGAGTGGCCAATACAGCAAAAGCATTGTTTTCAACTATTCCAACGTACATAAGTCAACAGTTGGTACCTAATATTGATCACTGCCATATGGTTTCATGCCCTAATGAAATTAGTTCATATAATGAAGATGAGCCATCCGGTTACAAGTTCCACAATCTAGAATCCCCTAATGAATATCAGTGTGTCTGAATCTACTGAATTTGAAGGGGTACTTTTTTCTTAAAAGAACAGAACAAAGAGAAGACTCAAAATTAAACCTTCTATAGGGCATTTTATTATTTTTGGGATGGGGATTTCCCGAGGAATTGGATTTCAACTCTAACTAGAATGGTTAACTATTCTGAGAACATGTAACTAATGTCAAGTCTATTTGAGCATTTTAGTTGACCTATACTCTGCCTGAATGGCTATGAGCAAACACTATAAAAATAAAATATGTTTCAAGTTGAAGAAGAACATAAGCAGTATTTGGTTCTGCAAAGTGATATATTAAGAACTTTCTTTATGATTGCTTTCATCATGCAACATATCAAGCAGAAAGAGTACATCACCAATAAAATAGCAATAACTACTATGCCACCAGACTGCAAGCCTAGATATACACATCTTAGTTCCCTGTTAGCATCTAGTCAACTCTTTCCCCAAAAAAAGATTATTACACCTGCAAAAAGTTAACAAACTTGCCATACACTGGCATAGAAACAAGGAGAAAACTATAACCACCATGAGCTTCATTTAACAAAAGATTTTTGAGAATGTGTGGTGAAACAACAGTTACGTACTCACTTTACAAACATAATCCATACATCCGACATCCTAGAGATGCCTAATACACATGTTAATTGAAATAAAGGGTGTCCTAGCAGCAAGCATTAAAAAAAAAATAGATTTATTTTAGAGATGTGCAAACTGTAATTATGATCAACAGAGCAGTATGAAGAAAAATTACCTTAGCCTTTAAGATTTCCTTTTCTAAAGCATTTTTGAGCTCTTCAGTCTCCTAAAGTTTCCCACATGCATGATCAAGCATTGCAGTGAGCAAACAATGTGAGTCTGGCAATTATGTCAGTATTGAAAAGAGAATAGCATAAACCAGGCATGTTGGATAAAACAATAACGTTTAAAAGAGAATAAAATTTACACAGGAAGTGCATCTTTTTTTTAGCCCTCATATTTTTTTTTCTTTATTTTTAAGCAATCAAGAATAGTAAGCATTGAAAAAGATTTTGACAATAATAAGCTGATACCACAAAATAAAAGTCACTTGATTTTTCAACCGGTGAAAAGAAGAGGACAGTACCTCACAAAGCCATCCATCAACAACAAAAACGTCCAGAGAAAACCCATCAACTGTGGAAAACGCATGAGCTTCTTGAATGTTCAATCCAATCTCCGCGAGCAGGGAAGTCAACTGGAAATTATTTATCAATATCTATTATCTAGTGCAATGTAAACAAGCACATGAGACAGCGACAGTATATATTAAAGTTTAATGTAGCAATCGATGCAGACACAATTGTGCTCTACCAGTAGGATAATCATTCCATTACATGTCTTCTTTTTTTACCCTTCTAATACAGGAAAATGTAATCTTAGGCAATTGGCAATGTATGTATGCTTCCGCATGTGAGAGTGTGTGTATTTCCATATCTATTTAGGGAATCTATTATAGCTGCAGCTATACTAGCTGAAAGCCTGAGACAATCTGAAAATTTTTCACCATATTTGTCCTGAAAAACATATATAGCATGACATTATTAATCCAGAATTGTTCCCAATACATTTGAAATATTATATACAGATGATGATAGTACCAAACACCAACCTGACTAAGGAGTTTTGGCCTATCGACTGTTGAAAAGGTGATCTCGTGCATAGGCCTACAAGATAATTTGAATGTATAATACTATGGTAAACATGAATTTAAGATAACATCATACTAAGGCTAAAATCAGAAAGTTTACACTCCTAACTCATTTACACCCAACAGTGTCTGGAGAAGGGGGCAATCATTCAAAGTCTATAAAAAGTCTTACCGAGAATGACACGGTGTAGAATTTATAGCACCATCTCCATCTTCAACATTATATCTAAAGGCTTGAAATGCTTCAAGATGAGGTGATGAGCCAAATGTGGGTGGTGGGAGCATTCTGCAGAAGGAGAACAACAAGAATCAACACAGAAACAGCACATCACTTAGATGGACATTGACAAAAATATAACAGCATACCCCTGCTTGTTTGTAAAATAAGAACTTTGCGCATCTTCTTTCATTGTCGGATCTGAATGAACAGGATCATTAAAATTTCCATTCCAGGAAGGATACACCTGTAACACAAACAAGCCACCAATCAGACTCACACAGTTTAGCAAAAGATCAGCTAAACCCTAAACAACATTACGAACACTTTATATAACACAAATAACATTTATTGATGTTAATGAATACTACCAAATGGTAGTAGGATGAGGGTATAATCTAAGGGTAATCCGCTAAGAAACCAAATATCAGTTACTACTTTTATTAACCTGAACGAGATGAACTTCAAAAGCCGGTCGATTTGCAGGATTTTCAGCCAACTGAAGTAATCTCTTGTGCATAAGCACATCTTCTGCTCTCTCCACATTCACATCCATCACATATCTACATTATTTTAATTAGAATTAAAAAAAAAAATCAAAGATAAATCTCATAAAAATTAGACAAGAAAAGACAAAAAGGACTTGATACGATTAATTTTACCAGGACTGAAGATCGTTCTTTTATTTACTAATTACACTACACATGAAGATAAAGAAATAAATTCGCAAAAAGAAAAATCCTAACATTTCCTTCTTTCTTTCTCAGCAACCAAACAAGAAATGACATTTGTAATTAAGTAAATTACCGAGCAGGTAAGCGATTGAAATGAAGCCAAAGGTGATCATCAAAGCCAGGAACATTCGCTTCTTCGAAGTTCGAGTCTTGAATTCGCTTCAAAACTTCATTATACACTTCAAGCTTCTGCCTTTGGTGATGGTGCCGTGCTGATGGATTCGCTGTAGCAGAGTACGATTCCACTGCTCTGCTTCCACAGCTCTCTACGTCGTCGTCTTCTTCAATCGACATTAATTGAATTACCAACACGACTCCGGATCGCACACGGTAGTTATGCTGCTGGTGGTGAAAGCTTCAATGAACCAAGCCACAGAGATATTCTTTCTTCCTTTTATTTATTTCAGTTTGTTTTTTCTTTTTTCATTTCCTTTTCACTCTGAAAAATAATTTTCTGGATAAGCCATGTTCTATCCCTCGTAATTTAACGATATTACACTCTGGTCTCCGTACTTTTAATTTTCCAATGCAAACAAGAGATTTCAAAGAACAATGTTATTTAACAAAGATTTATCATTCCATATCTTTAATGACTGATATTATTTAAAAAATCAATTCTCGAAGAAGTATATTCAATTTAAAGATATTAAAATATCACTCTTGAATTTAAATAATGTATAAATTTTATTTAATAAAATAAGCCTCCTAATTAAGTTGATTTAAAATCCTAATAGTAGATTTGAAGTAATACTAATGGTGAGCTCATCCTTTTATGCTTTTAAATTTGAAGTAATATAACAATTTTAATGTGCTCATCCTTAACAGTGTCCTCGTCAACAATACTAGATTATAGTTTCATCTATTATATTTACTATTAATAAAAAAATTCAAAAATTTAAGGCTAGCATTATAAAGATCATAACTATAAGGATGAAATAGAATATTTATAAATATACAAGGAGTATAATATGATTTACAAAAGGGTCAAACAAGTTGTAGCTGTCAGTATATACAACAAGTGTTTTGGATAGCAATTTAGTTATACTTTAAAAAAAATAAAAAAAAATTAATTCTAAATTTATATTTTTTTATTAAAAAAATATTATTTTGATGTATTATTAAATAATAAAATATTTTAAAAAATAATATTTTTTACGTATCTAAAATATGATCAAAAATGATTTTGATAGGATAAGATGAAGGCAGAGTCTTATTAAAAAAAAATGTCTTTTGGAATTTGATGTATCCTTTTCCTTGCTGAATTGTTTCTTACAATGATTATATTTTTTAAACGAAATTAGTTAATTTATACAGAAGTCTTAGTTGATTTCTTAAATCACCAATGTAATAAATTATCATAACATTTTTGCTTAAGAATTCTAAGTCATATCACAACAAATACATGCTCCATGACATTAGATCAACCGACCAATGACAACAAAAGCCCTTTATCCAGCATTTGTTAATGGGAAAGATGGTGAGTGAATAAATAATATTATTATTATACAACCAAGTTGTGATTAGAGAATCATAACCACGGGAACATATTGGATAAAATTTTGTCCCCATATAATAATTATACGCATAAACTATACATGTGTTAATTAATTAATTATATAGACACACATTAAGAATATTTCAATATTTTTCCTCTCCACATGTCCTCACTTTGCAAGATAACAAAATCAATAATTTTAAAAGATATAACTTAATTAATTAGATTTTAAATTTATTTTTTAAAATATTATTAGTTTGAATGTTATAAATTTTAGGATTGATAAAAATTTATTTGATTATTAATTTTAAAATTTTTTAAAATTAATTAAAATGTTAGTAAATTAATCGGACGGTAAAAAGAAATAAAAAAAAAATACACAAGGAATCGTCTCTGCTCCTGCTATTGAATTGCTCGTGGACCAAGGCATCCGGGGTGGTTGGAATCTTTCCCGTGGAGGATGATGTCTTCAATTTCCATTGACTCGAATCCAAAATGCTGAGTTAAATACCACGTGGAAAGCTACTGACATTTGATGCCTGAGAGAGAGAGAGAGAGAGAGAGAGAGAGAGAGAGAGAGCAATTAGTGACTGCAAATTTATGTGATGTTTTTGTCCCTTGTTTAATAAAGAGTGCAAAGGCACCTTATCCACATGGAGGAGGAGGAGGAGAAGAAGAAATAAAATAAAAATGGATGCCGACGTGGGGATTTCTTCTAATGTACTTGGATTGGTGGACGAGACATCTCACTGTGTTTATTTATTTTTGTTTTGGAGCCATGACTTGCCACAGCATTCAATGTTCTCAAGGCATGCATAATTTTAGAATTTTGTGCGTTTTAAGTAAATTAAAAACTAAACTAAAAGGGGTCTTACCTGTACACAAATGCTGATGTTTACTATTGACCCAAATGGTAAAATCATCATTCTATTCTCAATAAAAAATACACAATAACCTTGGTAGTGGGAGAAGACCAACCATTTCACAAGAGTTTATTTATTATTATCAAATTAATTAAAGATAAAATTATTTTTTAAATTTTTTAGCATAATAAAATAACTTAATTATACTTTAAAGTAAAAAAAACATTTAACTTTCATTTAAGGTTGTTTTTGTCTTTTTAGTTTTTTAGCACAATAAAATAACTTTGTTACCTACAAATAAAAAATTACTAAACTTGCTTCCAGGGGATTTTAATAGCTTCATCCAAGTTTTTTGCTATAGTTAAATTGATTTAGGGATATTTTGATGCTTTAATAAATATATAATATTAATAGAAAAAAATGGCTAGCACATGTGAAACACCACATGCGTGTGTGAAGCACTAGCTTCTACAACGATGTTTAAAGCTTCATGTAGCCTCCTTTCTTTTAGGGTGGCGTGGGTGGCGATTGAGGCAATGGCTTGTCAGTAGCGGTTTCTTTTTTTTTCTTCTTTACTTTTCTCTCACATCACTTTAAAATCCACACGAGTCATTCAAAATGTCAGAATTGTCCTTTTATTTACCGGTATTTCAACTTTAGACCTATTTTTTTATATTTTATTTTTGTTCTTGATCTTTTTATCAAAATTCTTAATTTCATCATTGGATGCATAATTATGATTTGTTATTTTTTCAAATATGATGCTTTTTATTTATATTTTTTGGATTCTTTCGTGAATTTTATTTTTCTTTTCAATTTCACCTTTCAACTCAAAATTCTAGATGGTCCTTTTATTTATTTATTTTTTTCAAATTAGGTCCTCATTCTCTAAATTGATATTTTTTATGTTTTTATTATTTTGTGTATTTATTTTTTTTTTCAATTTTATCCTTCAACATTTGATTTGTTGGGGGTTGAGTCATAATTTTTTCAAATAGGATGCTTCCTGTTTAGTGACTTGGGTCATAAATTTGAAAATTTAACATGAGTTGACATCTTTTTTTTTCACTTATTTTTTTTTTTCCATCCTTCCACGATGTTCATTTTGAAAAATAAGTTTTGTGATTTTTTTCAGTTTTCTTTCAATCAAGTTATCATGATCTTGTTACCTGAGCAATAGATTTGGCTAGGTAACCCATATATTTTCTTTTTGTCCATTTTTTTCGTTTCATTCTTTAAAATTGGATTAAAAAAAAAACATTAGACTTTGTTATTTTTTTTTATCTTATATTACGTTATTTTATTCACATGATCTAACTCATGAATTTTTGTGGCCTTGCTTAGATTTGCAGGTGTTTTATCTTTTTTTAATTTATTTTTGTTAACTAATTTATTTTTTTGATTTTATCATTTTATATTTGAATTGTTAGGGAATGACTATTGTTTTTTTTTTCAATTTTCTTTCTATGAAATTGGTCCGGTCTCACCCTCTCGATTATGATTTTGTCATGCTTGCATGGGTTGACTCAAGGCACTTGATTTTATTATTTTTTTTTAATTTTATCATTTAATATTGAGTTATGAAATTTAGATTTCTAGTTTTTTTAGTTTTGACAAACGCTTTTTTTATCTAGCTATCATTGCCACAATCATATAATTGAATGATACCATCTTATTGAATCCAATAAAGTTTATAACTTAAGTTGTTGATTTTTTTTATATATATAACACACTAGTAAGAGCCATCTATGATGAAGTACAAGCCATCTATGTAGTTATTTTCTACATTTATAAGTTAGGGTCTCAACTAACATCCTTTACTATTTATATAAACATTGAAGGATATGACTTCTTCTTTTTCTTTTTCTTCTTTGCATTTCCCACTTCTTCATTCTTTTCCCTGCCCCCCCCTCCCCTTTTTATTTCATCATTCATTTCTTAGTTTATCCTTAAATATTTTCTTGTTTTTAATTGTTTTTATAAATTATTTCGATTTATTTTATATGAGTTTATCGCAATCTCAAATAAACATTTCAATATTTGGTTTGTGTCTGTACTTGATTTTACGAGTGTTGATTTTTATTAAAGTATAATTAAGTAAAAAACAATAAAAAAATAAAATTATTAAACCTAATATATATCATAACTGCATCACAGATTTGACGGGTTAAGTATTGAAACCTAAATCAATTCAATATGTTACTATTTAAAAAAACATTTCAATGCAACTCTTATATAGTTTAGTTTTAAATTTAAATTAAATAAGGAGTCCAGTTAAAAAATTATAAAATTAATTCATTGGATC